>JARBWK010000004.1:47330655-47672966 GCA_030556195.1 Anolis apletophallus | reverse complement strand
GGAGAGTGGATTGGTCCTCTTGAGGGGTTCCAGACGTATGTGTAGGTAACTCCCTGTGATGAGTTACCCACAAAAAAGAAAAACTCTGGAATAAAGCGGTGTTGGGACTTTCCAACAGGAGTACAGTCAGAGAGTGATGCTGCACACGTGTAGAGCTTAGAAAGTGGGTTTCTGTGCCAAGAATCAGGCAGGCACTTGCTCCGTGAATGTTACACTGTGATTGGTGTTTCAAATCAATGCTATGATTTGCCAAAGTACACCCCGTGCCTAGCGTAAGATAACGTAGGCTCAGATTGGTCTAACAGTACAAGGCGTGCTGCTTGTTGACATCAGTGCCAAGGGAGAAGAACTGCGCATGAGCAGAGGGATTCTGCCCCCTCCGTTGCTGGCAAGGAGAGGCAGAAACGAAATGTTGCTACTTGGGAACATGAGAGTCCCAGCCACTGATAGTTGTACTGTGGGAAAGACTAACTTAGAAATGTCCATTGTTCTAACACATAGGAGGGTTTGAGATGTGATGCTAATGAAAATGTTATGTTTTATTGGATCAATGAAATGCTATGTAACACCAGCCAATGATGTTTGTGAAAAATCCATGAAGGAGGCGGGCTTTTGGAGATGCCGCCATGAAGGGTATAAGAACTTTGTGCTAAGAATGACCGGGCCGTTTGCCCCTGATAGCAGCTTGTTCTGCTGGCAACCCCACCAGCTGGTGTTAATCAATAAATCTCTTTGATTTCACGTTGAGCAGTGAAGTTGTTGCGTGATTCCTCATCCTTGCGCCCGCCGTCTGGCGCCCGTTTGGTAAGAAGTAAACTTGCCACCCGGAGTTCCATAACTCCCCAAATTTGCTGCTTCACCACGTCTGACGTCACCACGCCGGCGTCCTGCCCGGCCCGCCCCTTATCGGGTGACGTCTGCAACCCTCGCCCGAAAAGGGGCGGGCCGTGCAGGACGCCAGCGTGGTGACATCAGATGTGGCGACGTCAGCGGGCCGTCAGGAGCGGCCCGCCCCCTGCTCCGGCCCCCCAGGTCATCAGTGGCCAGGGCTCCGGCCCTTGGCCCAAGAGATGTTGGACAGCCCTGCTCTAGGCTTCTGCGCCAATCTGTGCTACGGGATCTCACACTTCTCTGGCGCTCTAGGCTGCGGTGCCAACCCCTCCTGCTGGACTCGATGCTCTCTCCTATCGAAGCCCCGTCCTTGCCTCCCAGCACCTGGTTCACTATCTTCATGAGAGACAAACTCCCTTTCAGCTTCCATGGGCTCATCCTCCACTGTTTCCCTGATTCTCTCCTGCGACCTGAAACTGTAGCAGCAAATCTGGAGTCCCAAAACTCCCTAGGTTTTACCTTTTTGTTCACAGGTTGCGTGGACGCGCGAGCACAGGAACGAGAGAAAACGTAACAACCGTACTGTATGCAATGAAGCCAAAGTTTATTTACACACGTCAGCTGACGGGACCTGCCCACAGAACTAGCTGCCTCAGGGCAAGAGCCCCGATCAATCTCTAACTTTCCCTTATATACACGCTATGGCGGCAGGTCCCGTCTCTCCTCCTTTCTTCATCATTTTCATTGGTTCACATAATCAACACATTTTATTATCCAATTAAACATCATATTATTTGGCAGTACACTCTACTTGCATTCTTATTTGTTAAACAGCACTACGCAGTTATTATTCTTCATTCCCACAGTATGTTATCTGCCGGATGGGCACCATGTACTGGATTCGCAACATTTCTAAGCCGTCCCTCTATGCCAGCAAGGAGGAACAGTTTCATTTGCCCATGCACAGTTTCTACCAATCAGATACAATGTAAACAAACGCAACGGAGCTAGCTAGGCCAATCACGGCCGGTGTTATCAGGAAAGGCACATGATGTAACCTAACAAATCACAGCTTGTGCCTGACCCACCAATCAAAGTGCATTATTCTCGTAATGGCATTTAGCATGATTTTTGGCAAGCTATCTCGCTATACTAAGTTCCGTGCTTGTGCATCACTCTCTCCTGACTGTACTTCTGCTAAAAGTGCCAATTCTGCTTTAAAACCACCTGGCTTCTCATAACAATCGTCACTATCAACACTTTCTGAATCAGTCTGACCTTCCCAGTTACCGTAGCCGTCAGGCCATCCATCATCCCAAGCCAAGCTCTCTGTGGGAGAGGACGGCCCAGCTAACTCATTAACCCCTTCCTCCATTTCTTCATCAGCTGCGGCTGGCTCAATGCAAGTGGGACCCCGGTGCTGCCCCCTGCCCCCAGGCACAAAAGAGAACTGGGTTGCTACAGCAACAATTGACCTTGAATCCTCCACCGTGTACGACCGTGGATCAGAACAGACAACTCTGCAACGGTATGCTTGTCAGCAATTTTAATGTTAATTGTATTTTAATGTATTTTAATTCTAGCTGTATTTTAATGTATTTTATTCTTAACTGTTTGCTTTTATATGTATACTATGTGGCATCGAATCGTTGCCGTTGTTAGGCTGCTCTGAGTCCCCCCTCGGGGGTTGAGAAGAAGTGGGGTAGAAATGATGGAAATAAATAAAATGTCCTGCCTCTTGTACAGAGGAAGAATTGTTGGAGGCTACAGACAATGCAGTCGCTGTTGCCCGTTTTTGGTCAAAAGATATTTAGCCGCTTGTGCTCCTATTTTTATCAGTTATGTACTAATGTAGGCAATGCTTCTGATGCGAAATAAATGAATAAATCCCCCTTCAATATCAATGCCTTTAGTTCAGTGTTTCCCAACCCCTGTGCACTACTGTGCCGCGGCCGATCATCAGGTGTGCCTTGGGAAAAGGAAGTTTGGTTCAATTCCATTGTTGCAAGAGTTCAGGACGCTCTTTGTTTGTGTGTTAACTATAAATCCCAGAAACTGTAACTCCCAAATGTCAAGGTATATTTTTCCCAAACTCCATCTGTGTTCACATTTGGGCATATTGAGTATTCATGCCAAGTTTGGTCCTGATCCAACATTGTTTGAGTCCAGAGTGCTCTCTGAATGGAGGTGAACTACAACTCCAAAATGCAAGGTCAATGCCCACCAAACTCTTATAGCATTTTCTCTTGGTTATGGGAGTTCTGTGTGGGAAGTTTGTGTCTTTCTGCCATTCCTGCCAGGATATCTATGTTGTGTTCATCGAAACAGGCCCAGGTTTCACACTGAGTGTATAAATACATTTAAAAACATATTAACTATGTGTATTACTGTGTTAGAGTGTCATTTTGGCTGGTGGTGTGCCCCAGGATTTTGTAAATGTAAAAAGTGTGCCGCGGCTCAAAAAAGGTTGGGAAACACTGCTTTAGTTAACCTTCAAAGATCACGACAGCCAGCCCCCATGAGCTGCGAAAGGGGGCAGATATGTTCATGTCTGCAGGGACTGCCGCCTCTGGGCCTATGAGAGCGAAGAGGAGCGCTTAGCTCGCCCAGGCGTCCTTCGAGGCGCGCTTTCCAACGCTCCTTCTCGAGCCGTTGCATCTCCTCGGCCGCCATAGCCGTGTCTCCTTCCGCGCCGCACTTCCCTCGCAGAACACCGTCGAGTCGACCTCCACATTCACGGGGGAAAAAAAGGAAACACGGGCCTGGCGTCCCTTCTGAGACGCTGCTGTGTTGTGTGAACCTTTCTCCTCCTGTGAAAGAGGAATCGTCGTACGAGTCCTCTCAGTTTCGGAGGCGGACTATTTTTCCTTCCGCCCTTCCATTCCCTCCCCCCGCCCTTTTTTTTTCTCTCCTCAGAGTGACGTCAGAGAGAGAGAGAGCCGTGTGAAGCCTCTCAGCGCTAATGGCAGCGGGCAGGAGGGAGGAAGATTAATGTTCGAGCGCGAGGCTTTAGAGAACGGCGGCGGTGGAGCGCGCGCGCGCGCGCTCGCTCTGTCGCGAGACAGACAAGGGGCGGTTGGCTGGTTTGAGTGCGCGCGCATGTTACCCGTCCGCGCGACCCTTCCGCCCCCCTCCCCCTCCACCACAGATTGATGTCTACGTAATACAGAGAGAAGGGCGGGGGAAGAGGGAGAGCGAGAGGGAAAGGGAGGGGGGCGCGCGCCGGGCGGATTACGTCGAGCTAGGCCCTGGCGCGGCAGACACAGCCTTTTTTGAGTCCTAATCTTGTTTTGGCAACAGCGGCCGCTACTGCGGATATGGCCGAGTTGTCGCCAGCGGCCTCTCGTCCTGCGTTGGGCGCTGCTTCCCCGCCACTCGTTGAAGCAGGTAATAATATAGGAGAGGGCTGGCGTGGGCCCGAGAGAGAGAGAGAGAGGCAGAAAGAGAAAGGGACGGGAGAAGCTGAGGGAGCGAGCGCTCGCTTCCCCGCCGCCATCTTACATTTTGTGTTGTTTGGTTATGAATTGCAGTCACCCAAGTCCCCCCTCCACTCAGCCTCCCCTCCCACGCTGCCCCAGCCTCGCCAGCTGTGAATTCATTGCTCTCCCTCCCTTTCTCTCTCCCCTAGAACTATACTTCCTCATAGCTCGGTTCTTGACCACTGGGCCCTGCAAGAGAACAGCAGAGGTGAGTCCTCCTGAATTATATGACCCAGCCTCACTCCCCCTACCCCCCCCCCCCAACACAGACTGAAGGGCTTCACAGCGCCCCCTTTCCTCCCTAGGTCAGCACTTCCTATTCCAAACAGGCTTCTTTTCCCCCTCCCTTCTTCTTCTTCCTCTGCAGGTGCTAGTGCAAGAACTGGAAGAGCACCAGGTTGGTTTGGACTCTTTTTCTCTTCGTTTTAATCATTTTGAACTCCTCTCAGGCTTCATTCCACCACCCTCGCCTTTTAAAGGAAATCCTACCACATTGATGTCAGCTTTTGCAATACAGGTCCTTCTAAAAAAAAATTAAGCATATAGTGAGTGCTAAAGTTCATTGTTTTCCATAATGTAATGATACAAATTAAACTTTCATATATTGCACACCAACTGAAATATTTCAGGTCTTTTTTTGTTTTGTACTGATGATTTTGATGATGAGCATACAGCTCCTGAAAACCCAAAACTACTGTCTCAAAAATTAGCATATTTGGTCGGATGGAATATGCTAATTTTTTGAGATATGTATGCCAAAATCATCAATATTAAAACAAAAAAAGACCAGAAATATTTCAGTTGGTGTGCAATGAATCGAAAATATATGAAAGTTTAATTTTTATCATTACATTATGGAAAATAATGAACTTTAGCACTATATGCTAATTTTTTTGAGAAGGACCTGTATGCAGAAGAGATGGTTGAGAAGGAGGCATGAGAGCCATGGATAAACATGTGAAAGGGTGTCATAAGGAAGAGGGAGCAGGCTTGGGTTTCTTTTGCTGCCCTGCTCTTCCACACAGCCATATAACCCAGAAAACCCACAATATCTGCTTTGAACTATGTTATCTGAATCCACCCTTTCATACATTCCAGTTCAAAGCAGATAATGTGAGATTCCACCTGAACATTAGGATGAACTTCCTGACCGTAAGAGCTGTTCAGTAGAGCAGGGCTGTCCAACTGGACACGGCCCCACCTATGCCCTCAGCCGCCATTTTTAATTTTTTTTTAAAATCGATTTTTTTAAAAAAAAAAGGCGGCCGGGGGGGAGGGGGGAGGCGGGGCAGGGAGGAGGAAGAGAGCTGACTTACTCCTCCTTCGCCCTTCCTCCTTTCCCTCCCTGCACCGCGGCTCACGATTGGAGCCACGGCGCGTCCGCGGGGGAGGAGGAGGGGCGAAGGAGGAGGAAGTCAGCTGGCTGCTTTCTTCCTCCTTCGCCCCTCCTCCTTCCCCTCCCCGCGCCGGCGCTCGGGATCGGGGCAAGGGCGCGCGCGCGGGGAAAGAGAGAGAAAGGAGAAGCCAGTCAGCTGACTGGCTTCTCTCTCTCTTTCCCCGCGGGGATCCCAGGCGTCGGCGCGGGGAAAGAGGGAGAGAGGGAGAAGCCAGTCAGCTGACTGCCCTCTCCTTTCTCTCTCTTTCCCTGTGCGCTGGGACCCTGGGCTCTGGCGCGCGGAGAAAGAGAGAGAATGGAGAAGGCAGCCAGCTGACTGCCCTCTCCTTTCTCTCTCTTTCCCTGTCTTGCTGGGACCCTGGGCTCTGGCGCGGAGAAAGAGAGAGAATGGAGAAGGCAGCCAGCTGACTGCCCTCTCCTTTCTCTCTCTTTCCCTGTCTTGCGCGGAGACCCTGGGCTCTGGCGCGCGCACGGAGAAAGAGAGAGACTGGAGAAGGCAGCCAGCTGACTGCCCTCTCCTTTCTCTTTCCCTGTCTTGCCCATGGACCCTGGGCTCTGGCGCGCGCACGGAGAAAGAGAGAGAATGGAGAAGGCAGCCAGCTGACTGCCCTCTCCTTTCTTTCCCTGTCTTGTGCGGGGACCCTGGGCTCTGGCGCGCGCGCGGAGAAAGAGAGAGAATGGAGAAGGCAGCCAGCTGACTGCCCTCTCCTTTCTCTCTCTTTCCCTGTGCGCGCGGGGACCCTGGGCTCTGGCGCGCGCACGGAGAAAGAGAGAGAATGGAGAAGGCAGCCAGCTGACTGCCCTCTCCTTTCTCTTTCCCTGTGCGCGCGGGGACCCTGGGCTCTGGCGCGTGCACGGAGAAAGAGAGAGAATGGAGAAGGCAGCCAGCTGACTGCCCTCTCCTTTCTCTCTCTTTCCCTGTGCGCGCGGGGACCCTGGGCACCGGCGCGCGCGCGGGGACAAAGGGAGAAAGGAGAGGGCAGTCAGCTGATTGCCTTCTCCTTTCTCTCCCTCCTCCTCCTTTTTTCCCCGGCGCCGCAGCTGAGGACACCCGGCTGCGCCGGGAAGGGCGGGAGGGTGCGAGGAGGTGGGCCTCCTCCTTCCCGGCGCCGCTGGTGTCCCATGCGCGGCGCCCGAGAAAGAGGAGGAGGAGGGAGAATGACAGCGTAGGGGGATGGGGCGGGGCTGGGGAGGGGGCCTGGGGCGGGGCGAGCGGCCCCCAGGTCATCAGTGACTGGGGTCCGGCCCTTGGCCGGTTAGAAGTTGGACAGCACTGCAGTAGAGGAACTCCCAGCTACAGAGTGTAGTGGAAGTTTCTTCTTTTGAGGCTTTTAAACAGAGGCTGGGTGGCCACCTGCCTGATGAGCTTTGATTGTGTTTTTTCCTGAATGGCTGGGGGTTGGGCTGGATGGTCTGGACCAGACCTGGGCAATCTTCGGCCCTCCAGGTGTTTTGGACTCCAACTCCCACAATTCCTAACAGTCGGAGTTGAAGTCCAAAACACCTGGAGGGGTGCCGGCTGTTAGGAATTGTGGGAGTTGAAGTCCAAAACACCTGGAGGGCTGAAGTTTGCCCAGGCCTGGTCTGGAGGCTATTTATTTATGTTAAACATTTTGAGCTTCCTCTGTCAGCTCCAGCTCCCCATGCAGGCTCATGAGAGAAGCCTCCCACAAGGATGTAAAGCATCTGGATGTTCTCTGGGGAATGTCTTTACAGACAGCCAATTCTCTCACACCAGAAGTGATGTGCAGTTTCTCAATTTGCTCCTGAAATGAAGAACCCCCTGGGAAGGGGTTATTTTTCTTTGTGTCAGTAGTGACTTGAGAGAGCACAGCAAATAGGTCCGAGCACAACATATATATGGCAAACATTCAATGCCGGAACATAAAAAAAACAAATATACATAAACACTAAAATCAATTGTGTCCACTTAAAAATTTCAAATCAGCCATACTGGATCTTATTGTTGCCTTATTGCACTGTCCCAAAGGCTTGGTCCCACAGCCTAGTTTTTACCATCTTTCTGAAGGACAGGAGGGAGGGATCTGATCTTATCTTGCCAGGGTGGGAATTCCATATCTGAGGGGCAATCACTGAGCAGGCTCTCTCTCTTATCCCAGCCAATCATGCCTGTGATCGTTACGTGTCCGAGAGTAGGGCTTCCCTGGAAGAGCTTAATTTAGGACTCAGAGCAATGGATTCAAATTCCAGGAGATTCCACCTGAACATAAGGAAGAACTTCCTGACCATAAGAGCTGTTCAATAGTAGAACTCTCTGATTTGGAGTATGATTGAAGCTTCTGTCTTGGAAACTTTTAAACAAGCTGGGTGGCCATCTGTCAGGGATACTTTGTGCTATTCCTGCATGGCAGGCGGTTGGTTTAGATGATCCATGTGGTCTCTTCCAACTATTCTTCTATGATTTTCTGTTGTGCCCTGATCTCTTCATCTCTTTTGTTTTCCTTATTTAAATTTTTAGTTGCTTCCTAAAAGATTGGATTGGGAAGGAAACGAGCACGGCAGAAGTTATGAAGACTTGGTGAGAGTTTAAAAGTAGTCTAAATTTTATCTTACTTGGCAAACCATAAGCATTTGTTTGTTAAGTGAAGAAACACGCATTTTCAATTAATCTGCATTTTGGTAATGTGCTTTTTGAGAGACAGTATTTATTCTTCTGCTTAACAAAAGCCATACACGGGATTCAGTTCCATAAAATATACAGACCAAAGCATTTATGGCAACTCTATGCATTTTCATATAATTATTTTAGGCGAGTATTCAGAGGTGGTCCTGCTAGTTCCTTCCTCTGAATTGAAGGGTCTTTCCAGACAGGCCCTATATCCCAGGAACTGATCTCAGGTTTTCTGCTTTAACCTAGATTATATGAATCCCCCCTGCCAGATAGTCTGCGATAAACAGAAAATGTGGGATCAGATCCAGGTATATAGAGCCTGACTGGAAAGGCCTAAAGTTGAAAGCATCTGTTATTTGTTGATTGTCTCCCATCTGGGTACTAACCAGAGCTAACAGGTTTTTTGAATCATTTATATCCAAATAATAGGAGTGGGGTTGCAGTCTTTGTATATTTAGGATTACAATAGCATGTGTGTTTAGATGTACACTGGATGTACACTCGATTTATGCCTTCCTTTTAACTAGATATAAATTATATTAATTGATTTCAGGGTGTAATGGTTACAATCCTTGACTTTTTGTGGGGTGGGTTCAGTCTAAAGTGAAAAGGATTGAATTGTTTGTTTGCACTCTTATGCACACTTTTTAAAAGTTTGATTCGAGCATTGGACTGTAACTCTGGAAACTAGGGCTCAATTCCCTGCTCAACAGTGGAAACGTATGATTTTGGGCAAGTCATTCACTCTCAGCCCCAGAAAACCCATGGAAGGTTCTAAGGTCATAAGTGGAAACAACTTGAAGGGACATAATAACAGTTGCTGAATCTGATGGGATATTCATTTGTGTAAAGGTTCATAAAATTAGATTGTAAGTAAGTATATCAGACCATATGTTAGAACCACAGTTGCTAAACTTTGTTGCTGCATATATTTCTAGCAGCTGGTAACATCCCTAAAATTTAGATATGACATTGTTTATTACTTTAGGCTTGTGCAGTAGTCATTTTCCTCCTGCTAATGCAGCAAAGACCAAGGATTAAGATGGTCACTTACAAATGAAGCATTCAAACCATTGTTAAAAGCAAAAAGACTGGTTTGCATGTTGTGTTATGCCTTTAAGTCACCTGTCAGCCTATTGGCAACGTAATGCAGTTTTTAGGGTTTTCTTAGGAAATGAATAGTCAAAAGTAGTCTTGCCAGTTCCTTTCTCTGGAATATAGCCTACAGCAGTTGGTGTTTCTTGGTGGTCTCCCCTCAAACTACTAATCAGAGTGACCGAGATTAGCTTCCAAGATCAGAGAGGATCTGGTGCCTTTAGGGCGTCTGGGTTAGGTTTGCTTGTTGTCCGCCTTTAAATTAATGCTGGTTTATTAGAAAATATTTGAAAACGTAGGTCTTACTTGTTCTGTATATTAGAACATTTAAAGATATACAAATAATAAATTGTGGCTGAGATTTTTAGTTGCTTGAGAGATATGAAAAAAATGAACATTCTACAAAAATCATATTTTTCTATACAGTGATGCTATTTAAAGGGACAATACAAAAGTTGTATTGTTCCTATATAGTGGTGGTATTCACAAGATTCTAAATGAATACTTATAAGAGGTTAAAGTTAATTTTATGTCTAAGTAAATGGTTAAGAGCCGAAATAAGACTCAATATTTGGATTCTTTTACCATTTGTCATAATTAGTTCGAGAGAATACTTTGTTGCTGTTGTTCAGTTGTCATATATCTGTAATGTCGTAATACTACTTTGTAGCCACTCCTATTCAGTATCTAAATTAGTCAGAAACATAGCACATTGAAAAAAGGGCTGGGAATGAGTAATATAAAGATTTTGTGTTAAGGTTAGCATGCAGGAAAATACAAGCGAATTAAGAGGTGGGGTGGTAAAGTAAAGGCACTACTGTATGGGGTGATGTAATGAAAGATGACAAATGTTTTAGTTTGAGTAGGATTATAATGTTGATCTATATCCAGATAAATATTGGGAATATATATGAAATTTCAGAAATGAAATATACCAAGAAAAGTTGAAATTCAATTTTTACTAGTTTCCAAATCCATAGTTTTCTAATTTAATGTTGTAAATCATTTAACAGAAACATTCCAGCTTCCTTAAACATAACCTTTTAACAATATGGTATTACCTGTGGTCATTCACTAGCAGGTAAGATTCTGTTGTGCAGCATTGAGAAGTACTGTAAGGTCCAATTGTCTGCCGCACTCTGTTCTGTGAGGCAAGTTATCTTTGGACTTCAACTTTCTAAGTATGTTTGGGATTTCAGCCTCAGGTATAAAACATAAAGACCTAAGCAAGGATTAGTGTTTTGAAGTTGGGGAGTTAAACTGTTTGGTAATATTAGTGATAAAAATAGTTGTATGTTTTAATACATAAATAAAATAAATAAATGATGTAAATAAAGTGAATGAGATAGCTTACAACCTACTATTTAGAGTTCTGAATTGAAACGTAATGCAATACATGGTTAAGTATTTTTACATTAAACCCTCTGTAGTTTAAACCAATTTACAAAACAAAATAATAGTGAAAAATAATCAGAATAACATGATGTAAAAATAAATGAACTGAAGGTGGGTTACAAGACTACTGTCTAGGTCTGCTACATTTCTGCTCACTCCTTTCTCTTTTAGACTGTTACTCTAAAACCAGAATTGCTTTATTTTAATTCACCTGAAAGCTTTTCTGGGAGTTTTGTTAGCTAAAGAGTGGGGGAAAACACTTTAAACAAAAAGGGAACCATCAAAACTTAAAGCTTGGGAAAGTAGAACATGAACATGCACATTGGTAAAATAAAACCCAGTTGGGCAATCTACATGGGCCACAAATGGTGATACAGTTCTGACTTTGGATCAGCGCCACAGGAGTCTGCAAGTAGTGGGTGTCCACACAGCCTAGCAGCATTCTATGGACACCATGGAATCCAGTAAATCGCATACTGACTCATTGTGTAGTTGTTCTGGTATTAATTGATTTTAATCTGTTGCTGTATTTGATGTGTTATAGTTTTGTACTTATGTATACGGCATCGAATTGTTGCCTTTTTTCAGCCGCCCTGAGTCCCCCTCCAGGGGTAGAGAAGGTCGGGTTATAAATTAAATAAATAAATATAAATTGTGTTCATATAGATGGGCCTTTAGAATTAAAAGTGTTGCCATGCTTTTCTCACCACCTCTTTTCTCCTTCCAACCTTTTAGTCTGTAAATAGGGTTAGGTTATATTGCAGAGAAGGGTACTGGCAAAACTTGCTTTGAATATTCCTTGCCCAAGAAAACCTTTAATAAATCCATTAGTGAGCAAGCAACTTGAAGACACACACAAAGGAAGGTTGTCCTTCTTTTAAAAAAAGTCTTTATTCAGATTTTCAGAAATATAAACATTAAACATAAGAAAACACATTACACATAACACGTATTGTAAATCTTGTTTCTCAATTGAATGTTTCCCATCGATAATTATAAAAGCAAATGAAAGCCTTATGTATAGGAAATAGTGAATAGAGATAAAGATAAGAAAAGAGTGAAGGTTCAGATCTAAAATCTGAAGGTTGTCCTTCTAATGATACAGAATGCCCACTCTTAAGGCAAGCATTTTAAATGATGAACAGAGTTGTAATCCATTACATCTGGTGATCATTAGGTTACTTACATCTGGCTTTCTGTTTGGAGTAGAAGCTAGCGCCCATCAAATGATTGCCATATGTGGTAGGCTAATCCTGTGCAGATGTGATGATTTAAAAGTGTTGCTGTAGGTGCTGTATTTGTTGTGGGTACACGGGTAGCTGAGATAGTGGCACCTTTGCTTCCTAATGGTTCAATGTATGCAAACTTCGTTCAATGCACAAAAAGGTTAAAAATACTGTGTATAAAATACTTGGTGTGTATAACTCTGTTTCTGTGGACCATTCTAGTAATTTCTTGTAGATTTTTGTTATTGTTTTATTTTCGGAGTTCAGTATTGTGTCCCAAAAAGTTTCTTTATCCATGAAGCTGATTTTTTATCCTTTATATAAAATTCTCTAATTTGTATTGGAACCAAGATATTCCTTTATCTAGCTCAGTGTTTCTCAACCTTCCTAATACCGTGACCCCTTAATACAGTTCGTCGTGTTGTGGTGACCCCTAACCATAACATTATTTTCATTGCTACTTCATAACTGTATTTTGTGTGTGTGGGGGGGTGTCATTTTGTCATTTGGAAATTGTAGTTGCTGGGATTTATAGTTCACCTCCAATCAAAGAGCATTCTCAACTCACCAACGATGGAATTGAACTCAACTCAATTGAGTTCACCTACATCCAGAGAGCACTGTGGACACTAGCAATCATGGATCTGGACCACACTTGACACGAATCCTCAATATACCCAAATGTGAACACTGGTGGAGTTTGGGGAAAATAGATCTTGACATTTGGGAGTTGTAGTTGCTGGGATTTATAGTTCACCTCCAATCAAAGAGCATTCTCAACTCACCAACGATGGAATTGAACTCAACTTGGAAAACAAAACTCCCATGACCAACAGCAAATACTGGAAGGGTTTGGTGGGCATTGACCTTGAGTTTGGGAGTTGTAGTTCACCTACATCCAGAGAGCACTATTTATTTATTTATTTATTTATTCCTTCTTGTATTCCGCTCCTCCCTGCAGGCTCGGGGCGGATAACATCATAAAAACTCGGCTGACATGTAACATCCATGTCGCCGTACAATAAAACAACATAAAATACAACATTAAAATACAACATTGGTCCCGGAATAAAAATTATGTCATGCCAAAGCATTCCCTGAACCAGGGTGCTGGTTAGAAGATGAGTACATTCGGCTTATTCGCCTAGCCGAAGGCCAGTCTGAACAGGGCGGTCTTACAGGCCCTGCGGAACGGAATAAGCTCCGTGGCGGCTCGAACATCATCTGGGAGAGAGTTCCAGAGTACCGGAGCCGCCACAGAAAAGGCCCTTTGCCGCCACAGAAAAGGCCTATAGACTCAACAATGATGGATCTGGACCACACTTGACACGAATCCTCAATATACCCAAATGTGAACACTGGTGGAGTTTGGGGAAAATAGATCTTGACGTTTGGGAGTTGTAGTTGCTGGGATTTATAGTTCATCTACAATCAAAGAGCCCCTTGCACCCTACCAATGATAGAATTGGGTCAAAATTCCTACACAGAACCCTCATGCCTTGAAGGAACTAGCTGGCGCGAGCCTCCATCCCACCTCACACTCTCTCCCTCACCCACACATGCGCATCATGCTGCCATGCGCCAAGCACGGCTGCTCTCCCCTCCCCGCTTGGAGTCTCAGAATCAGCCCTCCCCTTGGCTGGGAGGCCTGCCAATCACAGCAGAGGAGAGCTTTCGGTGGGAGAATTCGCAGTCTGTTTCCAAAAAGAAAGAAGGACAAGCGGAGAGATCTTCAACCTTCTCTGCCAAAGGGCTTCCTAAGACCAGCAGAAATACATGTTTTCTGATGGTCTTTGGCGACCCCTCTGAAACCCTCTCGCGACCCCCCTGGGGGTCCCGACCCCCAGGTTGAGAAACACTGATCTAGCTCCTCCAGTGATTTCAGTATGTACTCCTTATCTTGTTTTTTCAAAATATCTTTATATGTTAACCAGTTGTCTTGTGCTGTCTCTCTTCATTGTGGAGATATCCACATTGGAGTTTTAGTATACAATCTTTCTTTGTATTTTTCCCAGATTTTTATGAGCGCTGATCTAATAAAGTGGTTTCCGCAATTTTTCTGTTACTTTCTTTTCACACCATAAGTATAAATGTCATCCAGTTCTTAAGTTGAATCCTTCTAGGGTTGTTATTTTAGGTTTCTTGAGGGTGGCACAATCTTTTATCCAGGTTAGGCCTGCTGCTTCGTAATAGGTTTTTAGATCTGGCAACCCAAATCCTCCTCTTATCATTGAACAAGTTTGTCAGCTTTATTCTTGATTTTTTCCCCATCCAGATGAACTTTCATAAGTCTTTGTTCCATATTTTGAAGATTTGGTAGTTTCTAATTATCGGCAGATTTTGGAATAAAACAATGGAATTTGGACAACGTTTTTAACTAGGAGACACTAATGATAATGATGTTGGTTTTTATTGTTCTATTGTGGTTTTATATTGTTTTAATGCTTAATCTGTATTTTGCTATTGTGTGTACGAACTTGTTGTAAACCGCCTTGAGTCGTCAATAGGCTGAGAAAGGCGGTATACAAGTATAGCAAATAAATAAATAAACGTATTATTAGGAAATCGTATAAATAAATGTAAGTTCAAAATGTTTCTTGGGGAATTTTTATGTACACCTGAATTTGGGGTTGGTCCTGAACATTTCTGTTTTGGACCAGCTCCATGTTCTGCAGAGCTCTTCAGATGCTATATCTTACTTCCCCACCCTCCGCCCAAGCAGCAG
Source organism: Anolis apletophallus (assembly GCA_030556195.1). Classification (NCBI taxonomy): domain Eukaryota; kingdom Metazoa; phylum Chordata; class Lepidosauria; order Squamata; family Anolidae; genus Anolis; species Anolis apletophallus. Next base: position 47,658,187 of record JARBWK010000004.1, on the reverse strand, counting down.
CAGTGGAATTTGAACTAACCAGTGGGGCCAACGTTTGTCCTTTCAAGACAGTTATGCTTATGTAGCACAGGGAAAAGGGGATGATGGCATTGGGTACGTAGACAGTGTACTGGTTGGAATTAGAGCTGCTCCAGCTGTGCACACTAACTCTTAAGTGCGGGGCTGCTCTGTAGAACTCCCCAATTTATAATGCCGAGTAAAACTGGGTTAGCTGGGTTTACCCTTTGTTACAGTACAGAGGTTTCTGGACATCCAGGAGTGATCTCTGGTTGAAAACAGAATATGTGGGAGTGTAGACTCAGAGGACTTTTGCTGTTTTGGAGCACTGTGAGATTTTTTTTAGTGAGTAACCTTGATTGGTGATAATTGCAGATAGGTAATATAGAATTTGGAGCCAATACAATTAATATACAACAATCTAAGCTATGGAAACATTATTGCGTATTTTATTTCTTGTAGAAATTTAAAATTAAATCCTGTTTTTGTGTCAGGTCTTATGCAACAAACATGTCGCTCCTGATCACTTATTGCAAATTTGCAAGCGGATTGGCCCTATACTGGATAAGGAGATTCCACCCAGCATTCCGAGAGTGAATTCATTGTTGGGTGCAGGAAAGCAATCCTTGCTACGCACAGCAAAAGGTATGTATTCTTTATAAATATGATTTCCCCTGATTTATTATATGTTCCCCAACTTATTATAAATTATAATAGTAGTTGCATAGGGTAGAAAAGAAGGTTCAGGTAGAGATTTATATATGAAACTAATGGCTTGAAGAACTGCATTTCTGGATTATTACTTAAGAGCTAGGACATAAATGTCTTTAATCACTTGAGAGGGTATAGGGTACAAATCCAGTATTTTTAATTTCTTTCATACATAAATTTTTATAATCAGTTAGATCTCTTCCAGCAGTAATGATGGCTAATCCAAACTTCTATAATGTTCCTTTATTCAGTATTTGAAACCATGTAACAGCAGGAAAAATGGATAAAATTATATATATATAATTCTGAGGAATATTTTGAATTCCCCAGCTTCTATCATGTATGAATGAGCAGTCTTAACAGTCACCGTACCTCCACATACCAAGCTGTTCGTTTCTGTTCCATGCATCTATCTTTTATGTACCTAATCCATGGTGTTACCAGTTATTTGAAGAAAAGGAAGTAAAATTTGAATCCACATATATTTGTATTTAGTTAATTACAATTTATAATTACCAAGAGAAAGGATATAATTAATGATGTCTATTGATGATAGTAATAATAATAATAATAATACACTATGTTGTATTACGTTCTATCTCCCCGAGGGGACTCAGAGTGGATTACAACATAGACAAATAGGCAAACATCCAATGCCTTTTTGTTATGGAAAGTTAGTAATTTTATAGATTTAATAATACTATTCAAGGAACATGACTACAAAAATGTTAGTCTACAACTAGAAAATATACTATAGTTTGTTTTGCTTTGTTGTACTTCTGTTTCTTGCTTTGTTTTACTTCTATTTCTGTTCAATTGTGTAATTTGTTTTACCCAGTTATTCCACCCCAAAAATATAAAGTAATTAACAATACAGAACATATTGTAGCTTTTTGCATATATATCTTTGTTTCTTTAGAACACATCTTGCTAAACTGTGTGTTGCAACACGTTAGTGCGTCAGGTGCAACGTGTAGGTGTGTAATGTGAATGTCATGAGAAACCTTTGAGTCTTTGTGAAATTAGCAATAATTATAATATAAATTAGGGTTCTTGAGTCAGAGTCTGGACCCATCACTTTTCAGAATCTTCCAATCTTTATATAAAATCCTTGTTAGCAATACAATTTGTGATTTGCTGTGCCATATGTTAAATGCCTGATATAAATATATTTATTCCACAAACCTAGCTATTATGAGTTTATCTGATTTCAACATAGATTTATTGATTGAATATTATTAGATTATAAACATAGATATCACATAATTGTAGTTTAACCATTCTGTTCCTAGAAATATTTAAATATTTAAAACTTCTTTGTAATTCAAATTCATATATAGGTGAAGCTAGGGAGATTGTTTCCTCTATGCACCATGTTTGAGTTAACATCTCTTAATTTTGCATACTGAAATGAATATTCTTACAATATTGTAAGTAACTTTTCATACAACTAAAACTTTTCAGATGGCAGAAAAACAATTTGGAAGGGCTCGGTTCTTGCTGCTCTTCATAGAGGAAGACCTCCTGAAACGTCTGTTAACTCTACTACATTGCCAAATCTGGGTAAGTTTACTTTTGATTTCACTATACTTTATTCCTGTATTACATATTTATAAGAATAGCACAATATTAAAATATGTAGTAATTCTACATATACTAATTTTGTTAAAATCAAAAGGCAGTAATGTGAAATGAAGGGAAACTAGCTCTCTCAGCAAGCTATTGTATACTGCCATGAAAATTACTTCTCTTTGCTAGTAATGTTTTTGCCTAAGCTTCTTTACAAATTCCACACTATCCTTTTCTTGTTACTTAAGTATATAGTTCTGTCCTGATGAAATACTAAATAGGATCACCTGGGGACGCTTGTTTTCCACTTCTTCCATTTAAAATTGGGAAGGCTGCAATGAACTGTACCCTTCTATTGGATAAAAATGATGGAAAAATAATAATTGAATATTATAATAAATCGTGTTTGGTCTTAAAAACTGGTTTCAAAATTCCAACTACACATTGACCAATATAATTGCCTTAAATTTGACACCCTAAGTACGATTACTAGCCTTCATAGTGTTTAATTTATTGAATATGATTACTGTAAAAGTCAGTGTGGTGTAGTGGTTTGAACACTGGATTACAACTCTGGATGCCAGGGTTCATATCCCCATTTGGACATTGGAACTCAGTGAATGACTTTGGCAAGCCTTAGAGGAAGGCTTCACAAGAAAACAGATCTTCACAAGAAAACCTTGATCACCATAAGATGAAAATGCATTGAAGGTGCAAAACAATAACAATATTAAAAAAAAACCTTAACTGTATGTCCTTAACTGATATTCCTCTTCTAGTGGAAATAAATTATGCAAGACAGTTAACGGGATGCACAAGATCCAGTTCTTCATTACCAGTCAACATGTATCAGCATATAAAGATGCATAGACGAATTCTTGGTCACCTCTCTGCAGTTTACTGTGTGGCATTTGATAGGACTGGACACAGAATATTCACTGTGAGTTTACTAATGCAGTTATGCGTTCTGGAAGTCTACGAAGAATAGAGAAAGTTTACTGTAGTCACCTAGTTTTGCACTAAATGTTAAAGTTTAATAATTGCAGATGTTTAGATTGTCTCTCTGTGGAGTTTAACAGTGAATGTTATGAGTTCTTGCTAGAGTAGTTCAATATGTCAGAATGTAGCAGATTTTTTCATAGGCCTGAAAGACTTCTGCATTACCATGTATAAACAGATCAAATGCTACTGTATTTTGAAGACACTGGATGTTTTGCACTAGAAATTTGGGCAGCTATAAAATAGAAAAGAAAATTGATTCTAGTTTGGGAACCTTGATTTCATTAGATACCATGACTGAAATCATATCACTGCTAAACAAATTTTAGATAACTGCTTGTTCCTAATAATAAGCATTTTACCTAGAATGAGAGGTAAAGAATTTTTTTCTGTGCTAGTAGGTCATTTGTTTTTAAGTAACCATTTTGTGAGTTGTTTTTTATGTCACTTTCGGGGATATTGTTGTTTGGATTCTGGGCTGATAAAATGGATTCACTTTTTATGTACGCAAGAGAAAATTGCTTTTGCTGTTTTAGAAAAAAGCCTTGAAGAAATTAAGGCCATTCTTAATACGAAATTTAGAATAACTGTGTTCAGTAATAGAAAACATCAAGACATAAGAATTAAATTGCTACCAGCCTGTTTCCATTGGATTGCAGTAGTTTTAAACAAGATTCCATATTTCCCATGGTAAAGTTCAGGAACTATAGTCTTATGGAAGTGTTCCAGTATACCAAATGTATGTGATCCTGTTTTGATATAGTTCTGTATATCTCCTTTACTTTAGCTCAGCATATTCTATAGCATCATTGTAAATGATAAATCAGGACTGATGCTGCTGCTTAGTAGACTCCCAACTGATTGTATGATTGATTATTTATGCAAGTGCTTGTGGTGTGAAAGTTTTAATCTTATCAGCATGTAAACTGTATTAATGACTTGACTTGAAGCAGGTTTTGTATTTGAAAATAAATTAGCATATTCTTTTTTAAATCAGGGATCAGATGATTGCTTGGTAAAGATTTGGTCCACACACAACGGGCGTTTACTTGCTACCTTAAGGGGCCATTCAGCAGAGATATCAGATATGGCTGTGAATTATGAAAACACAATGATTGCTGCTGGCAGTTGTGATAAGATTATCCGTGTTTGGTGTCTCAGAACATGTGCTCCACTTGCTGTCCTACAGGGACACACAGGTTCAATTACATCATTGCAAGTAAGTTCCTAACTAAATATTGAAATGTCTGCTTTTGTGTGTTGTAAAAATTGACCATATTCCACACTTACTCATTTATATTGCATGGTTTTTTTTTCTTGGAAACTTCAGAGTTTACCCCAATTCTGGAGAACATGAAAAGATCTCTGTGGTCTATCTTAAATATTAGTATTTCCATGCAATCAGACAAATACCCATTTGGAAAACTAGAAGAGAGAGAACTAACTAGAACTATAGAGGAATTTTCTAGGTCCTCTATTGTTTGCGTAGCATTCTTCTGCCACAAGTTAACATAGAATCACCCTAGAAGATGGTAGAAAATCCCTAGGGAGAATACATCTCAAGGAATTTTCTATATCCCCCAAGAGCGATTCTATGGCAACTTTCAGTAAAAATTATTGAGTGTGGTTAAGAGTGAATGTAATGTTTTTATATATTTTAATGTGTTTTAAATTCTATCTTAAAATGTTTATTTTAATTGTACATTGATTTAAAGCAGGGCTGTCCAACTGGCGGCCCCGGGGCCGGATCCGGCCCCGTAGCCTGTTGGACACGGCCCCACCTATGCCCTCAGCCGCCATTTTAAATTTTAAAAAACCCGATTTTTTTAAAAAATGGTGGCCGGGAGGAGGGAGCGGGGCAGGGAGGAGGAAGAGAGCTAGCTCCTCCTTTTTCGGCGCCCCCCCTACCTAGGAAGGGAGGGGCGCCGAGAAAAAGGGCAGAAGGCGGCACCAACGGCAGCGTCACAGGCCTGGCGTGACGCTGCCCCTAACACCGCCTACTCCTTTCGGTGCCCCCTCCTTTCCTGGCCAGGGAGCCGCCAAGGGCAGAAGGGCGGGCGCCAAGAGCAGCACGTCACAGGCCTGGCGTGACGCGCTGCTCTTGGCGCCGCCTACTCCTCCTTTCGGTGGCTCCCCCCGGCCTAGGAAGGAGGCGCGAAGGAAAGTAAGCGGTGCCAAGGGGCAGCGCGTCACGCCAGGCCTGTGACGCTGCCGTTACCCGATGCGCCTTCTGCCCCCCCCCCCCCCTCCTTCCTAGGGCAGGGGGCCGCCGAAAAAGGGCAGAAGGCGGCACCAGAGCAGCGCGTCTGAGCCTGGCGTGACGCTGCTCTTGGCACCGCCTACTTCTCCTTTTCGGCGGCTCCCCGGCCCCTGGAAGGGAGAGGCCGAAAGGGAGGAGTAGGCGGTGCCAAGAGCAGCGCCGTCACGCCAGGCCTGTGACGCGCTGCTCTTGTGCCCGCCTCTCCTCCTTTTCAGCGGCTTTAGGAGGGGGCGGGGGCTGGGGGCGGGGCCTGGGGCGGGGCCTGGGGGCGGGGCCAAGCGGCCCCGCAGGTCATCAGTGACCTCTTATCCGGCCCTGGACCCGCCAGAAGTTGGACAGCACTGGTTTAAAGGCATCAAATAGTTTCCTGTGTGTAAAGCCTCCTTGAGTCCCCTTCAGGGTTGAGAAGGATGGGGTATAAATATGGTAAACAAATAAATAAACTATGTATTTTGCTCACCTTGTGCAAATTTATAACTTTTTAATGAGTCTAGTTAATTAAATTGCTGCAGTAAGTATTAATCTGCTCTCAAATGCCTGAGTAAATACAGGGGTCGTACTCTATGTATTTTCCCAACCACGTATTGTGTGTGTTTGCCATAGTTTCTAGACTCAGCCCACTTATTATTTACAGTTTCCCTCTTTTGTGTGAACTTAATACAGTATCGTCTAGTGTGAAGATAATACAATCTGTTCCTGATGTATAATATTCTTTGGCACTTCTAGCACTACTTTTATCATAGTTAAGTTTGATATAGTATTGCATTTGATAGGTTGTTCATTTACGCTTAATCACACCTTTTAATTGACAATTAGCTTTTTATGAAGCAATCCTGTGTGTGTATTGCTTGCTTGTTGTAAAAATGTGACTAGATTTGAATTGATAACATGTTTAATCACAGTGAGGTTCTACTGTGATCAATGAATAATCACGTAAAGCTATAAGATACAGGTTGAGCATCCCTTATCTGGAATTATGAAATCCAGACTACTCCAAAATCTGAAATTGTCAGTGTGGGTGAGATGGTGACAACTTTGCTTTATGATGTTCAGTGGACTCAAACTTTGTTTAATGCAAAATAATATTAAAATGTTATATAAAATTACATTTAGGCTTGTGTATAAGGTGTACACAAGACCCCCTTAAAAGTGAAAAACAACAAATAAAAAGTTGCTTTTAAAAAACTTGTCAGACCACCTCTCCAGGTCCTCCAGCATGACTATAGCCAGCCTCCAGAGAATATTAGCCATAGAGGTGTGATGAAGAACCCAGAACATACAATTTAATCAAATCTGAATAATCAAATCCTAAAAAGTCAAAGCTGTTAATGTGGAGGGCTGACCATATATGAAACACAAATAATTTTTGTGTTTATATTTGGATCCCATCTCCAAGGTATCTTATTACGTGTATGTGTGTGTATATACACACACATGCACAAATACAGGTTTTCCAATATCCGAATGTTTCAGATAAGGAATACTCAATCATATATCTTTTTCTTTTTACATTTCACTCCTTTATTGAAGGAAAATTCAGTGTAAACATAATGGAAAATGAAAATGTTTTAGAAGTGAAATAAAATCAAATATTTGTTGTCCCGTTTCTTGAAAAGCTACAATTACTCATAGTTTATTTTAATTTCTAGTTCAGCCCATTGGTCAAAGACACCACACGATACATGGTTTCCACAGGTGTAGATGGAACAGTTTGCTTCTGGCAGTGGAATACAATTTCTATGAAATTCAAGTATGTCATTATCTTGCTTTGCTGATTTTATTCTCATACTAAGCATTTTGCTAAATCAGATTCAACATTACATTGTAGAATAGAAAAAAAATCATTCTTAAACCAGTTTATAATATTATATTAACTACCTTACTGTTGCAGAATGTAGTAAAAATTAAAACTGCAGCTGCTTTGTAGTGTATAGAAGTATACAATACAAAAAAGAAATGTATTTTAATTAAGTTTTAAAGTTAAGATCTTCATGGGATTGATTGCCGCATTCATATGTTAAAACAACTCTTATTGTTTCTCAAGTAATCGGCCACTGAAATTCACGGAAAAACCTAGACCTGGTGTTCAAATGCTTTGCTCTTCATTTAGTGTTGGTAAGTATATGTTCTCCATCGTGCTCTCTGGGAAATCGTACATATTCCTATTATGTCTCTTCCTTAACAATACCTGGAGCCTTGGCTTAAATGAAGTCATTTTAAGTTTCTTTTAGTCATTTTGTAGCTTTAAGGATTTATGATCAAATAATGTATACAGCTTTTCTATTTAGGTCTACTATGGTTGTTCAAATTAAATGTTTTTCATAACTTTCAGACAGTGATTCAAACGTAGCAGATTGTTAAATTTGATGTTTTTTCTTTTCATGGACAGATTTTTCTCCTCCCTTCATTGGTTTGATGTTGCATTCAAATGTGACCTGGGACATTGCTGATCTCCAAACTATAGTTAGATCAGATTGAAATGTTATGAGAGATCCACTGGCGCATGTGAGAATATAAAGGCCTGCAGCATATTTCTGATATTTAGACCATGGTATAAAGCTCAGGGAGGATTCAAAATTGTGCCAACATAGTAGCAGTTAAAAAGACAAGATGGACAGAGTATTGAAATATGTCCTGCCCTTTAGACACCCCCCCCCCCAAGAGACAAAATAATAAAAAGATTCAATATTTTATGTCCTCAAGTTTGCAATTTGACTAAGGCATGACACACACACAAATGTTGGGGCAGGAAGAGATTTAACTCAGCCCATAAGAACTTGCTATTCTTCCTCTTCCACCCCCAGCAAAGCAGTGTGACAATTGGAAAACTGAATACAGGACTCTCAGCAATAAATGGCTTCAAAATTCTTTAAGTGGAAGTCACCATTACTGCATTTCTGCAGAGAAGCCTTTTTCAACCTTTTAATCTAATATGACCCTTGAAATAGTTTCTCAGGGAATCAGTACATAAGAAATTATATTTACAGTTCAAAGAAAGTTCTCTCATGGCACCTCTAGCAACTTCTCCTGGAACTCCAGGATTCTAAGGGGCTTCTCTAATATGTTGAGAAGCTTAATTTCTAAAACAACAATGGAATTGTATAGGGGTTCCCCCCCCTCAAAGTCCCACAATACATTTAAGGCAATTACAACTGGTATGTCCAAATTGATGGAGAATAAATATCCTCTGGGCCATGAAGACAAGGATTTAAATCCTACCATGATGTTCTTATGTATTCCTGCTTTCTAGAGAAAGGGGAGATCCGGTGGGCTCCAGACTGTCATGTTTAAAGTAGGTCTGTTGATGCTTCACTTTGTCATGACGAGATGTACTGATTTCAGTAGGCCTGCTCTGAACATGGATCCAGTCCAAAATACATGAAATTAAACATACCTCTGCATTTAAATAACCAGCCTAGTAGTAAATATATCAATGTTATTGCAATATTATTAAATGAGTTGCATATTTTAGTTGTAGAAATATAATAATTTACATCCAGATTGAGTTTCAGATCCTGCAGATATCAGAGTAATACCTTGGCTCCCATTAAATAGAAGTGCTTGTATCTTAGTCTAATGTTCTCTGGCTTTTTACATGTCAGCATCTTAAACTGTTGTTTAAATTGTAGGTGGGATGTTCTTAGCAACTGGCAGTACTGACCATGTTATTAGAATTTATTATTTTGGCTCTGAAATCCCTGAAAAAATTTCAGAGCTGGAGAGCCATGCCGTAAGTAATGTTAAATTTTGAAATTAATTTCTGTTGACATATGTTATATTCAGAATTTTTTATTTTATTAAAATATTTCAATTTAATTTTAATTCTCCCCTATATTACAAAATCATAGAGCAATGTATAAGTAGTAAAATGTATGGAAACATTCCTGTAGTAAAAGTCTTTGAATATTGGAATGCTAAACTCTAAATGTAGCTTACATAGACCATCCAGCAATGTCTTTTTGTTTTTAGGTCTGTTTCTGGGGTTATTTGAGGCACTGATTCAGGAAGTTGTATTGGCTAGGCCACATCAGCTCTAGTTTTTAAAATTATATGGTTGTTATTATTCTTTATGGGCAAGCATACAGCATCTGGTATATGGCATATGTTCTGTATCTCAGAGATTAAAGCAGATAGGGGAAAACTGGTGCCATTTTTGGAAACAGCAGTCAAATATACCCACTTGATACTTGAGGCACCAAAATGTGTATGCAAGTGCTATTGTTATAATTACAAGTGCAGTTATGCTAATGTAATACCATAGTTATGTGAGTCACCATTGAATCACAGGGTTTTTTAAACCTTGAAACCAAAAAAGTATTTGCTACTGAATATAATGTGAAGTGGCAAAAAGTTGCTGCCTGCTTAGAATTCTTTCTTTAGAAACAAAAGTATTGGAACACCAAAGCTTCCAGCAATGGAAAAAGAAGTCATTGAGTTGCATATGTGCCGTAGAATGAATCCACTTTAACTGCCCTGAGTCAATGCTATGAAATAAATGGGCATGCTGTTTTACAAAGTCTTCTCTGTCAAAGAATGCTGATGTCTCACCAAACTACAAATTCCAGGATTGCATAGCCTTGAGCCATTGCAGTTAGAGATTACTGTACCTCAAATAGGAACTCCAGATGCAGCTAAAGCAGTTTTCCCTTTTGCTTTGGCTCAGCACTATATTTACTGTATGATGCAAATCTAATGCTCACCCTAATTTTGGTGAGGTAATTTAGCCCAAAAAAGGTGAGCATTAAATTCTAGTAAATAGGATATTTCTTGTCCCGTGCCTGATTATTTGGGGACTTGTTGTTTTATTTCTTTTCTTTGGTGAAGAATAGTCATTCTAGTGATACATATGTTAATGGCAATTTTGATTACATTTTGGAGAAGTTTTTAAGTAAAGTAAGTAGAATTAAATGTCTTATAAAAAAGAAAATGTTTTTGTCTGACCTTTTCCTTTAATATTTTTATATTTAAGATTTTTTGTTTTTGAATAGTGATGTTTGCTTTTTTCCTGCAGTGTGGGGAGGGAATACTTATGTTATGTATTGCTTTTTCCAGTCAGGTTGTAGGCAGTGCTGCATGTAATGCCATTCATTCTTTTCACTCTGTAGAAGAATCAGCCCCCATTCCCAGTTCAGGACAGGGCTTTCTGTGCTCCGGCTGTTTATCTTCTGTCACTGTTTAATTGGGGGATCTTGGGCTGGTTTTTCCATTCTGGGAGTATACTTCAATTTGGAATAACCTTTCTTATCTGAGTTTCCCACTAATGGGAACCGTTAGCTTCAATGAATTGCAGTGGATCATAAATTCAGGACCAAATTCTTCTCAGATAAGGACTATGGGGTTGATTGCAAAACTGGAGATGCACCTTTAAGGGTGTATTCAAAGAGTAGACTGACCTACTCCCACTCAAGGATTGTTTTTGAGCCATGGAAGCGGGAAACACATGTGCCTGTCTTGTGAGGAGTGGCCTCAGTACATGTGATACCCTGGATAATGTATCTATGACTGTGAAGGTGAGTGTTACGAACACACGTGTTTCCCTTCCACCCCTACTTCTTAAGGTAGTTTTTCATGAATCTCAGGAGATTGTTCTGCTGCCTTTTTCTCAGATCCCAAAACACAGAACAGGAAAAAAGAGTGTCATAGGTTGGATGTGTGTAGCACAGGACTAAAGGGGTTAGGTGAATACCTTTGTGTTTCCTTTCAAAAGTCTCTGAAAGATCAATGAGCATTCTCTTCCTCGTGTAAATGGCTGAGTTGGCTTATCTGCACAGTTCTGCACAGCTTCCTTAGTGGATTCAGGTCCATTCCATGAGGAGTGCTGCATTGAGTATAGCAGTGTCCTTGCTGGAATTTGTAGATCAGCTATTTTGGCTTCCTTTTAATCCATTGCTAGTAGAAAATTGAAAAAATTGCTTCTACGGATGTGTCTTGATTGGTATCGATCCCATATCTTCTTTTTTCTGTAGTTGTACAGTGATTATTTCCCACTTTGGTTGGTGATGTTTTGTTTTTGTTTGTTTGCTTTTTGAAATTTCTGGCGATATGTATATTTTTCTTGTTTGTCTGGAGCTTTGTCAGGACAACACTGGGCAATGGGGGCTGGTTCCACTAGGGTGGAAAGAATGATTAACATCAAATAAAGCCCTACCTAGGTGGAGTGTGGGAAGAGCTATACTCAATGTAAGTAGTCCCTTCTCACAACTGCACAAAAGGAACTTTCCAATGTTACATTTGAATGTAATATGTCTTTCTCTCTGACAGGATAAAGTTGACAGTATCCAGTTTTCTAATAGAAATGACAGGTATGATTAGAACAATAATACACTGGAAAGCTAGCATAAACGTTAGAGTTGATGTAGTACAGGGCTGTCCAACTGCCGGCCCTGCAGGTGTTTTGGACTTCAAATCCCAGAAATCCTAACAGCTGGTAAACTGGCTTGGATTTCTGGGATTTGAAGTCCAAAACATCTGCAGGGCCGGCAGTTGGACAGCCCTGATGTAGTATATACAAAAAGTGGTTTAAACCAGCATGGAACAGAATTCAAAAAGTATTTATTAGAGGACATTGCGACCAACGTAGCCTAAATTCCCATTATATTCACCAAACTGAAGGTTCCTCTCTTCTGTCACAAAAAAGAACATTGATTTATACTATAACACTATGTAACACAATTTGGAAAAAAAATCTGTTCCTGGTTTGAAAGTTTAATTGTGTGGTACTTCCTTTGAAAGTAGTTGTTATACTCCAGAAGCTTCGTTTTTGTGACTTCCACAAACTATGTTGAATTGGTTGAGACTCCATGAGGTATTTATTGAAAAACTATAGCAAAATGTGCTACAGGATGTCCCATTTCAGTTTAATAAACTTAATATCACTTTAAACTGAACTAGCCCCGAAATTACATTTATAACCCAGGAACAAAAAATTGTTAAATAGCGAAATCTTCAGAGAAAACTAGGCTGCGTGACATTTTAAAACGTTGTCTGGTTTTTAATGCCCTATAAAATACCCAATAATTATTTTTTATTCAATCTTTGTTATTGAAAAACTATTGTAGAAGAAATCCAGGGGCTTATCATCATCATTCACAAAAGATGAATTTGCCTTGTTTTTTTTTTCCTTCAGTGTTGATAACATAAGGTGATACTGAAAATAATGCTTGTCAGGTCATAACTTGTTTCCTCCACTATAGCAACATATGTAGAAGCTCCGCTTAGTAGATTCCTTTTGTTCAAATGGATAAATCAGACATGAGATCCTCATGTGGTTGGATATCAAAGAAGTGGCTTGCACATTTCTTAAGTTGCAGGGACAACTATAATACTTGGGAAATACTTCTTCCAAATCTATTAAAACAGGAAGTGGGGGGAAGGAGCAGGATTCAGGAAGAACTTTTGGAATTATTGATTTGGAGGCAAGGGGTTTTTGTGTGTATTTTGTTTGAACAAAGCATTAACTAAAGGTGACTAGTAAATAATACTGTGTTCCTGATTTAATAATATTTTAATTGAGATTCTTATATTTGAAAATTCAGAATTAGATTATCCTACATGTATTTAAAATGTTTGACTTTAGTCAGAGGCCAACTTTTGAAGGATATGTACCTGTTTAAACTACTTTTTTTGGATTCTGAGTTTATAACCAGTCATAAATTGAATTACCATGGTTACTTTCTGTATATTATATAATATCTTTTCACGTTACTTCAAGGTTCATAAGTGGCAGCAGAGATGGAACAGCTCGGATATGGCAATTCCAGCAAGCTGAATGGAAAAGCATATTGTTGGACATGGCTGACAAATTACCTGGGTATGTATAGCATTTGGGTCTTTATTTGTCTATGTGCACCTGTCAATAAGTGGTCATGAAATTTGCTCTGATACTCTAATTCGAATGAAGTTTCTGTTTCTGAATACAGCTGGCCTTTTAAAAATGGGGGTCGCATCCTTGTATTCAGCTTTGTCAGGAGTGCTCCAATTATATGTTCCTGTGTGGCAGGGGGTCAACTGGATGGCTCTTGTTGCCTCTAACAGCTCTATGCTTCTAACCAATGGATACTGAGGGCCCATTGTACTGTGAAAAAATATTAGATATCTTTGTTGAGCTTGTGCATAGTTGTGTGGAAGTTTTTAGACATGTTTTCACTACAAAATGATTATGCTCTTACCCTTTTAAAAGAGATTCCCAGTAGTCTTGTGGTTTTGTATAGAATCGGTATCCGTTTTGGTTTGTTTCATTCGTATGGCCCTGTTTTAGTTTTGGAGCGCTGCTCCCGAAATTGGGGCCTTTCCGAATGAACTGTTTCGTTCTTTTATCTGAATGAACAAAACTTTTGTCCCTTTGGCCAATATGAGAGGGCCTCCCACACTCCCCTTCCCCTTATTTTTAGGCTAGAGGCTCTCACCATTTCACTGATCCTCAGGGTCTCTCCAGCATTCATTTGAGTTGTTAGGGTTGGTAGGACAAACCCCTGTCTCTGAATCTGGATAGAAAATATGCTGTTTTTTCAGCCCTTGCTTTTTTCTTCAGGCTCCATTATCCTTTTAAATGGGTAGCAAGCCCCCCTGTACTTTTCAGCACAGAGAAACTTGGAAAGAGACTCTCTTTAAGAGAATGTGTGTGTGGCCTGCAGGCCCAAAGTGCCCATGACTGCCAGGGATTGCAGCTGAGCGCAGAGCAGAGCACAGAGCGCCTCTTACTTGGCACTTGGTGCTCGACGCTCAGCTTCAAGCCCAGGCAGTCGCGGGCTCTTTGAGTGTGTTGCCTGCAGGCCCAAAGTGCCCATGGATGCCAGGGTTTTCAGTTGAGCGCCAAGTGCCTAGTAAGAGTCACTCAGCGCTCCACTCGGCACTCACCTGCAATCTCTGGCACTCATGAGCACTTTGAGTCTGCAGACCACACACACACTCTTAAAGAGAGTCTCTTTCCAAGTTACTGTGTGTTGAAAACAGTTAAAACACTTTCCCACTTTCCTCTTGTTTCACTGATTTTTTTCTAACAGAGAGGGTGGACTGTTTCATTCCATCCGAATGGATGGTATGAAATGGAAACACGAAATAAATGGGTGACACAAATACCAGGCCCATGACTATTTCCCAGTATAGTTCTTACTTCTACAGTCTTCACTTTAAATATTAATTTGGGGTAGCTCATTACATATCTATACCTATAGTTATGGAATTAACTTTTAGTGGTCAGATTATTCAATTCCTTAATTCCGTTTCTGTCAGATTCAGTATATTTAAAATAAAGTTTTAGAGTATTACATTCTTCCATTTATTTTCAGTAGTGAGGTTTGCTCAGAAGAAGACAAATTTATGAAGCCTAAAGTAACCATGATAGCTTGGAGTCAAAATGATAAATTGGTGGTGACTGCTGTGAACAATCATCTCCTCAAAGTCTGGAATGCTTATACTGGGCAGTTGCTTCATGACCTCACAGTATGTATGGTTGCGTTACTTTCTAAAAATATTTTCTTCAGGATGTAATATTGAGTATTTTTGAAAGGTTCCAAATGGTTTAGACTAATGCCAAAAATAATTTTGGGGAATTAATTGTAAGTAGAAATGTACTTATTTGTGCACCAGCTGCGCCCGTACCTTGGGAAGTCTGGCTTAGCCACAGTAGTCCACGCTTTAGTTACATCCCATATAGACTACTGCAATGCGCTCTTTGTGGCATTGCCTCTGAAGAATGCTCGGAAGCTGCAAATGGTCCAACGGGTGGCAGCCAGGTTGTTAACAGGAGCTCCGCTCAGGGAGCATACAACTCCTCTGTTGCGCCAGCTCCACTGGCTGCCAATTTGCTTCCGGGCACAATTCAAAGTGCTGGCTTTAGCCTATAAAGCCCTAAATGGTTTTGGTCCAACTTACCTATCCGAACATATCTCTCCTTACGAACCATCTAGGACATTAAGATGTTCTGGGGAGGCCCTGCTCTCCCACCTTCCTCACAAATGCGGCTGGCGGGTATGAGAGACAGGGCCTTCTCAGCAGTGGCCCCTCGACTGTGGAATGCCCTGCCTAAAGAGATAAGATCGGCCCCCTCCCTCCTGACTTTTCCAAGAAAGGTGAAAACCTGGCTTTTCAAGCAGTCCTTTCCGACTACAGCATAGACTTATGATATTATGGAACTATTTTGATGACACAACTGGACAGTGATTTGCTATGGAGACGCTTACGATAATGTTTTAAGACTTCTACGATTTTTAGACTTCATATTTATATTGTTGCAAATGTTTTAGTAGTGTTTTATGGCTGTTTTTATCATTGTAATTTGTTCTGGCATCAAATTGTTGCCGATTGTTAACCATTCCGAGTCACCCCTGGCCTGAGAGGGGTGGTATACAAATGCAGTAAGTAAATAAATAAAAGAGTCAAGAATGTCATGTTAATTTTGTGTGTGTCATATATTACTTTTTCTTATATGTAGGCTTGAGATCCCAGAATGCAGGGCAATGTGTATTTATTTTAATAATAACTGAAGGATATGGTTCCTCCTTGAAATAATAAAATATGATACATAGATTTAATTGGTTAACTGTCAAAATATGTTAGCACGAAGGCTGCCAGAAAGAACACACAATTTTAGATGACTTTTAATGCTCTTTATTGTTTAAATGAAACAACAATTTAACTTGGAAACGTTATCACAAAGTATGTGCAGTAGAGTAAAACTACTTAGTACTGATAAAAATAGTTTAGAATTTTAAATTAGAGATCTGTTGTCTTTTCTTTCTTGCCATTCAACTTCACTGTACAGTTGAATGGCAAGAAAGAAAAGACAACAGATCTCTAATTTAAAATTCTAAACTATTTTTATCAGTACTAAGTAGTTTCACTGAAAATAAATAATAGGGGCAGCTGCAGAAAACTGATGAATGAATTATGAGTTGGTTATTGACTGTTGAATTATGTATGCCTTGAGTACTGTATTTCATAGCATAATAGTCACACCCCCTTTTTGGGATCCCAGTTTTGGGATTTTACAGTTTCTCTTATTATAGTCACACTTGCACCCCCATCTGCATGCTTGCCCCTGTAGCTCCAAGAAACAGGCACACAGAGGGGTGAAGGCGGGAGACCTGGGAGGCTTCTTTCGGTTGCTGTCAGCTGATAGAGGCTTCCTAGCTTTCCCCAGCAGGCTCACAGGCAGTTTTGCAGCTTTGAGATTTCCCTTGGCTGGCTGCTGAGGGAAGCCCCATAGCTTCAGGGAAGAGTGTGGCTCTTATGCAGTGAAATAGGGTATCTTATGTGTTTTGTTTATGTTACTGTTTTTATGTCATGTATTTCGTGTATATAAGTTGACTACTATCCCTTTGCTAGAATGTCAAAATCTGAAATTGTACACATGGGTGACTGAGATGATGACACATTTGGTTTCTGATATTTCATCGTATACAATCTTTCTGTCATGCACAAAATTATTAAAAATATTATGTATAAAATTACCTTGAGGATATGTGTATAGATGTATATGAAACCTGAATTTAGACCTGGGTCCTATTTCCAAGATACAGTATGTCACTATGTACATGTTTATATCCAGAAGTGTTCGGAATAGTTGGAAAAAACCCAAAATCCAAAACAGGTCTGGTCTCAAGCATTTTGGATATGGAATAATCAACCTATATAAAAATACTGTTGTAACTATGAGGGAAATAGGGTCAGTTGTTTTTATGTCATTCAGCAATATTACAATTCTTGTTCTCTCATCATAGTTACTAAACGTAGAATTCTAGTTGCTTTGAAAACTAGTTTCATTTATCTATATATGAATTAATTTTATTGTGACAGTCACAGACAAGGAGTACAAAGCATTAAAACATAAAAAAAGGTTTATAAGCAATACAACGTTAAGAGCAATGATTCAAAGCATTATCATTTCTCTGCTCTTTTCAAAAAGGGACATGCTGATGAGGTATTTGTTTTGGAGCCCCACCCATTTGATCCTAGAATTATGTTATCTGCTGGCCATGATGGCAATATCTTTATTTGGGATATAATAAAAGGCATTCAGATGAAACATTATTTTAATATGGTAAGTAGTGATCTTAACTTTTTCTCTTCTAACAATATATGTTTTCTTTATTTTTGGTTGTCTGAACAATTGTGAACATATGAGAGCTTACAACTACTTGTCTGCTTTAAAACACTTGTCTTTTATCATTTGATATCAAAAGACTCTTAAATGTCATTATCATTTAGCACCAGTGGCACAATGGGTTAAACCCTTTTGTTGGCAGGACTTCTGACCGAATGGTCGGCGATTCAAATCTGGGGAGCAGGGTGAGCTCCCATCTGTTGACTCCATCTTGTCATGCGAGGACATAAGAGAAGCCTCCCACAGGCTGGTAAAACATCCAGGCATCCCATGGGCAATGTCCTTGCAGACGGCCAATTCTCTCACACCAGAAGCAACTTGCAGTGTCTCAGGTCACTCCTGACATAGAAAAAAACCCCATGTAAATAATTGACTTTCTGGTAGTATTGAATACCTGTATATAGTTATAGAACAAAGACCTTCATATAGAATGTTGTGTACTGGAATCAGAATTTTTATTGTTAAGAAAAGAGACATAGTTACTGATGCAGGGAAGTTCAATTTCTCTTCTTTGAAGAGATGAGTTCCTTAGGGAATTGTTTGTGTGGTGCGGGGGGAATGCTGATGGTGGGCAAGGCTAAAACAGTGGTGACCAAGAACAAAAATGAGGACTTGATGAGACTATCTTCATTTCTATTTCTTGCTTTTCATCTCTACCCAGCAAACTGCCTGGGGAAAACACAAAACTCTCCAAAAATCTGGATTACTTAATTTGCTCACAAAAGCCTTTTGAAAGTAGATGCAGAGCATTTTAAAATTATAAGTTAATCACCTATTGTTGTGCCATTAGAACATCTGCCAGGTGCAGTAAGGCTGAATAAAAAATAACACCTTTTGCATGCAAAAAAGTTTAATATTTAGTTCCTGAAATTTCCATGTAGGGACGGGGAAATCCCCTGTCAGGTCCTAGAACAGTGGTGGGCTATTGTGGGGAGCTAGAGCTCCATAGGAGACCCAAGGGTTACAGAAATGGCCCTGAGGTACTACACTTTACCCACCCCTGTTGTTAAAGTAGTACTTAGAGTTCTGCAGTACTTGGATTAAAGATCATTCATTCTATGTGCAGAGTGACTTTGACATTTCTTTTAAAACTGGAAAGGTGTTTTAAGATCTAGTCAAGGGTGCTGTGGTTTTTAACTGTTTTGATGGATTTTAACTGATTTTTTTAGTGCTGGTTGTGTTTAATTCTATTTTAATTTTGCATATTTACATTTCCTCTGCGTGGTCCTGTGAAATGCACACATATGGGTTTTCTGTGCCTGTTCAGATAGTTTCAGAACTCTCTAGAATCTTAAAGGATACTTTTTGGCGGTAGCCCCACCCATTCTCCCCTGGTAGTATAAATAGCCAGCAGGTGGGGCTGCCACTCTAGTTCCTTCTTTCCACCGCAGTTGCAGCAGTTAGGAACCTCTCGTGTGAAGGTTCATTCTTAATTTGATCCTTACCTTAAAATTCTTGGACTTTTACTGGACTTGACTATTCTTTGCCTGCCGATTTGGACTTTGATTGCTTCTCGCCGGCTGACTGCGAAATGTTTTGACTATTCTCAGGCTTGTACCTACCCTCCCTTTTTGCTCTTAAAATGGCGGCTGTCTTTTACAAGTGCTACCAATGCGGAGGCAAGTACCCAGACACGGACACCCACTCCATTTGTCTGCTATGCCTGGGGAAGAGCCATACAGTACGCTCGTGCTCCATTTGCCAGTCCTTCACCCTCCAGGCTCATAAGCATAGGGAAATATGCTTTAAAGCGCTGCTTTACAAGCAGGCCCTTTTGCCGCCCAAGGTCGATAAAAGAGCGGCCTCTGAACCTCCCTCTATTGCAACCGCCTGTAGCCCACAGGACCCAGCTTACCTTCATTAGTGGAGATGGTAGCACATGGTGTGGCACCAATGACTAAGATCGCCAAACCAAAAAAATCCAAACCGACCGCCACTCCCTCCGGGAAAGCGGCCCAGCGCGCCAAAAAAACTGGAAGAGATAAGAAGGTCTCACTTGTGCTGACTGAACGAGGCGCTTCTCTCCCCCCTTTTCTCAGAAACAGCAGCAACCACCAGCATAGGCCCCGTTGCCTCTTTTGCCATATTTGCTTCAATTGATTAGGGCTCCTGGCATGGCTCCCTCTTCAGTCCGGTCTACCACTAGGAAGGCGGAATGCCTTTATCGTTTGGACATGACTTCTGCAGAATGGCTGGGCAAACACTCCAAGCTAAACTCAATAGTCGTTGATGTCTCTCAACCGTGCCCATCACAGTGGTCTCACATCACTCCAGCAGACAAGGAGGGCAAGAAGTTGGATGGCATGGGGCGAAAGATCTACACTGCTGCAGAGCTTTTTGCACACTATGGTGCCTACATGGCAGCCTACCATTGCTTTATTTGGGACAAAATTACTCCACTCCTAGACCACCTTACCCCCGAGGAGCTCAGACTTGCTAACTCCTATAAACAAGAAGCATTGCAATTGGTGGGCCTGCAGAAAGACTTGGCCAAACATACCGCAGACACATGAGAAAAGCGTTTTGCTGCTGCAGTAGCCTTGTGCCGCCATGCGTGGCTACGCTCTTAAGGTCTCTCCCAGTCTGCATGGGCAGCCATTGAGGACCTACCGATGCATGAGACGGGACTGTTTAATCTCGACACCGATACTCATCTGGAGCACACGCACAAGATGTGGCAGACGGCCCACAGATTCGGCCTCCCATCACTATTTTCCAGACAACCCAGACAATATTGGTTGACCTTCTCTCCATATTATCAGGGTCGGCTGTATCAACATGGCGCCGACCCTGATCAGTTTGGCGTCTTTAGGCCCACCCCCCTCGTCCACCCCAAAGGCTGCGACCACGCCCCCTGCGGTCTCCATGCTGGATCGGCCGCCACTGCCGGCTTTTCCACCGCCGGCCTTTTCACTGGAGGCCACAAGCACCGCCATACCGCTGCCCCCGGGGTTCCTGATGGGGTCCCTGATAGAGGCGCTTGACATCTCAGGGGTCCTTGCAAGGGTCCTTGCCCCAGTGAGCTTAGCTGATTACCAGCGATCCCCATGGTTAGTTTTGTCATTCCCCTGTCGATCACTGTTTGTCTTGTTGTAATGCTCTGTATTTTTATGTCAAACTGTAAACAACGCCCTCTGCCACCTCAGACCAGAGGAGGGTCCGAAGGCGGGGCAGGGGCGGGGCCAGAGGAAATAGCCCTGCTCTGCAAGTTTGAGAACTAGGAACACCAACCTAAATAAATAAATAAATTATCGGAGATCTTGAGTCCCTGAGCCCAACCCTCCTAGGCAGTACCAAGGGTGAGACCCACATGGGCCCGACTTCCCTCAGCCATTGACTCTGTATTTTTATGTCAAGGCCACCTCCACCAAGTTTGTTTAAATAAATAAATTATCGGAGATGTCCGCCAACAAGATACCAAGGGTGAGACAGACAAACCTATGTCCCTAGAGCGCCAACAAGATAGGTTTCCCTAGGTCTACTCTACAGTCAAACAATATCTGTTCATCCCCAAGTTCTAATGACAACCAACCTGTCCAAGTTGATCAACCTGATTTCATCATCCCCTCTGTGATGTTCACTTAACATAACTTACCTTCACCGACTGTCTCATGCCATTTGTCAACGCATGGTGCCGGATAACCACAGATAGATGGGTCCTGGACACTGTGGAGAGGATATGCCATTGAGTTCACATCTGTGCCTCCAGTGGGATATCAAAAGGTAACCCCTTCCTCCCCCCCTCATCAAAGAGATACAAATTCTTCTTCTGAAAGGAGCTATACGTCGCTTGGAGAGCAAGGACCTCTGCCACTGCTTCTTCTCCAAATACTTCCTGGTCCCCAAAAGAGGTGGGGGCCTCTGACCCATTCTTGATTTTTGGGGCCTGAACTTTTATATCAAACCCTGAAAGTTTCGCATGGTCACACTAATGATGATTTTAGCCCTAATTGGCAGAGCGGCCTGGTTTTTTCTACAGTGGACCTTAAAGACGCTTACTTCCACATCGGAATAAGACGGTCACATCGTAGTTTCCAGGTTGGACATCACTGTTACTGTTTCAATGTTCTTCCTTTTGGGCTGTGCACTGCCCCTAGAGTTTTTATGAAATTCATGGTGGCCTTTGCCGCTCATCTCCGACAGGTTGGCGTTGTTGTCTATCCTTACATTGATGATTGGCTACTTGTGGCCAATTTGTGACAAAAACTAATGGCTGACATCAGCATTACCTTGTCTCTTCTCCAGGATCTGGGACTGGTAGTAAGTAAATTGGAGGAAATCCCACTTGGAACCTACCCAATCCATTGAGTTTATTGGTGCCATCAATGACTCCATGCAGGGGAGAGCTTTCCTTCCGGAAGACTGCTTCAGAACCCTACGGTCCCTTATTCAAGACACCCGAACACTCTGCCATGTTTGTACCAGCCAAATACAATCAGCTCTGAGTCACTTCGCTTCAACCATGGCACTTACACCGTTTGCACAACTTTGAATGCGCCCCCTACAAATGTTGTTCCTGCATGCTTTCGATGCATTAAGAGACTCTTCAAGGAAGCTCCTTACAGTTCTCACTCTTGTTCTAAGGTCACTTTCTTGGTGGACTCACAAGTGCAATGTTCAGAGGGGGGTGCTGTTTCGCCAGCAGCAAGCAACCAAGACACTCACCACGGATACCTCCCTTTCTGGTTGGGGAGCTCACCTAGACAACTTGACAGTACAGGGCCAATGGTCACAGGTGGAATCCCAACATCATATCAACTACCTGGAGATGCTGGCTGTCCAGAAAGCGCTCAGGTCATTCGAGCCCACTCCATCCGGCCACGTAGTCTGCCTCCTGACAGACAACATGACAACCAAGTTCTATATCAACAAGCAAGGAGGGATGCGGTCCCACAAACTGATTTGTCTCAACCTCTAAATTTGAAACTGGTGTATCTATCTCCTCACCCTCCACCTGCCAGGGGAGAAAAATTATCTGGCGGTCACCTTGAGCAGATCGCCAAACTCATGCCACAAGTATGTCCAGAAACTTGTATTCCAGCTTTTGGGAGGCCCGATTGTAGATTTGTTTGCAACACCACAGAACACACAGTGCACCTGATTTTGAGCATGCTGTTCAAGGGGCCATCCACCAGTTTGCCTGGGCGCCGTGTTTCTATACACCTGGGCACCGGGTCTGATGTATGCTTTTCCAGCCATCCCTCTGATTCCGAGGGTGCTAATGAAGCTGCTTGCGGATGAAGCAGACTGCATCCTCCTGACTCCATGGTGGCCCCGATAACCATGGTTCGGCCCATTGATCCAGGCCTCTCATAACAAGTTTCGACAACTGCGGTTCACACTGGACTTCCTCACGACCCAGAACGGCCATGCCCACACCCTTCACCTGACTGCCTGGAGGATCCGATCTACTCGAAGCTCTCATTTAATAAGGTCAGTGATTGAAGCTACCCACAAAGCCTCTACAAAGGAATCTTACACCTACAAGTGGCAGTGCTTCATCTCCTTTGCAAGGAAGAAGGGGTCAAACCCATCTCTGTCCCAGTGATTTTGGACTTCTTAATGCACTTTTCGAATAAAGACCTCTCCATCTCTTCTATAAAGTGTTATCTCGCGGCCATTTCATGGTACCGGCGTAAGGCGGGTCTGCCCTCCTGCTTTGAACAGCCCCTCATCAAACTCTGTTTAAAGGGACACAACAACATGTTTCCTCTGGTTCATTCTCCGATCCCTGCATGGAGCCTGGAGCTCGTCTTTTCACAGCTCTTCAAACCACCGTTCGAGCCTTTAGCATTGACGGTGTTCCTCATAGCCATTATATCGGCAAGGAGGGCGAGCAAACTGTGCGCTCAGAGCGAATACAGCCTACCTGCGATTCCATGCGGTCAAAGCAG
Organism: Anolis apletophallus; assembly: GCA_030556195.1. NCBI lineage: Eukaryota > Metazoa > Chordata > Lepidosauria > Squamata > Anolidae > Anolis > Anolis apletophallus. The sequence continues at coordinate 47,634,654 of JARBWK010000004.1, read as the reverse complement.
TCTGCATGGACCGGACACTTCCTTTTTGCCAAAGGTGGTCGCTAGTTTTGCCACCTCTCCCAGGATATTATTTTGCCTGCTCTTTTCCAGAACCCATCAACTCTGCTAGAATGTACCCTGCATACATTGGACATTAGGAGAGCATTTGCCTTCTACGTCGATAGGACACGGCCACACAGGAAATCACCACGGCTCTTTCTGAAGTACAGAATGGATGTGTTGGGTATGCCTGTGACCCCTCAAATGCTGTCTTCCTGGATTGTCACAACCATTCGACTTGCATACCAGCTGTCAGGGCGTGACCCCCCTCCCATCATGAAGGCCCACTCAACCAGGTCCTTGGCCACATCCCAGGCATTCCTTAAGGGTGTGCCTTTGGAGGACATCTGCCATGCGGCCACTTGGGCAACCCCATCTGCCTTTGTCCGCCACTATAAGATGGATGTCCTGTCCAAGAGAGACGCTGCCTTTGGGAGAGAAGTGCTGTTTTCATGTGTGGCATGACGCCCACCTCCAAGATTAATAACTTGCTAGTCACCCATATGTGTGCACTTCACAGGACCACACAGAGGAAAGATGGGTTGCTTACCTGTAGTCCCCACCCATCCTCCTCGCTGGACATCATGTTCAGGCATTCTGGGCTGCAGTTCTGCAGCTAAAGAACTAGATCGGCAGCCCCACCTGCTGGTTATTTATACTACCACGGGAGAATGGGCGGGGCTACCACCAAAACGTATCCTTTAATATTCTAGAGAGTTCCGAAACTGTGTGTGCAGGCACAGAAAACTCATATGTGTGGATTTCACAGGACCACTGGAGGAAACAGAGTTACAGGTAAGCAACCCATCTTTTTAAATGGTATACTAATGCTTTAATATCAAGCCACTTTTGAGTCCCTTTATAATTAAAATTCTTCTGTTTTTCTCCAGATTGAAGGACAGGGACATGGTGCTGTCTTTGACTGCAAATTTTCATCAGATGGACATCACTTTGCTTGTACAGATTCTCATGGGCACCTCTTGATATTTGGCTTTGGCTGTAACAAACCTTATGAAAAGGTATTATTTCATCAGCCTTCCTAACAATATTAGTGATTCGATGTATTTAGTGTTCAGCAGTAGTTCTTCTAAATTTGTTTTTGCTTCAAGTATAGTGTAAGCCTGCAAGTTTCACAGATAGTTTAGACATAAGAACATAAGAATATAAGAAGAGCCATGCTGAATCGGGCCTCAGCCCATCTAGTCCAGCATTCTGTGTCACACAGTGGCCCACTAGTTGTACACAGGGATCTCTAGCAGAAAGGAGGGCAAAACCCTCACCTGCTCCTGACCCCCCACAACCAGTACCCGGGGAAAATCCTGCCTGTTTTCGACAGTAGATACGTTCAAGTAATCTTCTGTGCATCTGGCTTGAAAGGAGAGTGCTGTGTTAAATCACAACATTTAGTGGTAGGTTAAAGAAATGGGTCAGAATAAGACCTGCAAAGACTCTTTGACACCAAGACTTGTTGCTAAAAGATTTAGGATATGTCTCACATACGATGAAAGCTTTTAGGCAGCAACTTGAAACCTATTTTTCTTTGTTCTTAAGGATCTGTATTTAGCATTCTATAACTTTCCATGTATTTTTATTCAAAGGTGATTTTATGTAAGCTTAATTTCTTTCTAGATCCCTGATCAGATGTTCTTCCACACTGACTACCGACCACTGATTCGAGATTCTAACAATTATGTCCTAGATGAGCAGACTCAACAGGCACCTCACCTCATGCCTCCACCATTCTTGGTAGATGTGGATGGAAACCCTCACCCAACAAAATATCAGCGGTTGGTACCAGGAAGAGAGAATTGCGCAGATGAACATCTGATTCCACAGCTTGGATATGTAGCAAGAAGTATGAATGGCAGTTTTCATCCTTTAGTCTTAACTTTAATATCAAAATATGACAAAAATTTAAAAAATCATCTGAATGTGTACCATAGTTTTAAAGTGATAGTGTTTTAAAGGTGGAATTCAATCAATCAGTCAATCTATCAAAATGTTTATTGTGTTAGCTAAAGGCTATGACAAAACACTATAAAATATACAGGACATTCAAAATTTAGAAAGTACAGCTAAATATATGCTTGGTAAAGGCTAGTTCATAATGTATTTGCTAGGTAGATTTATACCTCGGCTTTTTCAGGTGTATTCAGGTTTGTGTGCATGGCTCTCTTTCCCCCATCATTTTACTTTCTAAACAGCAAACCTCTGAAGAAGATCAGGCTGATTAATGGTGAATGGCTTATAGCAGTGCCTCCCAAACTCTGGTCTTCCATGTGTTTTGAACTTCCAACTCCCAGAAACTACAGCTGCCTTGGTCAGTAAGCAGGGATTCTGGGAGCTGATGTCCAAAATACCTGGAAGACTGGAGCTTGGGAAACGCTGCCCTAGAGTCACCCAATCAATCCCTACGTATGGTAAATGAACATCTGGTCATGGGTTATGTCTTGGTACTGCTTAGCCAAGGCAAGGGATCACATGATCTCAAAAGTCTCCTTTACCAACATAGATCTGCTCCTTCCCTTCCCAGTTTTTCCCCATTCTTTAGTCCAGATTAGCTCATTCATTCAGTTTTCATTTTTGTAGATCTGCTTTCCCACAGCATTTATCTTCTGTGATCATTCCTTTATTCTTACCTTTAAAAGAGCTGTATTCTTTCAGATATATCAACTCTCATTATGATAAAATGTGTAAGTACAGGCAGTTCCCAAGATATGAACAAGGTAGATTCTGTAGGTTTGTTCTTAAGTTGAGTTTGTATATAAGTCAGAACAGGTACCTTTTAAAATGTAACTTCATATATAATCATTCAGACTATTTCATTTCACTTGCTGTCCCTGTGATAAATAGATTTTGAAAAAAATGTTGTGGAAACTAATATTGGTGCTAAAGCTTCAATTGAGACACCTTTCCCTCATGATAACTCTTTCAGGAGTGAATTTTCCTTCCGAGGGGTAGATTTTGTTCACTTCCTGTTGTCTCACCTTTATTCATAACTATGAGTTGTTTGTAAGTTGGATATTTGTAACTAGGAGATTGCCTGAACTGTGTAAGCCTAGAAATTTTCTCCTCGTGAGTAGCATGGCAAAAGATGAGAGCTTAGTCATAGAATCATGGAGGTGGAAGAGACCACAAGGGCCATCCAGTCCAACTCTCTGTAGTGTAGAAAAACCCAAGCAAAGTACTTCTGACAGATTAGCATACAGTCTCTGTTTAAAAACTTCCAGATAAGACTTGGCCACACTCCAAGGCAACGTATTCCACTGTTTAACTGCTCTTACTATCAGGAAAGTAATGTTTTGATGTAATCTCTTTCCTGTTATTTGAATCCAACGCTCCCTGACTTAGTCTCTAGACCACCAGAAAATAAACCTGCCAACTCTTTAATGTGACATCCCTTCAGATATTTAAACTTGATTATCGTGTCCTCTCTCAGCCTTCTTTTCTCCAAGCCAAACATACCCAGCTCCTTATAGTGCTTGGCTTACAAATCTTTGATCATTTTAGTCGCCCTTCTCTGGACACATATCTGCTTCTCAGTATCCTTGAATTGTGTTGCCTATCACAGGACACAGTAATACAGGTGATACGTGACCAAAGCACATTAGAGTTAGGACTATTCCTGCCCTTCAACTAGAAACTGGACTCCTATTGATGCAGCTTAGAATCGCATTGGCTTTTTTGGCAACTGTATCACACTATTGGCACATGTTCAGTCTGTTGTCTGCTAACACTTCTAAATCCTTTTCACATGTACTGTTTTCAAGCAGGTGTCACCCATCTTATTTGGCTTTCCTTTCCAATTTGATGTCATCTGCAAATTTAATAAATTTGCTTTCTGTTCTGTTGCCCAAATCCATAATCTGCTTTAAAAGAACCTGAAAGAAATGTCTATCCTACCCTACACTCTCTGCCCTGAGCTTTTTGAATGTCTTTTGAGAAAAGGGTAACAATGGTGGCCAGGGATGACTGGCCCCCTGACGTGGTGATACTTTCCTCTCTCCGTATCAAAATCCATAATCTTGACCTCAAAACATGCCCTTGAATTACACATAATGTCTACTTATACACAAGTATACAGTAATCATGTACCATTTGTGAGTTCTGGTGAGACTCAGAATGTGATGAAAATTCTAACAATTGACAATATGTTATTTTATTTAAATTTTGCAAGGTGATGGAGAGGTTGTTGAGCAAGTAATAGGTCAACAAACAACTGAACAGGATGAACAAGGTCCAGAATCTAGCATACTTGATGGAATGATTAGACAGTTGCAGCAACAGCAAGACCAAAGTAATGGTATTGATCAGGACACTTTTTCACCTGGGCCACAAAATGGTGACGAAACAGCCAGAAGAGGTCAGTGTTTGTTTTATGGATTTAATGAAACATTGACATCTTTTCATTATTATGAGAGCTATTTGTTCCCCTTAGTAATAGAGTAAGCCCACTTAGTAGGATGGTGGAATATTATGAGAAGTATGCTCTGAGATTATCAAATAAATAATTTAAATTGCCTGCATTCAAATAGCTTAAACATTTTGCGGAATAACATTCATTGTGTTGGGATTTCAAATGGACGTTTATAACATCTCATTTTAATGGAGAAATTCTTGGTTATTTCACTGACTACTCCATGAACATATACAACAAGGTACTTATAGTAGCTCTGGGGCTTTGAATGTTCCCTGATACAGTACCTAGGATCTCCATCATACTCTCCAAAACAAAGGAGAACTGTCTATGATCATTGAGAACTTATGTTAAAGGGTTTTATCAGTATACTATTAAACCTTAAGATGTGAGAATATGAGTGAGGAGAGAAAAGAAAAGAAATAATCAAAAAAGGTTCTGAAGTGCCGAAGTACTGAAATAATGCATTTTTCCACTGGTCTAATTAATGGTGCTTTTACACTAGAAATAGTGAAGCTTGACACCACCTTAATTGCCATGGCTCAATTCTGTGACATCACAAAAGTTGTAGTTTTACAGGGTCATTACCCTCTGCCAAACAGTGCTGGTGTCTCTTTAAACTGCAACTCCCAGGATTCCATAAAATTGAGACATGGCAGTTAAAGTGGTGTCAAACTGCATTAAATCTATACTGTAGGTGCACCCTTAGTTTTCTCTTTTTTATTTAAATTCAGATTGTCTTACCCGTCCTTGAGTACCTTGGCTCTGATTTTTGTTTTTCCTATTAAAAGCAGAAGAGATGTACGTTTATATTTTGCTTCCTGGTAATGATAAATTCTGTGTATTTCTTTTTTCTTCAATTTTATTTTATTTTTATTTTCCCATTAATTTTTAATCTACTGGGGTAATTTATACTGGGTTGACATATTAATTTTCACATGAGATCATATAGGGATATTTGCTGCTGCTCTGCTTAGATATATGTTAAACCTTTCTTGATCTTTGTGCTAAAATGCTGTGCCAGTTACACATGCCCATAATTTCTCAAAATCTTTTTTTAGATTTTCAAAATTCTGAATCATTTGAACTTTTGCTACAATGAAGCATTACAAATAGCACATAGTGAAGTTTATTGAAATGTTGGACACAATGCATTGTGGGTCTAAATGTATGGCACAGAAGCTTTATGATAAACTTTACCCTCAGTTGCTAACTGTTTAGCAGATTGCTATGTTGCAAGATAATGGGGTTGCGTGGTAGCCCTGCTTGAATTTTGATCCCAAATGAAACATGCTTCATGTTACCTTCCTCGTGGGTTTTAAACATTACAGAATAATCTGGATAATAATGTGCTGAACCATACAAGAAAACTGCTGGGTTGTAATTAATTGGTTAATGGTATTGGTTAAACACAATACATGTTTAGAGTGTTTACTTGCAGAATATTTATTCACCAGAATTTAATATATTTTGAAAAGACTTTCGGAGACCAAGTTTAGATATCCAGTCCCCTCCTAATATTGGCCTGAGGCGTAGCGGTCAAGTTGAAGGTGTGCGCCAAATGCATCAGAATGCTCCAAGGAGTCAGATTGCAACAGAGAGAGATCTACAAGCTTGGAGGCGGAGAGTAGTTGTTCCAGAAGTACAGCCCAATATATTCAGGTGTGTGTCTGCTCATCTAATATAATCCGTGTGAAATGTAGTTAGATTGACAATATTTGTGTAACAAACTTGAAGTCATTTATATCATTTTTTAAACAAATATATAGCTAGATAACTGTCAACCTAATATTTTTGTGAGAAGGGACTTTGATGGCATTTGCTTTTCTTTTGACCCCCATACACAAGTCATTTTTTCACTTTTTATTTTCAAACTATTGATTCTTTATTGAAGTCTTTTCAGGGTGAAGTCATAAAATGTCAGTGTTCTGTATGTCGGCATGTCTTTGGGAAAATTGTTGTGTTGTTTCCGCATTGTGCCAGCAAATAGCATCATATTTTGTACCACTGATTTCTATTATTTGTTTATTTCCTGAAATTCTCCAGTATCTGGCAAACCAGGGTCTACCATTGAGCCTGGGGACACTGTTTGAGTAGCACACTTTACTTTAAATCCATTTATTCAGACATGTTAGAAGAATGGAAATTTATGATAACATCTACATAAAACCCATTGTTTTATTGGGTCTATTTCATTAGAACCAACAGTTGTATTTTATTTTTATTATGCCTCTCAGCCAAGCAAGCTGTAAAGTATTCTTCTTATTAAGAAGTAGATTTTTTTGGAATAATTGGGAGCCCTAAATTTGAAAATGTTCTTCTTTACATATGGGAATAGTGGTATATACATATTTCCATTCCTTATAACATATGTCCATGCAACATAATTTGATCTGTAAATAGTTTTTTGTCCAGAGCTCTGATTTTACAGTTTTGACAGTTACCAAAATGTCTTTTTTAGAAATCAGGAGGAATATAGAATAGCAAAAGGAGAAGAAGAAAAACGTTTGTATAAAATGGAGCAGAAAAGAAAGATATTGCAATCTTCAGAAAAGGTAGGAAGTGATGTCTGCAGGGAGAAAAAAAGAGGTCTTGTAATATGGGGAGTGCACAGTATTCAAAGAGTGTTTGTGTGTAAGAGCTTAGTTTTTGGGTGTGAGAGAGATAGCAGCGAAAAATATGAATAGTTCCATCATTGTGCATAATTTCCTTGGTTTCTTTATGTGTGCTTAAATGATTCTTTCAGACTGCAACTGAGAAAATATTTTGAGTCTATTATGCCGTCTTAGGTATGCTTTGAATTTTTTGTAATGATCACAAAGCCATGAGTGGTAGTGCTTTAGCGATTACACACAATGCAAGTCTGGTCTTGTCAGTTGTTGTTGAAGATGTTTTTATTGTTATTTATACCCTGTTTTTTAATATACGGCTCATAACATAAAATGCAATTTAAAATCTACAACATGTAAAAATTTAAATAGAATTAAACGTTCAGGTCGGTTAAAATTGCTTAAAACACGTAGAAACGGTTAAAATAAAACTGTACAGCATCACTTTGACTCGTTCTTTAAAAAATATTTAAAAGTCTTCCTGAATAAAGAATTTTAGCCTACTGCTTGAAGAATAGCATGAAGGAAGCCATTCTAGCTTCTCTGGGAAGGGAATTTCAGATGCTAGGGATATTTGTAATATTAGCCATCCTTCTTCCTAGTATGCCCAGTTGTCTATAATTAAACAGCTGCTAAATTTGGTCTAGAATGCGTTGACATATAGGCTTGTATATTTTCTGACAAAATTGATTTCAGTCATTTTTTAAAAATTTCTTACTTCAGAGTGATTCTGAAGATTCATTGATTCAGTCCAAGAGGAGGCTTTATAGACGTAAATATGCACGAAATAAAATTGACCAATCTGATTCTTCTAGTGAAGATGTGGATGATGGTTACGAGTTTATGGAACAGGTAAATATTTATATTTTTTCACTTTAATTGTTGGATCTATTACAAATTCTGACATCTTTATTTCTAGAGCTATCAGGATAAAGTAAAACTCCTCTGCGATGTCCTATAAGTATAGAATAATGTGAAGACCTACATCTTCATTAATGGATATTTATTTCGTACTATCTGAAGGATAAACATACTATGGGGCTCAGGGCCATATTGCATGTTATGTTACTGATAGGAGTGAGGGTTGGCTATCCTTAGGTGTCTCCCAAAACATAATTTATTTTGCCAGATCTGCTCTAGATAAATATTTTCAGGGGGTGAGTGCCTGGGCTTTTGGGGAGAAGTGGCTCAAGGGCTTTAGTGTACCCTGAAAAGTTATCATGCAGTCCAAGACCCTCACGGTTCCCAGTCCTTTATGTATAATCAGTGTTATTAAATATTGTTTGCTTCATGCTTACTAAATGAGCATGTTGCTGATGAAACTATTGAAAACCTATCTATAATAAAAAAGATGGTTTGTACGTATAGAATTCTGCTACAAGGAAGAAGACTGCAATAATCTATGTTCAACTGCATAGAAATGTTAATGTCTTTAATAATCCTATTGTGTGAGTCAGCATGGTAGGGGTTGTTGGCAGAATGGATTAGATATGTGGCGCTCTTCTCTTTTTGTAACTGTTAACCCTTCTGGCATAGCTTTATTCTTGTAGTAATAGTGAGAGCAAAATAGTGATAAATTATATGAAGATCTTTCAACTACTGGCATGATTTTGGAATGAAACCTGTTCTATTTACTCTAGGAGGCAGAAGAAAGTGATGGGCGTAGTTTGTCTTCCCATGAGGAAGAATGGCAAAGTGATAGGAAAACCAACAGCAACAGTTCCAGGTAAAATCTGAGCTTTGTGTTTAAATAGATCTTTTGAAAGAGCTGTTAAAACCTTCTTGGTGTTACTTTGGGTTTTTCAGCATTTCTGCAAAGATTTAAAAATCACACCTAAGAAATCTCATATTAAATTGCAATAACAGCGATGACATCCCATTCATTAGCTCTGAATCAGACTGTTTCTACAGTAATCTGATGGAAACAAAAATAAACTTGTTAGCTCCATTATGTACAGTGCTCCAGAAATACACTGCTAAAGAGAGATGGGTCATCATCTTAGAGCGCTAGACAATGTGATACTGTGGTTTTAACCCTTTAAAGCCGGCAGAACAACTAATCCAGTAAATTACCTCTTTGTCTATGATGTAATCTAGCTCAGCCTTGTGCAGTTCAGTTCAGGTCTAAGAAACACAGCACAAACACTGAAGCACAAGTACTATTGCAATTAGACCTCTTAATTTGCCTTGTGATTGTTTTTGAACAGTGACTCCTCAAGCCAGTATTCTGATTGGATTGCTGATGCAGGGATCAACCTACAGCCTCCTTTAAGAGCCTCTCGCCGTAAAGCTCTTAGATACTGTAGTTCTTCTGAAGATGAAATATCATTGGGAAAAAAATCTCCCCGTCAAAGGAAAAAAAAAAGACGAAAGAAATACAAATCAAAAAGACGTGAGAAGGTATTGGTAGTTTTGAATCTATTTTTGAATACAGGCATTCTATTAATCAGGTTAGATTTTATCAATACCTATTTAGCGCTAACATCTTAAATTGCTTTTCATAAATATGAACTATGTAGAGGAAACACAGCAAGCAATATATAAATGATATATTGTAAGTTTTTTTCTCCTTTGGATACAAATGAAAAACATTTTAAACTTTTAAAATTAATTTTTTAAATTGTGTATAGTGCTACTAGAAACACAAAATTTTACAAGCATTTAAAACGTTTTCCATTGGTAACGTGTTTGCATCATTGTCAAGTACTGTATTAATGTCTTGTTGTCCTAATGTGTAATGTTTTAATGTTTTTAATGTTTTACTGTATTATCTATTGTTTGACTTGTGAGCCGCCCCGAGCCACCTGGGAGTGGCGGCCAAGAAAACGAACAAATAAATAAATAAATAAATAAATAAAAATTTCCCTCTCCCCAATAACAGTTTTCTAATTTTGCTGTACTTATGATTGTTCGATCATGAGGATAAATCTTGTTTAATTCCTTATCTTTATCTTTCCCCTTTATTATGGCAATAAGATTTTTCCATTTTGCCTCCTATTTGAAGTGGGGAGGATGGATACCTGGGCCATCATATTAAATCCAGCTCTTCACTCTGTTATGGTTTCTGACTGACCCCCTCCTTTATGCAGAATGTACATAAAATGTCTTGTGTAATAAATACCTGCACAGTGTGCTACTTTATTTTCAGGTTCACTTTCCTCTGTGCATTTCTATATTCATCTAGATAGAAGTCATAGTATGCATGTACGTATGGTGGTTGGTACCACAAAGACTCCCACATGGCATGATGGAACTGGCCAAACTTGTCACACATACCCTTCATTATCCAACTTTAAATTTTGAACTAAAAAAAAACAAAACAAAAAGCCACCACCTGAAGCCCAAAGCAGAGGGAAAGAAAATGAGTGACTGTGATCTATTTCATCGCGAAGGGCTTGAATTTGGATATTTGCATTCTGTTCAGTTCATTAGATGGCTTGGGAAAAAGAATTCAGTTTGTTTATGATCTCCACTTTTACTTATATGCAGCAATTCCATGTTGTGTAAACTAAGACAAATATTACCAAATGTTTCCCCATAAAAATCCACACCTAAAATCCAATTTCTGTTTAAGGGCCCTTATGCTTATGGATGAATTATGATTGACTAATCTTGTATAGTTTAGTATTCTATGATAGCTGGGATTATAAATGGATCATGATGGTATTGCAACAAGAAAAATTGGAATCTGGATAACTGTATATAAATAATCTAGTAAACATTCAATGAATGGATTATAAGCAGACGTAACACTTCATTCTAAACTGAACAATTTCTTATTAGAACGTTGAAGCTGAAGTGGATGCTTCTCATCAGACTTCAGACCCAGAACTGTCCTTTGAGTTCCATCCTCCAGATTGGATAACAGACATGAGACTCCGAAGATCTCCTTTCGTCCCACAAATGGGTGATGAGGTGAGATAATGTATGCTGTGCCACGTAATTTGCTATCTCTTTGTAGTAGCATAAGTGATTCTAGACCTGTAACTCCCTGCATTGCATGGGAGAGTAATAATAGCAAATAATACTGCAATGTTCCTTTTTATTGACAGTAGAGTATTTCTTAAACTTTAAAGGAATTTAACCAGCCACATGTGAACCTTGGCTGCTTCCTAAGTGGTCCTTAAAGCCAGAAGTACTCAATTTGCTTTTCCCCACAGCCCCTCTGATTATTGTGTAGTAATTAGGAAGGAGAATACTATTCCTTGTCTTAAGACTTGTTTATCTGCTGCTAGTAGTGACAGGGAAATGGTTATTTCAGTGGAGGTTCCTGGGGATTAGAGCCCATTGTGCTTTATGCATGTGTACACATGTGCATGATTGTGTAGCCTACTAGATCCTAGACCAATATTAAATTCAACAATTGGGAGTCAAAGGTGTATTAAAGTCACAAAATGAAGAACCAGATTGCTTTTGCAGTATATAAAAATACATATAACATGTTATTAGCCTATCAGACTACACACAGCTCTCTGAGTTCATTTTAAAGAGATACTAAAATGTAATAACTGAAAGCTAATAAGGGCTCTCATGAAGATCTCCTAAGACAGTAGTGGCAAGGATTATTCTAAATGCAGAATGGCAAAATATAGCAGAATTAGTCCCTGCACTCAATTTCTTGATTTGGATGAAAGGAGTATATAAGAGACTAATTGTTTTATAGCTGTTTTCATTCAACCTGGTGGCCTGCAATTTTGTTAAATAAATAGTAAGTGCAACTAGAAAATGAATGGTCATTTTTCTTTGTGGTCTCTGTGAATGCACACATGTGGAGTGACTGTGCCTGCGTAGGCCTCAATGGAAACTTCCCAAGTTTAAACTTTTCAAGTTATGGCGGTAACCCCACCCAGTCCCCGGCACTTCACAATTCCTTTTCTTCCGCCGCAAGGCTCGCATCGGAACTTCCTCACTATGTCAATGACTCATTTTAAACACTGTATGCAGTTTTCTCAAAAGATCCCTGATTCAGATACACACTCTAACTGCCTCCTTTGCCTTGGTGAGGCTCATATCGTCACTTCTTGCCGTCATTGCCAGGCGCTGACGGCCCAATCCCATAAAAATCAGGCTCATCGGCTGAGGTATTTCCTGTACCAGCAGTCCTTGGCCCCTTCATCATCAATGCCGACGGCTCCTCTTTCCAAGCAGCCTTGCACTGTGACAACAGAAACTGTGCAGGGTCAATGCTCGTCCACCACGAGCTCAATGGCTTCCGCTCACTTGACGTGTTTCATGAGGTGAGCTGTGGCTATGCCTCCATCTTCTACAGCTGTGCGCATTGCATTCAAAAGAGCGCATGAAGAATCCCGCCAAGCGAGGGCGACATCGCCTGCGGTTCCACCGACACCAGGGAAGTCCCTACCGGTGCCAACCTCTTCACAGCTGCCTTTGAAGAAGAGAGCAGTGCCACAATCTTCCTCCTCGACTTGGTCTAGATTTATTACAACCGCCTCGTCGGCCGCCTCATTAGCACACTCTTCCCCGACACGCCAGCTCAGTCATCTCCTCCAGTACAGCTCTCCCAAGCAAACCAGCCAGCCAAGTACACCTCCCAGGAACCTCTTGGCTCTCCAGGGGTGTTGGTTGAGACTGTGGTGCAGGCTCACCAGTAACCTCCACGGAATGTGATCTCTGCCGAACAGGAACTCTTCCCGGTGATGTCAAAAGAAAGGCAGACAGCGCGTTTGGCCCGGGCGGCTCAGGCTTTGGCATTGAAACAACTGCTGACGCCATCTTCTCGCCCACTGCCTCCTCCACCACCACCTTCTGTGTCTCCTTCCTCGACTGCCCAGTACGAGGCCGGAGAAGGTGAAACCGAGGCACCTGAATCCGTTAATTCAGGTTCGGTACTGTCCCTCAGTATTGACAGGTCACCGACCCTGTCAAAAAAGTTCGAGGCCTGGTATCGTGCCGATGACAAAGCCTTGGAATGGCTGAAGCACCATCTCAACCCAAACTCAGTGGTCGTGAAGGCAGCACAGCCCTCCGATCGGCAGTCTTTGATGCTGTCCGATCGTGAGGGAAAAAGATTTCATGCGGTGGGACAGAAGTTATACTCCGGGACCCTCTTGCTCACTAGAATGGCCAATTACGGTGCATGCATTGGTGCATACCAACAAATTTTGTGGGGGAAAGTCCTTCCCTTCTTTCAGCAAATGTCAGATGAAGACTGTGCTGTTCTGGTTACTTTGGCTCAGGAGGCTAGCTTCCTAGCGCATCACCAGATCCAAATGGCGAAACACACTGGTGACACCGCTGGCAAAATGATCGCTCATGCCATTGCCATCAGGCAACACGCTTGGTTACGATCGTCGGGACTCTCGACGTCATCCAGGCAGGTCATCGAAGATCTTCCGTTTGATGCCCTGGGCCTCTTCAATGCTGGCACCGACATTAAAGGCCAGCCAAGACTTTCAACTGTTGGCGGCAAAGTGTGGTATCGAGAATCAATCTCAAGCGCAGAGGACACACTGGTATCAACATACCAGGCGTAGATATGGCTAGCCGTACCGTCAATACCCATACCATCAAACCCTTCTCCCTCTGCCAAGCCCGCAGCCGCATCAAGAACAACAGCAACTGCAGCAATGCCAGTCCCAACAACCGCAGTGTTCCCACTCTCGGGGCAACAACCAACCCCAACATAGAGTTTGATGCCTCACACGGCAGTACCGTCTCAGGTACAGATGTCACCGTCTTAGAGCTTCTCCCCACCCTACCTTCCATCCCCTCACCTCCCCACCTACTGTTCGGGGACCGTCTGGCACACTTCATCGATGCTCGGCGACCTCAGATGCCTCAGATGCGTGCTCAAGGTTGTCGAAGATGGCTAAGCGTTAGAGTTCAAAGAGCTCCCCCTGACAGGTCTCATCGTCGATACCGAACCTTCTTTGCCAATCCTGAAAGAGGTTGACACCTTGCTTCAAAAAGGAGCAATTTCCCTCTCTCCAGCATGCTGCGACTAGCAGGTGTTCTTTTCATGGTACTTCACCATTCCGAAGCCTGATGGCTCTCCTCGCCCGATTCCCGACCTGAGAAACCTCAACTACTTCATAAAATCCCAAAAGATCAGAATGGTGACGTGCACTGGACTACTTTGCATCAGTCAATCTCAAAAACGTGTATTTTCACCTGTCGATCTGTCGAGATAACAGACACTTCATCTCCTTTCGACTCCGCGGCCAGACCTATCAGTTTAACATCCTTCCCTTTGGTCTGATAACAGTGCCAAGGACTTTTACAAAACACATGGCGGTGGTGGCGGCCTAACTCCGGAAGCAGAAAATTCGGGTTATTCTGTATCTGGACAACTGGTTGCTGGCATTGCAGTCTCCCACAGCCCTGCAGTCGCAGATACAAATCACGTTGGCCCTCCTTGAAAGCCTCAGATTGCAATTAAATGGCGAGAAGTCACACTTGACTCCAACGACCACCATAAAGTTTATCGGCACCATGTTCGATTCACGGGCTCAGAATGCCTCCCTTCCCGAGATCAGGTTTCGAGCTCTTCAGCACGAAGTTCAATGGTGCAGAGCGACCCAGACATTTACGGCCAAGCGCATTCAGGTGCTCCTCGGCCAAATGGCTTCTACGGTCATGGTGACGCCGCTAGCCAGGCTGCGATTTCATCCCCTTCAACGATGGTTTCTCGACCACTTCAATCCGGCTCAAGACCACAACTTCAAAGTCCTGTTGATACGGAGGTAGGTACGGGAGTCTCTTTGTTGGTGGATGTCTCAACACAATGTCTGCATGGGGATCCCTTTCCATCCCACGCACCCATCAATCACCTTGACAACCGATGCATCAATGTTCACCTGGCAATGCCATACAGGAGAACTCTCCATCCAGGACCAGTGGTCACCACAGGAGAGGTCTCATCATATCAACTACCTGGAGTTGCTGGCCATCTTCAAATCTCTGAGGGCGTTCACTCCCCTGGTCACCAACAAGACTGTGCAGATCCTCACAGACAATATGGTGGCCATGTATTATGTGAACAAGCAGGGCGGCACAGGTTCCAGAAAGTTGCTGGAGCTCTCCCTGACTTTGGGATTGGTGCGTGATTCATGCAACCTCGATCTCGGCACTGCACATCCCGGGCTCCCTAAACGACGAGGAGTCAAAAGAGACGGGTATATAAGGTATGGGTGGACGCAGCCACCGGTGGAACCAGACGCCCGGTTCCACCGGTGGCTGCGTCCACCCATATCAGGATGATGACCATGTATATGCATTTATAATATTGATACCGGATCAGTGGAATGGTCACATTATTTGTTTTCACACACCTGGGTTCTGAAGAAGCCTAATTATAGGCGAAACGGCGAGGCCTTTCTCAGACCGTTGACCCATTTCCCTCTCTGACCGCCCCATGAAGAATGTATTATTGATGTGACATTTACTTATGATTTCCTTTGGGACTTTTCATGGCCAGAGAGTGCGCACATAGTGACCAACAACTATTTGCATTCCACTTCTCAGTTGACTTTTGGATGAACATTTACTTTATCATATGAAGACCATTTGAAGAATAAACCATTGAAATATACCTTATATACCCGTCTCTTTTGACTCCTTGACGTTTTCCAAGTACACCCAGTCTCTTTTCCTCCCTAAACGACGAGGCCAACCTGCTCAGCTGATTCCGATCATCCTTCCACAAGTGGATGATCCATCCAGACGAACTCTCAGAGCTGTTCCGACGACTAGGGCCAACCAGATGTTGACCTCTTTGTCTCGCCGATGAATGCCCAGCTCCCTCAGTACGGAGCTTGCCTACCCCTGGATGCAGCATCGGGCTGCCTCAAGGATACCCTATTTTTGGACTGGTCCGAGGGATTCCTCTACAGAGCTCTTCCCTCCGTTTCCTCTCATCCTCAGGGTGGTCTAGAGGATCCAATTGTTCCGGGCCAATTGCATCCTGGTGTCCCTGGCCTGGCCAAGGCAAGCGTGGTATCCTATCCTCCTGCAGATTTCCAACAGTCGGTACCGTCTGTTTCCTCTGCACCACGACCTCCTTCATGAGGGAACAAAGTCTCCTTCTCCACCTCGACCTCCCCTCCCTTCCTCTGACAGCTTGGAGAATGCAACTCTGATGTCCCTGCAGCCAGCAGTGTGCTCCATCATGGCAGCAGCCCACAAACCAGCGACAGTCAAGGCCTATTCCTCATGCTTCACTCGGTTCCAGAGGTTTCTTCGGGATCGAGGCGACAAAACATTTCCACCTTTGATACCTACAGTCCTCGATTTGCTGCTTTCCCTGTCTGATTGCAACCTGCCCCTATTGTCGCTAAAGTCCTACTTGGCAGGCATCTCATGGCACGTCCAGCAGCTCGGAGGGACGTCCTTGTTCCACAGTACCATGGTAAAGACATTCCTGAAGGGGTACACCAATTTGCACTCTCCAGTCCACCCTCTGACCCCTGGCTGGATCCTCAATCTGGTCCTTTCCCGGCTGGTGGCACCGCCCCTCGAGCCGTTGGCAATCAATCGACCTTCACCTTCTCTCGTGGAAAGTGGTCTTCTTGGGGGTGATCACCTCTGCTCGCCGGCCTTCTGAGCTCGCAGCATTGCAGGTTGATGAGCCATATTTGCTGTTCCATTCGGACAGAGTGGTTCTCCGCATGGACATTTCTTTTCTGCTGAAGGTGGCCTCTCCTTTTCATGTTAATAAGGACATTGTCCTTCCATCATTTTTTCAGGCCCCATCCACTCCGACGGAGACTGCATCTCCTTAATGTCCGTTGGGCCCTGTTGTTTTATCGGGACAGAACCTCTCGATCCCGTAGGACTCCAAGACTGTTCGTGACCTACGCTCAGGACAAGCTGGATCTACCAGTTTCATCCCAGCAATTGTCTAATTAGATTGCCTCGACCATTGAACTATGCTACGAGCTGGCCCACCACCTGCCTCCGCCAGTTGTGCAGGCCCGGTCGACAAGAGCCATGGCAGCCTCAACTGCTTTTCTTAAAGGCATCCCTTTGGACTCTTATCTGCAAAGCAGCTATTTGGTCCAGCCCTTTGACTTTTGTTTCACATTATAGACTGGACACTAAGAACAGGAAAGACACGGCTTTTGGCCAGTCAGTTCTTTCTTCTTGCCCTCCGTGAACATGGTTCCCTGCAGGGAATGCCTTTCTTTAGTATTTCGGTACCCGGATTATCGTCTCATCAGCTGTAACCCCTCTGGTTATCCTTGTTAATGAAGTCGTATACTCCTATTGTGGGTTTTCTCTATGTCCCCCTTCTTTTTATAAGAGGGCATAGTGTGGGCGTCCCATACCCGAGAGCTTCCTTCTATTGTTTTTATAACGTTTTTTATAACGTTCATAAATAACATTGTGATTCCATGCCTTCTGAATGTATATGCTTGTCGGTACCATGCCCAAACCACGGGCACTGCTGTGTTTTCAGAAGTGATGTTTACACAAGTTTGCTACCTCAACGTTCTGTGGGTATGCGTTTGTTCATGTTGAACTGATTGCCCTCTTGGGCTTAGGGGTGCTTTGTCTCATTAACACTAGGGCAATATGTCCTGTTCTTTATTGTTGTTGTTTTTCGCAATAAATCGAGTTTTTTGTCCTTGGAGAATGGTCGATTTGTTCTTCCTGCCTCCGGGACCTTAGCTTGCTAGTCTCCACATGTGTGCATTCACAAAGACCATGAAGAAAAACGGTAGGTTGTACATACCATCTTTCTTCGAGTGGTGCTCTGTGAATTCACACAAACCCGCCCAGCCTCCCCTCTTACAAATCTCCTTTCTCGCTGCCTTGCAGTGTAGGAACTGCGGAGTGTGCTGGAGACTGGGCGGGGTTATTGCCAAAACTTGAGAAGTTTAAACTTGGGTAGTTTCCGTTGGGGCCTGCGCAGGCACAGTCACTCCACATGTGTGAATTCACAGAGCACCACTCGAAGAAAGATGGTCACAGGTATGTAACCTACCATTATCTTCAAGTAATTAATGTAACCAAACCTGAGCTGAAACATTCTAACTTCTGTCAAATTAATTTTGTACTTTTGACTCATTAACTAACAAGATTTTTTTATATTAGGTGATATATTTTCGACAAGGCCATGAATCTTATCTTGAAGCTGTGAGAAAGAACAATATTTATCAGCTGAATCCTCATAAGGAGCCATGGCGAAAAATAGTTCTTAGGGTAAGACTGATTTATTGCTGGCTGTATATTCCTTTGCAAAGTAACTTAGAGTTTTTCTCATGAGTTGCCTTACAAAAACAGTAGATAAGAATAGTACAAATTGGAAGGTGAAGTTAGTGAATTTCATAGCATAGTGAGGAATTTGGGTTTCCGACTTCAGACATAAGCTGCTAGCTGTCATATAGGTTTATGTGTTACTTAATTCCACTTAAAACTATGACATTCCTCTATTGTAGGAATGGGCAAATTGTGCCCCATGTTCTGCGTGTGGTCCCTTAGGGACTTTCTTATAAAGCCTGAATCCTCGTGATGGTCATCTGCACCATTACCAAATATTTTTAAAATGGTTATTTCTACTCCTGGAAGCTTCCAGAAGGGAGATTGTTTCATCATCCACAACTTGCTTTGGGGGGAAGTTTACTGGAGAGAAAAATAAGACCTGTGTTAGCAGCAGAGCATGACCACCCAGATACATTGTTTTATTGCCTGACAATGACTTCTTCCTTTTTCCTCCTTGAGTAAAGTTGCTGTTGTTTTGCAGGCTACAATATGCACACTGATCCAAGTTCAATTCATTTACAGCATTTAGAATTTTGATATTTAATAGTGTGCTCTAACAATGTATAAATATGGCCTTTGTTTCTGTTGATATAAATCTGAGGCTTTATGGAGAAACAGTTCAAGAACTGTATGGAACTGACCATTTTTGTCTGAGACAGGTGCAATGGTCAGAAGTTGTTAACGGGCCACTTCCATGACCTTTGGAATGGATATAGGACATCAAATGAAAATGGATATTAGACATAAAATAAAAATGTCCAGCCACTGTCATAGAATTTAAATGCACATATCACCAACAAGAGTTCTGACCAGAATTTAGAAAAGGTGAAGAAATCTGAAGGGAGGGCAAGTGAATGATTTGGGGGTATGATTACTATCACTTGTGTAGTCCTTGTTGAGAGAAGAAAAGGCTGAATAGTTTCGTAGAAGGTATAGTTGTCCCACAATGATTCAGTGCTTCTGATTCACTTGTTTGGAAGCAGAGATCTATGGAAGCAGAAGGAGGCAGAGGCTGCGCCTATCCCTTTTTTCATTTTCTGGATATTCATAAGGAAATATTAGATCTATAAACAGAATATGTGAACAAGCACCTCTGTTCAATTACTTTCCATCTCATTATGGCTTTGTGTTTTGTATCTAAAGAGTCAAAAGTATAAATAATATAGTACTTTTCTTTTTAGCACTTGAAGTATATATATCCTGAATAACTTTCCTCCACAATTATAAGCAGTGCCATTATACTAATATCAATGGGCATCTTCATTATGTGTGTTATCTTCTTGCCCAGGAACAAGAATTGGTAAAAATCGTTGGGATACGTTATGAAGTTGGTCCTCCTACGTTATGCTGTCTTAAGCTTACTCTTATGGATCATATTACAGGGCACCTTCAGGACAAATCATTTTCTCTCAAGTACGTATGATTTCCATGTAGAAAATATATGCAGAAAGTAGGTCATTGTATAAATCGGATAACTAAATTTAATCTTCTTCTTAGATACCATGATATGCCAGATGTTATTGATTTCCTAGTGTTACGGCAATTCTATGATGAAGCTCGGCAAAGAAACTGGCGACCTCGTAAGTGTATCCTTCTCAAAAGGTAGAAGTATCTTGTCAAATGCCATAAAATAGGAAGTAAATAGTGTAACATTTGTAGTAGTATACTAATATTGATACTTAGTTGCATTAATTATCAGAATCCAACAAAGAGCTTGAACACTTCGCACTGAACATTGATAGGACAGTAGAATGAATAAGTGTGTCTTACTGCATAAAAAGTAAGGATTTGTACTTTGGAAAATGTTGCTTTATCCTTATAGTGAACTCCAAGTTTTGAGGACTTGAGTTTTGAGTCTTTTAGGTTTTACCTTTGCCTACTCTGCTATCAGAAGAATGCAAATAATACAATTCACAGCTTAATGTATTTGTCTTTGAGAGCAACTAATTATTTTTATTTATTTATTATTCACTCTTGTATACCGCTCCTTCCGGCAGGCTCGGGGCGGTTGACATAAAATCAATGAAATGGATTATCGCCATTTTGTATGTAGCCTATTGCTCGAAAAGCTTGATTCTGAGCTGTATAATATCTGATGGATTTTTTCCCCTTACAGATGACCGCTTTCGTTCAATTATTGATGATGCTTGGTGGTTTGGAACTGTTTTAAGCCAAGAGCCTTATCAACCACAATATCCGGACAGCCCTTTCCAGTGCTATAGTGTTAAGTACGTGCATGGTGGTATTTATTTTAAGCTGGTCATTTCAGATTTCTATTTTTAAAACAGATTTTAAAAATATTTTCAGTGTGTGGCAGTGAAAGCATGTAATTGTTTATAATGCAGAATGGGATGACAATAGGAAAAACAAGCCCTTTCTGACTTTTTCTTTATGTATTCCGGATTTTGCAGTGAGCAAGACTATACCGAACATACACTTAATCTGAAATCTCAGGAATAATGTAATAAAACAGCTGAATAAAGAGGAATATGGGAAATCATGAGTACTTTAGATGGAACTGTACAAAGATTGAGCTGCAACTGTAAATGTGCTTCCTAGGAAATAATCTTCAACTGTAGAAAATAAGCTCCACTGAATACAGGGGGATTTATTTCAGAATAAATATGCATAAGGATTGAACTGTTCGTCCTTTCTTTGCTCAAATGTTACTTCCTCTGCTGACTAATTTTTATAAAATTACCTTTTTAGGATCAAAGAAATTGGAATGATTTAATTGGTAATTCTGAATTTGGACACAATTAGCACTAGAACACTATTGAAGTCCAGTGCAGTTTGGAATTAAAGAGATTGTGTCAGCTGCCTTCGAATAGGAGTCTTTCAGTTCAACATTTGTTGCTTGATGCATCTTAGAAATAATTATTCATTTGTTTCTAGTTTTTACATTCAGAAAGAAAAATAAAGATCCTTGTCCAAGGGAATTTTTTTTCATTAGAAAATATGTATTATTAACATAGTAAAGTTCCACCAATGATGTAGTAGCTATCTGCCATCAAGTTGGCTAATTAGTGGTGACCCTATGAGAGATTTTCAAATCATTTTGTCATCAACAGGGCCGTGACTTCTTGATTGAGCTCATCCATTAGTAATATGATCTTTCTCTTTTCCTACTGGTTTCTTCCTTGCTGTCTTTCATAGTGAATTATGCCTTATGGCATATCCAAAGTATGATAGTTTTCATGTTATTTTGGCTTCATTTATTTGCTCTAGACGAATGAATGAATTTTATTGTGACAATCACAGACTAGGAGTATGTAGCATTAAAATCAGGGTTAAAAAAAATTACATTAAGATCAATGATTCAAAACATTAAAAGCAGAAAGTCTGCAACACTGACATTTAGATCAATGATTCAAAACATTAAAAGCAGAAAGTCCCCAAAACAGTCTGGATAGGCTCTAAGTTTCCTAGAACCTGTATTTAAAAAAATACTATTTTACAGTAGCTTACATTAAAGGCAGTATTTTCTATCTGAAAATATTTTTGCTTTTGCTTCTATTTATTAGATGGGATAATGGAGAAATTGAAAGACTTAGCCCTTGGGACATGGAACTGGTTCCAGAGAATGGTATGTAAAAAAAATTGGCTAGAATTTTTGCTAACTGCAAAAATATATGTATTTCCAGTATATCATGTAATTCTCTTTCTTGTCACATGTTTTCTGAAAGAATGCTTATGAGGAATCTGTTTCTTCTTCTTGGTCTCTATGAAATCAAAGAAGTGAATTTACGACACCTGGGCAGGCTCCAACGGAAGCCTTTTTGCTAAGCTCTTATTTTTGAGTTTTAACAGTATTATTTATTTATTTCCAACGTTTCTACCCTGCTCTTCTCTATCCCTGAGGGGGGACTCAGAGCAGCCTAACTAAAGGCACAATTTGATGCCAACATAATAAATAAAGTATAAAACCAAAAACATACAGCATTAAAACACATTAAAATACAATTAACATTAACACATCATACACATTCTCTTAAGTTAAAAACAGTATTTCGTCCATAACAGGAGCATTGAGCCATATCCATCAACTTACTGTTACAAATCCAGTCCAAAGTGCTGTATTGTGCTAATGTGCAAACGCTTGTTCCCACAGCCAAGATTTCACTTTTTTCCTGAATGCCAAGAAGGATAGTGTTAATCGTATGTCGCTTGGAAGCGCGTTCCACAGACGGGGAGCCACCACCGAGAAGGCCCTCTCTCTCATCCCCACCAACCACGTTTGAGAAGTTGGCGGGAGCGAGAGCAGGGCCTCCCCGGATGATCTTAAATTACGAGGTGGGACTTAGAGGTTGATGCGTAAACTCCTACTCCTCCCCAGGGTATAAAAGGCGCCCTGGCCTGCGGCTCCCCAATTCCCCTTTTTCCGCTGTTGCAGCAGCTCTCTTCTGAAGTTTTGCTCTCGCCTTCGTGCTCCACATGTTTCTTCCTTGCTCTCGTGATCTCCACCACGCAGTCTAAACACTGCATCCAGTGCCTTGGGGAGAGCCACCTTGTTGGCTCCTGCCGCCATTGCCACGCCTTCACAACTCAGGCCAGACTTCGATTGCTCCTCTGTCAACAAGCACTGGCTCCATCAATTCCCTTGATAGCGCTGTCGCAGACATCCACTGCCTCAAGGGCTTCAAAAGCCTCAAAGTCTTTGAGACTGTTGAGACAGAATGCAAACCCCTCGAAGCAATCGCCCCCTTCCATAGCTTCATCCATGTTGAGCTCCATAGCCGCTGTACGTTTGACTCGATCAGTCACAGCCACACCACCATTATTTTCTTCGATAAAGATTGCCTTGAAATGCTCCCATAAGGAAACCAAAAGAGCGGAGGCCGGGACACTGGACCTCTCTACCGGTTCCCCCAATGCCAGGCAAGACCATTGAAGCAGAGAACTTTGAAAGAAGAAATCCTCCAAAAGAAGGAAGCTCCTTCAACCATCCTTTTGCAGAGCACAGCATGCTGCCTTGTCAACCATGTCATGCCACTGCTCTTCACCGTCATTCCTGCTGGCTCAGCTCCCACGCTCCTCTCCAGAGTCTGTGGTGGAAGCCCTCTCAGATGGTGAACTAGAAGACTCCTCTCTCCGCTCCAGACACACAGTAATCTGAGTGCCAGTCCAGGTCCAGCTGTCCCTGGACTTGCAACTTCTAGTTTTTCAGGAGCTCTTCCCATCAGGATGAACTGCGCGCTCTCGTTCTCTCGCTCTTGCTGACAAGGGTTGCCAAACTGCATGCTTGGTGAAGGCGGCTCAGACTTCAGCATTCAAACAAAGACCCACCACCTTCAAAGAGATCCACAATACCTGCTGAAAAAGCGCCTCACCCAAATGCGCCTCAAGAGGTTGAAGTCGCCCACCAGTCAGGAAGACCAAGAATCCGAGGCCCTCAAATCTGTTACCTCTGGTTCCATTCTCTCTATAGGACTCGAACTTTCCCTAGAGGCAGACGCCTACTGTATCAACCCCATCGCCCACAGACAATGTTCGAGCATTCTCTCGACCACATGGTACGGATGACTGAGGCCCTTGGCATGGAAATCAAACAGGTCTCAAAGACAATCAACAGCCTATCCTTCAAGAGAATGCTGGGAGAATCCCAGCCAGCAACGTATCTCCCCTTCCTACCTTATCTCATAGAGGTGATCCAAGTGTGATCAAGCGTCTTGGAAGAACTCATCATTGATTCCTCCAGCCTCAAAGAAGATTGAAGCCTGTTACTGCATCAATGGTGAGGGGCACAACTAATGGGCTCATCACCCTGTCCCAACTGTGTGGTTGTCAAACCCTCTCAGTCTTCTAACTAGCAAAGCACTATCCTGACCAACAGAAGGGAATCATTTCAACTCTGTAGGCAGAAAACTTTACTTTGGAGTATTCCTCCAGCATGCCAGCCCAAACCCACCAGCATCAAAGCTGTGCTGGCAACAGCACTGCTATAGGTGATACAACCTGCCTAACCCCAGACAGCAGCAGAGGATCTCCCCTGCTCCAGCTCCACCACCACTTCAATACCAGCAGGGCCAAAGACAACACAGCCATCCAACCCAGGCGTCAAGTTTGATGGTGTTCAGGACAATGCAGAGTAACTTTCAGATATGATTGCAGATTCCACACCTCTGCCACATCTGCTAATCATGGCAATCCGTCCTGTTCATCCAGACCCCAGCAGCTATCATTTACAGACCACGCTATGCCCTGGCATGGTCTCGTATCACCTCAGATGTATGGGTGCTCGGCATTGTCAACACAGTCTATGCCTTGGAGCTTCCACCTACACCTTGATGAGATCCACTCCCCACTATCCAAGGGGGTGGTTTTCTCTCACTTCCTGTTGTCTCACCCTGTTCCTAACTATGAGTCATTTGTATTTTGGATGTTTGTAACTCAGGGACTGCCTGTACTTGGGAAAATGGGCATTTTCTGCCTAGAAGTTTTCAAAGAGGCTCTATGCTGGTGCAGAATATTCAGTTGTGTGAATTCACAGGTGACCACTTGAAGAAGTACAGTTAAAGGGCCCGGTCCTGTTCAACATCTTTATTAATGACTTAGATGAAGGGTTAGAAGGCATGATCATCAAGTTTTCAGACGACATCAAATTGGGAGGAATAGCCAATACTCCAGAAGACAGGAGCAGAATTCAAAACACTCTTGGCAGATTAGCGAGATAGGCCAAAAGTAACAAAATGAAATTCAACAGTGACAAATGCAAATGCACTTAGGCAGAAAAAATGAAATGCAAAGATACAGAATGGGGGACGCCTGGCTCGAGAGTAGTACGTGTGAAAAAGATCTTGGGGTCCATGTGGACAACAAGTTAAATATGAGCCAACAATGTGATGCGGAAGCAAAAAAAGCCAATTGGATTTTGGCCTGCATCAATAGGAGTATAGTGTCTAGGTCCAGGGAAGTCATGAGACCCCTCTGTTCAGCCTTGGTTAGACCACACCTGGAATATTGTGTCCAATTCTGAGCACCACAATTGAAGAGAGATATTGACAAGCTGGAATGTGTCCTGAGGAGGGCGACTAAAATGACCAAGGGTCTGGAGAACAAGCCCTATGAGGAGCGGCTTAAAGAGCTGGGCATGTTTAGCCTGAAGAAGAGAAGGCTGAGAGGAGACATGATAGCCATGTATAAATATGTGCGGAGAGGTCATAGGGAGGAGGGTGCAAGTTTGTTTTCTGCTGCCCTGGAACAATGGCTTCAAACTACAAGAAAGGAGATTCAACCTGAACATTAGGAAGAACTTCCTGAATGTGAGAGCCGTTCAGCAGTGGAACTCTCTGCCCCGGAGTGTGGTGGAGGCTCCTTCTTTGGAAGCTTTTAAACAGAGACTGGATGGCCATCTGTCGGGGTTGCCATCTTTGAATGCAATTTTCCTGCTTCTTGGCAGGGGGTTGGACTGGATGGCCCATGAGTTGTCTTCCAACTCTATGATTCTATGAAAGTTAAGCGGCCTGTCCATAATATTGTTTAATTGATATATATTAATTATGGATACTTTGAAATCTTTTAGAAATATATTAAAGGTATGCTTGCAAATGAAGTAAAACATATTTGTGTGCTTAGTTCATTATAGTGAAGCTGTAGTGGAAACAGTGTAGCTGATGTGAGCTCCTTTTGAATATTCAAATAACTCAGTTGAATTTGGTCAATAATAGCTCTTTTTTTAAAAAAAGGACGTGTCTTTGCAGCACATACGTTAATCATTTCATTCATATGTATCCCTGACTTCTTTTTAGTTGGAATCATTCCTAGAAGTTGGCATGTTTGAATAGGCAAATGATGAACAAGGGACTGCAATTTTATCCATTTTAAGAAAAATAAATGATATTGTTGTCTTCAGGTTGTATAATAAGAAGTGATATTTTAAAAATTGGCTGCATTTCATTTCCACCCTTTTTTATCCCCTATATTTGTTTAAAATAAGTAGTTGAACCACCTGAGGAACTGGGAGCCAGTGTTTCTGTGACTGCCGAAGAGATGGCAAAACTATTATACAAACCTCAAAAGGGAGAGTGGCAAGAAGAATCCCAGGATGAAGAATGTGAAAGAATTATTTCTGCAATTGATCAGCTTCTAACTCTTGGTAAGGATCTAGAAATCTAAAATACAGATTCGGAAGTAGGGGATGGGATTGATGGATTAAGATTAGAATATTCCCTTCATATATGTTTTGTGATTGTAAGTACAATTTGTTCCAATCTGTTTGAAGTCATCCAAGCAAAGTTTAGCTCATTTTAAAAGACTGTGTGATTAGTTTTGTGAAAATTTGTCTATGGCACATTTGAAGTGCTTTAAATGACTGAAATTACTTTTTGACAGATATTTCAGCACCATTTGCTGGTCCAGTTGATCTGAATACATATCCAAAATACAGTACAGTAATAGCTTATCCAACAGACCTTTGGACTATTCGGATGCGACTACTTAACCGGTTTTACAGGTTAGTCTGATGGGGCTTTAGAAAGAAAGAAAATTTTGCATTTTAAAAAGCTGGTGAAAAGTTAAGCTACCAGTACGTATCCTTGCAAAGATTATTTGTAAAATCTTCATGGTAGAAGAATATTCATATAGAGTTAATTGATGAAAATACTATGTGTCATTCAGCGCACAGTCAATTTTAACTTCAGTTGGAAGTTGTTGTTTGTTGCTTAAACTTTGAATGTTAAACTGGAAAATCTAGAGTAAGATCTTCAAAATATCCTCTTCTTGGTGCATATTCAGCCATCAGAACTGCTATGGTACAGGCCATTGCTTTAGCCACAGCATCTTAGTATTTTTAGTAGTACAAAGGAACAGTGAGTTGTTCATAACCATATATGAGAGTTTTTTCTTCTCTTGGGAGAGGAATGGCATACACTTTGGAATGCATGTCTAAAAGCTTTTCCTCTGCCATGTAGGACATGTAAGTAATGTAAGTGCAGGATAAGAGTCTTCACTCCAAGGGCTGGACCCTCTGCCTTCAACACCCCTTACACCAGGGCTGTTCAACCGGCGGCCCGGGGGCCGTATACGGCCCCCAGCCCCTTCCCTACGGCCCCCTAAGCTTTTTAATAAAAAATAAAAATTGAAAAATAAAATAAATAATAATTTTTTAAAAAATATACCTACTTCCGGGTTCGGAGCAAGTATCGCAAGAATACGCAATCCACACGGGATTTCGCTGTCAACGCGAGATCACGCCGGCGTTGACAGCGAAATCCCGTGTGGATTGCGTATTCTCGCGATACTCTTCGGCTACTCTACTACTGGATCGCTGAGGCCCACAGACGCGAATAGGACCTTCTTCGACTCAGTCGGTCGTCGTGTGGGTACTCCTGGATCCTGCGCGTTTGGAAAAGGTAGGCCGAAGCAGGGGGCTCCTCATTCCCACCCCCCATCTCCCCTCATGTATTAAATATAAAATTAAATATATTTAAAGATGAAATAAGGGGAGATGGGATACATTAAAATAAGGGGAGAGGGGAGGATGGAATTAAATATATTTAATATTAAATAAAAATAAGGGGAGGGGGAGGAGGGAATTAAATATATTTAATATTAAATAAAAATAAGGGGCAGGGAAGGAGGGAATTAAATATATTTAATATTAAATAAAAATAAGGGAGAGGGGAGGATGGAATTAAATATATTTAATATTAAATAAAAATAAGGGGAGAGGGGAGGATGGAATTAAATATATTTAATATTAAATAAAAATAAGGGGAGAGGGGAGGATGGAATTAAATATATTTAATATTAAATAAAAATTGAGCCGGGGGCAAGGGCGGAGCCGGGGAGGGGAGGCGGCGGAACCGGGGGCGGAGGCAGACCCTTAGGCCCCCCAGGTCATCAGTGACCGGAATTCAGGCCCCTGGGCCGGTAGAAGTTGGACAGTCCTGCCTTACACCATAGAATATGGAACAATATACCTGGCTATCTCTTACTACTTTTTGTGTTTTTCATCCTCTTTCAGTATTTGTATGTGGATTTTCTGTTGGATTAAAATAAGTTATATAGGGTCACAGTTCTACTCAAATATGGCAAATACAGGATATTTTTATGTAGAGTGCTGTTAGAACATCAATGAAAATTCGGATACTTTCACTTATTCAAGATCTCCTGTTTTAGTAATATTTTTACATAATAATTCTTTTCAATGATACTTTAAATTGTATCCTGTTTATATACTGTTAATTATAGGAGACTCTCTGCATTGATTTGGGAAGTGAGATGTATTGAGAGCAATGCCCGCACCTTCAATGAGCCCAATAGCAAAATTGCCAAGTCTGCTCAAAAAATCACAGATCAACTCTTAGAATTCATTAGGTAAGCAAAGTATTCCCAACTCATAATGAATGCAAGTTCAGTGCTTAAAATAAAATCAGAATTGTGTTATTTCTGGGCATTGCTAGTGATGTCAGTTTCTGCAAGAGTAACTTAAAAAATACTAATTATAGGCTTTTCAGCTGATAACTAAACCATAGCCCATATTTAGTATGGACGTACCATTGCTTCTAGTAGCTGTTGTGGTGTGGATATGGTTCCATGTAAGTTTTCAGGCTGGCTGTATTATCATTTACTGCTATTACCAACCTTAAAATATTCCTTTTGTCTTAGAAAGTGAGCTGAAACATTAACCAGATTTGTTTGTTTGCTACAAAATATGTTCCTGGTTCAACATTATTTCAAAAGACAAATTTCTGCTGTGTGGATTGTGTATGGCCAAGAACTGAAGTTTTTTCCCCTAAACATAATGTTTTTATTTTCCAGAAACCCAAACTGTACAGATTTTTTTGAGTTGAGCATTGCAACAAATAGCGAGGATAGCATTGATGCAGCTGAACCGGTAATACATTTTTATTCTTATGTTGTACATGTTTTCATTTACAGTACTGCTGTTTTAGAGCTCTGTTTTTTCTTAAATCACACCAGTATTGACTTTGCATTATGAATTGGCTAAGTAAGATGGTATCTGGCACTTTATCTCTGTTCCATAATGTTTCAAAATGTTTCGTTTTATTTTGTAGGATGATGAAGAGGCCTATATACCAAGAGCACGGTCTAAAAAAGTAAGTCAGCTTGATTCAGCCATAATTTTCACTCTTTCCAGAAGACACTAGCAATTTTGTAATTTTGTTGTTGTGTGGAATATTATAGCCCAGTAATATTGATGTTATATCCTAGTGTCTTAGGTATGTGTTATTTAGGCATATTATACTTCTGTCTTAAAGCGGCAGACCACGAAGAAGAAAACCATTGTGAAACCTAGCTTTGATGGAAATAATTGGAAGAAGCAATTCATGGAACTTATAAATTTAATTTTCCAATGTGAGGATTCTGAGCCATTCAGACAACCTGTTGATCTGAATCAGTACCAAGTAAGTTACTATTTGTTGATGAGACTATGATTACTTTCTTTCACTTTATAGAGATAATCTCCTCTGAGTTTCTTAACTTGAAAAACAGGAGAATTACAAGATGTTTTCCTTGTTTGAACTTAATAATGCAGAACATGAAGTTCCATTTGACCTTGTACCAGCTTTTTCAAACCTGTTTTGGACCCTAACTCCTGTCATTTTGGCCTTTGTGGATGAGTGGAAGTAGTACCAAGATGGAGAAAGCTCTTTGAGCAGTGACTACATGCAAATTATTGACCCATGTATAAATTCACATTGAAATAGCTCATTAATATTGTCACCAATACTACGATGCATAAAGTGTTCCAAACTAACCTCAGTTAGAAATTAATTTCATTAATTTTGCATATTTCATCTCTTTACTAAAACTGAAGTAAAACTGAAGATTGCTAACAGTACGAATTTGAATATTAAAGAGAATAAAACCAGCTGCCACCAGTTTTAACAAGGCAGTGTTTTGCAAGTTAAAACAAAATATCCATGTCTTTGAAATTTTTTCACAAGAACAATTTTGGAAAAGTATGCATGGAAGGAAAAGACATTGCAAAAATGCAGGGTTTTGAGATTTATTCTCATACTAGCTTGGGGACCCGGTGGTGCCCGGGTTATTTGAGAAAGGCATTTTGTGCCAAGGTTGGTCTTTATCAGTTGTTTATGTGGCTTGCAGTGGTCTCGGGAAGTGAGGGAAGGTGCTGGGAGTCCCATCGTCCATGGTCCATCCTCCTCCAAACTGCACCAAGATGTGGAGTGGGTCATGGGGATTATGTGTGGCAAATTTTGTCTTGCTCAGTTATTGGCTGAGGGTTGCAACAGTCTTGGGAAGTGAGTGGAGGTACTTCAAGTCCCATCATCCGTGGTCCATCCTCCGCAATACTATACCAGGATGTAGAATGAGTCATGGGGGCTCTGTGTGGCAAGTTTGGTCTTGATCAGTCTTTGGATGAGGTTGGCAGCGGTCTTGTACTTCAAGTCCCATCATCCGTGGTCCACCTTCCTCCGAACTGCAGTAAGATGGAGTGTGGGTCATGGGGGCAGTGTGTGCCAAGTTTTGTCTTTATCGGTCTTTGTTCAGGGCTGCAGTGGTCTGTGGGGAATGAAGGGCTTGAAAGTACTACAAATCCCATAATTTGTGGAGGTACTTCAAGTCCCATCTTCCATGGCCCACCCTCCTCCAAACTGCAGTAGAATGTAGCGTGGGTCATAGGGGCTCTGTGTGCCAAGGTTGGTTACTGTCAATTCAGGCCATACACACAATGTCCCATGAGCTGAGGCCTAGTCTGTGATTTGTAGGGGTTACAGTGTTTTTTGTGAAGAGCATTGGGTGAAGGTACTGATCATTCCATTTCAAACGGAAAAAACTGTCAACTGGCTAACTGCCCAAACCAAGATGGCATCTCCTAAAGGGATATGTCCCTTGTATCTACACAGCATGATACATACAGTAAATGTGGATCTGTCTTGACACAGTATCACAGTAACTGAGGCCTAGTCAGGAAAAGCAAGTTTAGGAAGCTTTACTGTTATTTCAATCCCAATAACTTTGTCATAGTCATGGTAATCTAGTTGAGGAAGTGTTACTGTCAATTCAGGCCATACACAGGATCCCATGATTGGCAGCCTAATCTGGAGTATCAAGTTAAGGAAGCCTTACTGTTAACTCAATCCTTGCATAGTAGCCCAGTAACTGAGGCCTAGTCCAGAAAATAAAGTTTAGGAAGCCTGACTGTTAATTCAGTCAGGCCCTTTCAGGCCCTTTATGGAGTAACTGAGGCCTAGTCCAGAAAATTCTAGTGTTAATTCAGTCAGGCCCTTTCTTTTACCCTCTCTGCTAACGTTCTCAGGAGGTGAGTGGAGGTACTTTAAGTCCCGTCATCCATGGTTCATCCTATTTGAAACTGTACCAGGATGTAGAATGGGTCATGTGGGCTCTGTGTGTCTTGGACTTCAACTCCAACCATTTATGTCTGCCTCAGGCCCTTTCCCTTCCTTTCTCTGCTGTCTAGGTGTCTTGGAATGTTGGGAGGCTGGCCTATCAGAGTCGTTATGCAATTTATCCCACAGTGGCAACCAATCGAAATGCTGCCACATATTCCTCCGCACCTCCCACCGTCCGCACCTCCCGCCGCAAACACCGACTTTTATTATATACATAGATAGATTTCCAAACTTGTCTTATAGTTTGTTCTAACATCCTTTAAATAGTACTCCCTATGGTGGAATAAGAAATACCAATTTCAGAATTGGTCCATAAGGTTGAATGTTTAAAACTGTGTCTATCCGTCTGTCTTATTTATCTCACAAATTATAGTTTATATCATTCACCTGGGTTATACTGCAAACTGTTCTGTTTTGCTTTGTCAAGAGGCATATGCATATAATAGAAGTCGACCCCCATTTTATTTCGCAGCCACAAAATGTTTAAATAATGTAGTCATTTTGGTTTCTTTATTTAGGACTACAGGGAAATTATAGACACACCAATGGACTTGAGCACTGTAAAGGAGACGCTAGAAGCTGGAAACTATGATACACCAATGGAACTATGTAAAGATATCAGATTAATATTCAACAATGCTAAATCTTATACCCCCAATAAGAGGTCCAAGGTAACATGTCTATACTGTTTTCCATAATAGTCCAATTTGCATTTAGATTAATTAAAGAAGGATTGAGGCAGTGTTGGCATTTAAGGGTGAAAGAAAGTGTTACCAAGGTGGAGAAGGGATAAAGAGCCAATGCCTGAAGATCCTATTACAAATCCTGTTACTATATTATAATATACTGTTTCAAATACGTTTAAGCTTACAGTTATAAATTCAGTTTAAAGCAAACAAATCAGATAATACTTCCAGTCAGAGAGAGAGAGGACCATGTATATATGGAATAGCAAATCTTTCATGATAATATTCTACAAAATCACTATATCCAGTCAATTGATTCAATGCTACATGAGAGCTCAATATAGTGGATAATATATTTAAAGTAAAGAAAGAAAGAGTAAAGAAGGGGAGCTTGGAAGACAGTTCCATCTTGTCTCCTGTGACATCAGGGCCCCTCCCCCAGCAACAATATAACATTATATAATACTAACATTATGAATGATGTATTAGTACTATGCTTTTAGTTAATGTAGTATGTTGTATGTTCATATGACTTGTAGTGTTGCCTGCCGATCACTATGTATGTCTTGTAACCGCTCTGAGTCCTCTTTATTAGTGAGAATGTAGCGGTATGTTCATACAAATGTCCTCTTTGGGGTGAGAAATAAATAAATAAATAAATAAATAAAATTGCATGAGCTCATAGTTAAAAACTTAAGTTACAAATACCTAAAACCGCAAATTGTACTTGTCTAAAATGATACTATATACATTTGCTAAACTGAGTGAAAATAATGCAGTTTTAAACTACATAAAATAGTAGGAAGTGGTCAAAGATAAATTTGTTCATTTGGATGTGTTCATTGCATACACCTCCCCAACATGATGTCTATATATAAGTGGTTCTTGCTAGTAACCATTGAGTTAGTTTTTTATATAAAAAGCGACAGACATTGGGGTTTTAAAAAAAAACTATGAATGACTGTTTTCCCTCTTAAAGAGTTTTGTAGACCTTTAACTTTTTATTATAACACGTCGAACATGCAGGTTTGAAATGATATAGTCAAACAGGTCATACAAATTCTACAGATTATAATAGAAAAAATACCTGACAAATCAAATAAAAAAACCACAAAAGTAATTTTAAAATACAACTAATAAAAAGCTTGCCAAAATAAATGAAACTATAAACCAAGCAAAAACTCCATGAAAAACCTAATCCAATCTCCCAGAATTTTAAATATCTATATAAAAATTTATTGAGAAAGGCATTATGGTATCATTTGTAGGTGAGAAAATGGAACTGTCCATTTTGCTGGCTGTTTCTGTTCAAATTATTAACTTAGTGATTGACCAATTTAAAATAAATCTGTTGTAATTTAAAAGAGAGTCAAGCTATTGGCAGAATAGCTCCCTATAATTAGCTAAATGGAATTCTGGGCTGCAGTGAATTCTGGAAATAAGCTCTAACTCAGAATTTAAGTGACGTGCCAATGGCAGTTTTAACTCTTACATAAATTGGTTCTATACTAGTCCATAATGGCCAGAATAAACAAAATGACATTAACTTATACAGTCATTTAAAGGGGTAAATTTCACATAATTTATGAATTGTGTTTATTTTTGTATTTGAGAACTTGGCTCGAGTATTTTAATGTTCACTCTTTATTTCCCAATATAGATTTATAGCATGACATTGAGAATATCTGCACTGTTTGAGGAAAAAATAAGGAAACTCCTCTCTGACTTCAGAACTGGACAAAAATACAAGAAAAGATTGCGGAGAGGCCGGAGAAGTCAGAAATACAAAAGGAAATTGCAGGGCCAGTCTACAGAGTCCACTACCAAAACACTTCGGTAATCTCCTGAGTCAGACTTGGATCTAACATTGTAATTCTCATAGCAGAAATGGCAGAACTACGATGAGGGTTCTTCTTCATGATCTCTGTGTCTCACACAAATGTTTTTATATCAGTGCAGAGACATGTTCTGGAGATGGTTAGCTTTCTGGGAACCCTTTCCCTCCTCGTTCTATGCATGATGTTACCCACCAAGCTACAGAGGATAAAGAAATAACCTATAAAGTATGTGCCTGAATTATATCCTCAAGTGTAAAGAGACAACATTCCTACAGTTATATTCAAATATGCTCTATGCTGTAAACCATAAGAAACTATATTAGGAGACCATAGGGGATAGTGTCCAGATGTGAGTGTACTATTATAATATACCCCTTTGTATGGGAGCATGACAGCCCCCCAGGAAAGTAAATACTCAGATATTGAATCTACAAAAACCAACCCAAAGTACATCCCCCCAGTAGTTACCACTGAGGATGCAGTGGGTTGTAATTCAAGCGTCTAAAAGAAGCCGATGACAAAAAGCGCCGAATCTGAGAGCGCAGGAAGCGGCTTTCCGGGTGACAGACCTAATCAATCAATGTTCGATGATGTTGATAGAATGTCGTCACTGTGAGTGCATCCAGGTCCAACCTAGGTCTAACTCTCAGCATACCGCTCCCTGTGCTCCTAGATTTGGCGGTCTTTGCTTTTTTCCAGCGCTCAGATTACAACCCATAGCATTGGCATTGGGGGCTACTGGGGGGAAGATTCATTTATTCCGGTTTCCCTCCTGGACGCACACGTGGGGACGACATTCTATCAAAATCATCAACCATTGATTGCTTAGGTCTGACACCCGGCAAGCCGCTTCCTGCGCTCCCAGATTCGGCATTTCTCGTCCTTGGCTTCCTAATATAGTTTCTTATGGTTTACAGCATAGAGCGTATTTGAATATAACTAGGAACGTTGTCTCTTTACACTTGAGGATATAATTCAGGCACATACAGTACTTTATTCGTTATTTCTTTATCATCTGTGGTTTTGTTCTTCATTAGTAAGGTCTCCCAGTGTTTATTTGATTACCCACCAAGCTATCATCCGTTCAGTTTCCCTCTGTTTGCCAAGCGAGTCACTTCTTTCAGTGTGGTCTAGTGTTGAATAGCTTTTGCTTCTATTTTAATCCTTTTCATATTTCACTAATTACTTCATATTTTTCTCTATCTGTACCACAAACCTCCTCTCCCTTCTGCGTCTTCTGCCTTTTTATTTAAAAATTGTTCCTTGTGTCAGTGAAAAGGGTCATTATCAAATGGCCATACTGAATGCTTACTCTGTTTGAGAGTAGGGCATAACACTACATACACTAGACCTGCTGCTGATTTACTAATCAAGTTCTGAAAGGTTGGGCTTCTCGTCTTCCGTTCACCTTTGGCAGCAATCAACATTTTGGATCAAGAAGCAGCTTGTAAATTGGTCTTCATCGCGTTTGTTACTAAATTGTATGACAAACCTGAAGCTTTTTTTGGTTTTGAAACTGGCAACAGAAACGTCAGGGCCAATGCAGTTTCCTTTGGTAGTGAAAATCATGATGTCACAAGCTTTGGACCCATTGTCCCACTCTTCCAAGCGTTCAGAAACTGAGGCACAGAATCTACAATAATTAACAGTCTGAAGTCAAGAAGCTATATACCAGAATTATGACCAAGTAGAGAAGTCAATGAGTATGCCCAAGGGCCATAAATCCAAGATATACAACAGCAGGCTTTGGTGGTCACAAGGAGGACTGATGTTGCATTCAGTACCAGCCAGGGATGTCAGGGATTATGGGTTAGGTTTTCCTAGTATAAAACACAAACCTAATTTTGCAGAGTAAAACAAAATGCAGCAGCTTCAGCTTAGCCCAGAAGTAATGTGGTCATTGAGAAAAACTCCATACCATAAAGTCAACTTACTTTATTGTAAGTAAAATAAAATATCCATACAGGAGAGTCACAAAGGAAAACATCCACAAAGGAAGTCACAAAAGTAGCCACAAAAAGGAACCACAAAAGGAAACCACAAAGGGAAGGATACAAAATGGAAAGGAGTATTTAAGGACATAACAATTAGACCCCCACCTTTCCCCAGGAATCTAATTGTTGAGCACCTCTGCTGTAACTTGTTACAACCAAAATTAACATTACTGAGAACACTTAAAGGTACAAATATAATTTTGTAACATAAAACTTTCAACAAGGGAGACACCAGCCTTTTACCAAGCCTGAGAGTATTTAGAGAGTGCATTTCACAGCTGTGGGCAAATCATCCTTTGCTACCTCTAGGGGTCTGTGTTGAACACTTAATTTGACTTTGCTCAAAAGAAGTGGGACATCTCTCCTGCAGCAAAACATTATGGGTGAAATCTCAGCTGAGGCTTTAGTAACTACTTCTCTAGCTATCAACACCAGCATCAACTACTGAGCTTATTGTTGCTACAACTCCTCAAGTTGCAATTACTCCTCCAACGTTTGGTCCTGACTGTTTTGTTACAGTTGCAGTCTGACACCAGTCAGCACAGTCGGTTCCATTTCCATGTCATCCATCAATGCAGATTGTGCGGATTTCCAGTTGTGTGATTGGCAGAGATCACGAAGAATAACTTTTATCAGACATTACAGATTGAAATGTAGTGCAAGAGCATCTGCAGGATTTGGCCAGGCTACTCTTTATTCTGTTATGCAGTGACCTGACCTACCACCCATTGCCAAACTTCATAGTAATCTATTTGTGTGAGGCCCAGAGACCACAAAAGAAGACTGCTTACCTGTAACTTTGATTCTTTGTGTGGTCCTCGTGCCCTCACACAAACCCACCCCATGCCTTCCCCCCTGTTTAGGTCTCTGCCATTGCTGATTTTGGAAATTGAGGGGATGTTAGCTTGGTGGCAAAAATCAACTGCAGTTTGAGAAGAGGTCAGCCTCTCTGCTCCAGAACATTCCAATAGGATCTCTGCACAAGCATGAAAACTCATTTTTGTGAAGGCATAGACGCCAGTTACACATACTGTAAGCAATCTGTTCTTGTGCAAAATCTGCTTTGTATAATTAGGAAACCCCTTCAAGAACAATTTTTAGCAATTCAGAGGACTGCAAGAAGGAACCAGTATTGATAATATGTTGTAATTATCTCGAATGCTCTGCATTAGTAGGGTGAACAATCCTAATAGCTTTCATAATAGCTTTACGGTTGGTGAATGTTTTGAGTTTGAGAGGCTGCAGTTACAATCCTATCCACTTAATTCTAGTTAGGTGCAGTTGAAATATTAAGCAAATCATTGAGTAGCCATACCTTAGATTCCACTTTAAAGTAGCATAGCATAAAATTGTGCATCTGATTAGATGAAGAGGTGTTGGCTAACTGAAAAAGTTAACGGAAAATGTATTGCCAAATATTTCTGCAGTTCAGTTTTTATATGTTTGAAACACTTCTATTTATGAATACTTTCTAAAATTGTGTTGCATCTTAAAATTAATTTCATAGTACAATTTGCAGTATTACATAAAGTTGAAAAACATTTTAAACACAAAGAAATATTACAAAATTTATATTCATAAAATTTATATTGTCTTACTTTTTTGTCAAGAAATTCAAAGCAAAAGCAATGCAAATCTCAGCCAAAAATTCCGTCTGAGGCAGAAGACTTATCTAACCAAAATAACTCGTGTAGAAGCATCTGTACAAGCCTTAAACTAAATACAGGCAGCTGTAGCCGCAGCATTGCCAACTTATCTTCAGACTCCAATTCTGAATCTTCTTTTGGGCAATATATACGAACAAGAAGCACAGCTATGCTACGCAGTTCCACATTATTATCAGGTGGGTAATCTATGAAGAAAACATGTTGCAATAACTTGTAATAGTATTTGCAAACTCTCCTGTGTCTCAACCTGGCTGTCAATTGAAGCAGGCAGATTCCTAGAGATTGTAGAAAAGAGATAATTTAAGATGAAGGGCACTGTCATTTCCTACCTCTTACTAGGTACCTTTGGGAGACCAAATGATGGGTAATGGCTTTTTTCTCCCCTTTCTTGCTTTTTGAAAGCATTAAAAATTTCCCTCCTGTCGATCCTATGCTTGATGTGATTTGACTGGCATAAAGATACAGAGGAATTCAAAATTTATTTTTATCTTCCCATGCTGTTTAATTTGAATACTTCTGATGAGTTGTAAATATCTCTAACTTTGTTCTCAGAAAGTGAACTAGAACAATCAACAATGGATTCATCTTCAAGCAGTTCAGAGGAAAGCAAAGAAAGTTCTCCAGCTATTTCATCTTCTTTACCGTATAATGGATCACATGGGAAAAAGAAAAACTTAAGGGTTACTAGAAATAGAGCACATCATCAAAAGCAAATTAAAAAAGACGTTGATCGCAGAACCAGAGTTGCCTACTCTGTTATGCCAGGTATGTAGCTCTGTATTTATTTTGAAATAACCATATCTTTTGTCCCCCTTTCCCAAAGTCAATAAAATATACTAAAAAACACAAAACACATAACATTGCTAAAATAACTAAATTAACTGTCCTAAATTTTATATTAGCCTTAATTT
Source organism: Anolis apletophallus (assembly GCA_030556195.1). NCBI lineage: Eukaryota > Metazoa > Chordata > Lepidosauria > Squamata > Anolidae > Anolis > Anolis apletophallus. The sequence continues at coordinate 47,595,927 of JARBWK010000004.1, read as the reverse complement.
TGAAGATTTGTCTCCTAAATGATTATTTGTTAAACGTTTGCTATCTCATATCTAATTTGTTGTAATGTTTTCACTATTACTTGATGGGGGTGTTAATATGTTTCTTTTATTTATGATTGCTTTGGTTATTTTGGTTTTTGATTGCACTTTACGGCATTGAATGATTTTCTGGGGATTCAAATGTCAGTAGTATGTCAGTAACACAAATAAAAGGTAGTCCACAACTTCAAAAATATTTGACTTTTGTGAACATTTGTATTATGCCTAGCTTCTGAAGAGAATGAAAATAGTCAGAGGACTGCAAGGAAAAGAATACCAATGAAAGAAACAGATACTTCAAATGAGCTATGTGGAACTACAAACAACAAGCATGGGAGGCACAGAAAAGTTCCACGTAGAAGTGCTACTGTGGCAGCTAATAAATTAAGACTTATGAGTGATGTAGAAGACGAGTGCTCTAGCTCAGAAAGTGATGTTATTGGATGTAAAAACAGAATATTGCCTCATCGTAGTGCCTCTGCTGCAGCCAGAAAAGTGTTGCTAAAAGACTGTGATGAAGAAAGTTATTTTACATCTGAAAGTGAGAAAGAACAATTTGACATGAGAAGCCCCTGTCAAGATAGTTCTCCTCTTCAAAAAAGGCATGTTAGAGAATCTGAAAGTGGAAGCTCAGATTCTGATTGTGGTGTGCAAAAAACACCAAAGTGCTATCATATTAATGGTCATAAACAGAGAGTTGTTTTTCACAAACCTTACAAATTAAAGGACATAATGGACTCTTCAGAAGACAGTCCTCAAAGTCCCATGCCAGAAGAAAGGGTTGTTAAAAAAACTACATCTTTACACAAAAGAGATGCCAGGAGCATCTCAGAGGAGTATTCTGAGCCAGAGAGGGACAGTCGTTTACCAAAAAGGTCAGCCACTCACTGCAGGAAAGCTAAAGTTTTGAGTGATTCAGAGGAAGGAGGACAGTCGGAGAAAGAAGATAAAAATCCCGTTATTTCAAAGAACAAAAGCTCTCCTAAGACTTCAGGAGAACAAGGAATGAATAGCAGTAATTCAGCAGAAAGGAAGAAAAGGGAAGCTACCAAGAAAGGTGATGTATGAATGGATCAAGCCCAGTAATTTTTGCTTTCTTTAGTTTTAAAATGCTCTTTCTTGTAGTTCACATGAGAGTTGTTGCCACAAAAGTGAAATGCTGTAGATTTCACTTTGTCAAATCAAATATGTCTATATAATTGTCTCTTAAGTGTTAAACCAACCTACATCCACTCAGGATTGCAACCCTTCTAACCTTGCTAAGCACTGTATATATGGTTGATTAAAAGAATTCTCTTCATATGTTTCTTAAAGGTGATTTCTATAGAATTACAAATTAAGCTCAGTATAAATGATAAATGCTATCAAAAACAATACTGTGTAAAAAACACCTTGCCTTTATAAGGTCTTGTGAACCTTATTTTGAATGTATTGTCGAAGCTTATGTTGATTTAGTATGTTATGTGAAGATAGGTTAATGATGAGTGGACTGCATGTTTTGATCATGATTTGACTATTTACTATTGTTATTTTGGCAGATATATGCCTTCTATAACAAATAGCTTTTATTAGTAAATATTTAAAGCTGTGTTACACATTTTGTGATTTCTCCACATTCTAAGGACACTTTTTAATTTCTTTATAGAACGTGTCAGCCAAGAAAATGGGCGTGGAAGATCATCCAGAAAAAGGTCATATGAAAATGATTCTCAAAAAAAAGAGTCTCGTAGTAAAATACAAAATAGTGTTCATCAAGATTCACGCCGATTACCCTGCAGAAGGGCAATTGTGGCAATTAACAAATTGAAGTTAATGAGTGATGGAAAATACTTCTCTAACTTGGAAGCCAGAGACCCTGCAAACAAGAATGGAAAACTAAATCATCACAGTGTTTCTTCAACAGTAAGGGAGGAATCGGCCAGCTCAGGAGATGCAAGTCAACAGTCAGAGGAAGAAGAAAATGGACACAGCATCAGGAGAAAGTGCACCTTATCAGGTTCAACGAGTTTTCCTGCTAGGAGTCATGATAGTGACTCTGAAAATAGTCCAAAATCTGAAAGTGCTGCAAGAAAAAAGAGACTTATTAAAGCCCATAGACACAAAAATACAACTGTCCATGATAAATCCTCTTATATAAAACCCAGAATGGAAATTTCTAAGAGAAGCCAAAAGAGCCATAAATTAAAGGATAAAAATAATGATAAATTTCCTACAGTGGATACTATAGCCAGTTCTGAATCTCCAGAAGAATCTCAGTGCAGTGAAAAAGTAAGGAAAAGACATACTTATCAGAAGACTGCAGCTACTTCTAGTAAATCAAGCTCCCCAAATCACATCAGTGCCACAACAGATACCGATGTAGAACATAGAGAGGATGGAATAGGCTCTGTGCACAACAGGAAGAGATTTTCTAGAAAAGCAAAACCAAAATGCACTGTAGACACCAGTTGCCCTTCCAATGTGGAAAATGAATCAAATTCCAATAGTAGCAATTGCAGTGATAGCATGATCGAACACAAGAGAAAGAAAAGAAAAACAGAAGTAACTAAGAAAGGTAATATTATAGCATAAATGTATTAGACTTTGCTTAATTCAAAAATGCTGCTGTTTTAGTATGCATCAATATAAATATAAAGATATACTGTGGTACTTTTCTCAGTTTGAAAGAAAGAAAATTATAGCATAAGCTTTCATGGACTCAATCTCCTTGTATCTGATGAAGTCTTTGAAAGTTTCTGCTACAAACTACTTTCTCTCCATTAGACTCAGAGATGCTACAATGATTTCTTTGTATCCTGTGTGGTAGTGGTGGTTTGTTGTGGATGGTTGTCGTTGCTGATGATCATTATGCTTAATATCAGAAATAGTGTAGGGTTAACAGAAAGGATGGTGACTCAGAGGCTTCACTCAGTACTAAATACATTACGAGATCCCCAGATTCAAAGTAGACTATATGGTTGCCCTTCCTCATTTATGGTTAAACATTTATGGATTTGATTACTATAGGATTTTTGTATTTGCCACTACGTAGTTTATGTTCTAAATATGACCAATTAAGTAGTATTCTCTAGGCATCTGTGTGCTGGGGACCTAGAAATACCAACACAAGAGTTCTCTTGCAATTTTAATTTATATTCACTGCCATGTAGGAGCTTTTGTGGTACAAACCAACCAACCAACACACATACATACTTTGAATTTTATATATAGAGATTACTGTCAATTCTAAAGCCATCTCATAGAACGCTGCTCTTGTATCTCCCAGGAGGGGCTGATTTGCCTTGCTGAACTCTAGGACAAGATGTTCACACCACACATGAGGACTTTCCCCCCATAAATGATGATGATGAAAGAGAGATAAATAGCATAGTGTCCAAGCACCTAGAACTGTTGAAGGCTCTCTTCAACCAGTGATCATGGTATCCCTTTTTAGCATATTTATTTCTGTGACTCACATGCATTAATGTTTTTGACTGCCCAGATCCAGTTGGTTGCTTCTAGAATTAAGCTAATTGTTTTGTTGGGAATTGGATCCCAGCAAAATGCAATTTAACTGTTGAAAGTTTTGACTGTTTTAGTACAGGTGCAAGGCAACCTATATATGTAAGGTCACATATATACAGGTCCTTCTCAAAAAATTAGCATATAGTGCTAAAGTTCATTATTTTCCATAATGTAAAGATAAAAATTAAACTTTCATATATTTTAGATTCATTGCACACCAACTGAAATATTTCAGGTCTTTTTTTGTTTTAATACTGATGATTTCGGCATACAGCTCCTGAAAACCCAAAAATCCTATCTCAAAAAATTAGCATATTTCATCCGGGCCAATAAAATAAGTGTTTTTCAAAAAAAAGAGTCAACCTTCAAATATGTTCAGTTGTGCAATCAATACTTGGTCAGGAATCCTTTTGCAGAAATGACTGCTTCAATGCGGCTTGGCATGGAGGCAATCAGCCTGTGGCAGTGCTGAGGTGTTATGGAGGCCCAGGATGCTTCGATAGCGGCCTTAAGCTCATCCAGAGTGTTGGGTCTTGCCTCTCTCAACTTTCTCTTCACAATATCCCACAGATTCTCTATGGGGTTCAGGTCAGGAGAGTTGGCAGGCCAATTGAGCACAGTAATACCATGGTCAGTAAACCATTGACCAGTGGTTTTGGCACTGTGAGCAGGTGCCAGGTCGTGCTGAAAAATGAAATCTTCATCTCCATAAAGCTTTTAAGCCGATGGAAGCATGAAGTGCTCCAAAATCTCCTGATAGCTAGCTGCATTGACCCTGCCCTTGATAAAACACAGTGGGCCAACACCAGCAGCTGACATGGCACCCCACACCATCACTGACTGTGGGTACTTGACACTGGACTTCAGGCATTTTGGCATTTCCTTCTCCCCAGTCTTCCTCCAGATTCTGGCACCTTGATTTCCGAATGACATGCAAAATTTGCTTTCATCAGAAAAAAAGTACTTGGGCCCACTTAGCAACAGTCCAGTGCTGCTTCTCTGTTGCCCAGGTCAGGCGCTTCTGCCGCTGTTTCTGGTTCAAAAGTGGCTTGACCTGGGGAATGCGGCACCTATAGCCCATTTCCTGCACACGCCTGTGCACGGTGGCTCTTGATGTTTCTACTCCAGACTCAGTCCACTGCTTCCGCAGGTCCCCCTAGGTCTGGAATTGGTCCTTCTCCACAATCTTCCTCAGGGTCCGGTCACCTCTTCGCGTTGTGCAGCGTTTTCTGCCACATTTTTTTCCTTCCCACAGACTTCCCATTGAGGTGCCTTGAAACAGCACTCTGGGAACAGCCTATTTGTTCAGAAATTTCTTTCTGGGTCTTACCCTCTTGCTTGAGGGTGTCAATGATGGCCTTCTGGACAGCAGTCAGGTCGGCAGTCTTACCCATGATGGCGGTTTGGAATAATGAACCAGGCTGGGAGTTTTAAGAGCCTCGGGAATCTTTTGCAGGTGTTTAGAGTTAATTAGTTGATTCAGATGATTAGGTTAATAGCTCGTTTAGAGGACCTTTTCCTGATATGCTAATTTTTTGAGATAGGATTTTTGGGTTTTCAGGAGCTGTATGTCAAAATCATCAGTATGTTCAAACAAAAAAAGACCTGAAATATTTCAGTTGGTGTGCAATGAATCTAAAATATATGAAAGTTTAATTTTTATCATTACATTATGGAAAATAATGAACTTTAGCACTATATGCTAATTTTTTGAGAAGGACCTGTAGGTTGAAAAACAACATTTATAGGCAACAACCTGTTTTTGTGCCTTGAATTTGTTTAGCTGTTTCTTCTGTTAAGGAGCTGGACAGGGGCACTTGTGCAGCACAAGCCACTAGCTAGAATTCGCTGAAACTCAAATTACAAGTGATATGCCAAAGTGAACTAATTAATTTCTCTTGCAACTATATTACTTTTTAACTGGATTTTTTTTCTTTTGTAGACTTGCTTTCTCAAGAGATGAGCCAAAGTCAAATCGTGCTCAGGGGCAGGAAAAAATACAAAAATTATGCAAAACAGAATAGTGAAACAATTACTGTCAGAACTCTTAATGGACAGAAAATACCACGCCGAAGTGCTGCTGTGGCTGCAAACAAAATTAAGCTAATTACTGATGCTAGAGAGGACAATTCAAGTTCAGAGATTGGTTATACTCCAAACAAGAACAGAAAGTTGCCAGGTCGGAATGCATCTGCTGCAGCTAGAAAGATATTGGATGATCCACCAAAACCCTCTGAAAGTGAAGGAGAATTGGGAGAACGTAGGATTGAGGAAGAACAATTTAAAGCAGGTAGAGAATCTAGTAAAGAACCAGAATGTAAACATTTGAATTCTGAAAAAGAGAGTAAGGTGAAACAAAAAAGCAAGCACAGAAATGGGCAACAACTTGTTGGAACTGTAAGTCGAACCTATCCTAAACGGAAGGAACTTGTAGAATTTTCTAGAGAGGAATCCTTTAGTAGTACTACATCTGAGGACCAGCGGGATCTGAGCCAGTCGTCTCCAGATTGCGACAATGCAAAAATCAACTCTGCAGGAGATTCTGATTCAGAAAACGTGTGTACTGTTAGAACAGTAAGAAGCACGGCAGGGAGTGCTGGAGGTTTATTAAAGAGCCAGAAATCAGAAGCTTCAGGGAGTTCGAAATCTGAACCAGAATGCAGTTCTAATATTTCTTCAGATTTAGAACATGAAACAGAGTTGAAAAAAAGCAGCAAAGTCAGGAAAACAAAGAAGAGGAAGAGGAAAGCCATTCCAGTCAGTCAGTCAATAAGTGATGCCTTTTCTGAATCACCCAGAATACCTCAGAAAAGAAAACGGCCAAAAGTGAACGAAGAGAATGATTCTGAAGAATTGAAGTATACAAAATATCGAAGAGTAAATCGGCGCACCAAAATCAGAACTAGAAATGGGGGCAGGAGAACTGTAAGATACACAAATGAGGAAGATGATTGCGAAATGTAATATTTTTGTGATGTAGCCCATTTTTCTTTTACTGGTGATACTAGAATTAATAATAAACGGGATCTTCTCTTCCTATAATTCAGGGAATATATTTATATTTTTCTATGAAAAAGTTAAAATGCAGAGATTTTTCTTTTCATAATATAACTTGCACTTGTCTGCTTGTGTAGCAGCATTTAGCACATATGCCAAAATGTGCCTCATTATAGGGGCAAACTTTTCCTCAATGGTATTTTGGTAATTATAGTAAGTGGCAGAAGTGGATAGATGATTGGATAAAGTGAATAATTTTACGGTGCTGTAAAGATACACTACCTAAGTCATACTGCATTAGGCTAGGTTGTACAGTAAACTGATTAATCTTAACAGCTGTGTATCTTAAGATTTGTTACAGGAGTAACATGTCTAGCATCTAATACTGTATATTCTAAACAACTCAAAGTGGTTACTTGTTTTAAAGAACAACTAAGGCAAATGGTTACCAAATAATGTAACAATTTGTAAAAAAATTAGCGGTGCTACAGATGTCTGAAAAACAGCTTGAAGTAATCAGTAATAAGTGATATTTACTGATTTTATAAATATGTTGTTAAAAGATGTTGCTCTTATACATAAACCCTTTAATATATGGCTTTCATGCTGTAAATTTGAGGCCATTAGAATACAGGTGATCGCTTGAGCCTAAGATATTTTTTGGGGGTGGGTGGGGGTGCATTTTGTTACGAACAAGCAAACATGTAAGTAAACTGTGCTTGGTGGTTTTTCTTCAAAACTGATTACATTGTTAATGCTGAGAATGCTATGATTAACATGATTGCTGAAATGTAATGCTTAAGATTTAAATTATTTATAACTTAGATTATTGGTGCACTTAAACCAATCCACCTCCTGATTTGTCATAGTAAAGCACCTTCTTGTTGGTTGTGTTCAAGTTGGCACTGTTGGAGGAGTTGTAATTTCATTTCATTGCATATCCAGAGTGGGCAGTACTTTATATTGTATAACTGTTTAATGGTAAGATGTATACATTTTCTTTTTAAAATAACATTATCCTTTGGATGACCTTCTGGAGAGTATTTTTAACTCTTGTCTTTCCTAGAGATACCTTTTTTGTTATAGTATACCCCCTATTTGTTCTAGTCATACCTCATGTACAGTTTTCACGTAATAGGTATTTAATTTATCCCTGTGGGCCTCCTGATGTTTATTTTGTTAGAACTATTAATGCAGGGTGATATTCATCTTTTTTTTATTAAATGAGCAAAACCCTGGTCTTTGGAATGTTGGTTTTGTCTACTACGACTTGGTTTCTCAAGATAATATTCCCCAATCATATAATTTGTTTATTAATAAATAAATGCTATTGATCAAAGTTATTTATTTTTGTATACTAGAAAATGTGTTTGACATGGATACATTTACACATTCATGTATTTAAAATGAAGCTGAACTGGAGAAGATTTGTTTGTTCAGGAGCCTTGGGATTGTACTGTGATTCTGAAGGAACAGTAGTGAAATGACAAAGAGAAGGCCTCAGAGTCCTGTAATTGCTCAGAAGAGCACTGCTATGTAAACAGGCTTCTATAATAATTGTTTCATTTTGGTTTGTTAAAGTAAACTAGTATATAATATAAAATAAAGCTCCGCACAAAATGTATTTCAATTAGTAGAATCAAAACTGGAATTGCCCAATGGCACACAATCAGCCAAATTTTCTCAAATAAAATGAGGGAAGGGTGGGAAGACATGAATATTATAGTTATGGGTGCAAGCTCTCTCAAGGAATGGAACAAAGTTCTCTAGTTTGAAATGGGCATTACACCCTTGCTGCAGTTTGTTCATACACAAGCATTGCCAAACCTGAAGGTGTATCTCACCAATTGCATTGCTGCTTGCTTTTTTCTTTCCTTAATGCATTTTAAAAAGGGGAAAGATGATAGGACCAAAAGAAGAAGAACTTAAGTATATTAAAAAGGACAAGTCGATATTTTTCTTTTAAGAACAGCAAGTCAAAAAAAATCTCTTGCATTAAAGATGATAGCTACACATAGATATCAGGCCTCAAAGTTTGTAAATGGAATGTGTAGCACCTTTGAAACTAACTGACAAAAAGTTAATGGCACAGTCTTTTGTAGACTTAAGACTTCAGATGATGTAGATGTCATCAGATCTGATAAAGTAAATTTAAGTATGAAAGCTCGTGCTACTACCTTCTTTCAGTTGCAAACATACTGATCCTGACTAACATGGTTACGAGTGTCTGAATTCTTTAGGCGTGAAAAAGTTGGACAAGATTTATCCAAATTGTAATTACATTAATAAACATTAATTAATTCTTGGAAATATTTTTCAGCAATAAGAGAATGAGTTCAGAAGTAAGAAAAATGGGATACATGTTAAAATAAAAAATACGTTTTTGATTACTCTTAGTTGAATAAATAAGAGATGTGCTCTCATTGAGCTCTCAAATTTAGGAATTGACTATCTTAAAAGAAAAGGAAGTAGAATAGTTTTAAGATGTAAGGAAAATGTCCTCCAATTTTTAAAACCGTAAGTTAAAGTAGCATCACACATGCTAAATTACCAACATTAAAGGTATTTTCCCCCTCGGGGGCAAGTCCCTCGTATGCTCACTGGAGATCAGCACTCAGAAGGCTCAATTTCAATCCCGTTGTAATATGTTATAACAGAAATAACTTTTGATCAGGCATGTGGTAATTTGAATACAATGTCGTTCCCTCTGCTGATGGACGACTAAACTGTGATCTAGTGGAGGCTTTCATTACTATATTGAGGGAAGAGTCATGCTCATTAAGTTCCTCACTGTATTTTCTGTTCTGGAGGCACTTCAGCTGTGGGATACTATAAAGTGGGATAAATTAGGAAGTTTTACTTAATCAAAGAGCATTCTCTTACAAGAGGAACACCCCTGGTTACGTGCTAGGAGCTTAGAGAAAGTTTTAGTAATTTCTCTTTTTTATTCTAGATTGGTTAAAATAAATCTTTCCCCGTGGTGGGAATTCCTTCTTTTTTCATGGTCTCTGTGAATATGCACCATTGGGTTAACTGTGCTTCTGTAGTGTAGTTTGGAATCTTCTAGGACACATTTTGGCAGTCTCCACCCACCATTTCAATGGTATATAATAGGCAGGCTTCGCAATTGCCTCAGTTCTTTTCATTCTGCTGCATCAGTAACAAGGGAAATAACCTTTGCTTGTTAGCATTGCAAGGTTTAGGCCTTAGTACTTAGTCAGATAGCTTTCAGTAATAGTCTTAGGCCCTTTCTACACTGTCATATAAAATCCAGATTATTTGCTTTGAACTGGATTATGGCAGTGTAGACTCATAATCCAGTCCAAAATGGATAATGTGGATTATCTGATTTCATAATCTGGATTATATGGCAATATAGAAGGGGCCTTAGTTAGCACTTGACCGTTTTGCTGTCGGGACTCCCATTTGGTCCCACTAGCCAACTAGCTGAGTTATACTCTATGTTTTGTGAGCCTATGGTCCTCTTAAAACTTCTATTTATCAGGATTCTGAGAGGCATGGTGCAATGTCAATGTTTAACACTAGTTAAACGGTGTGCAGGCCATAAGGCCAAATTCCCGAACAATGGCTATTATCGCTGCTTAGCCTGCCTTGGTAAAGTTCATGTGGTCTCCATCTGCAAGATTTGCCAGACGGAGCCAGGAAAAACAGAGTAACGTGTAAAAGCGGCCCTCTGCAAGGCCATCCTTAAAGGTCAGCCTTCCTCTTTCTTGCTCAGGAGCCTTTCCCCTTGTCGAAGAGCAACCTTCTGAAGAGCAAACACAGGCTTCCCAACAGATAGTCTATGGTTGAAGAATTTCCTATACAACCTCAATGTATAGAATTATCCCTTCACACCACCAGGAGGCAGAAGTCAAAACAGGTGCAATTGTGCTTGAATGCCATCTCACTGTTTGATTCTTGCAAAGAACCCCCTCTCCCGACTAAGGTCCAGGTGTTTGTGCTTTCACTGTTCCAGCAGAGCTTCTGTGGTCTCCTAGCTGTCAAGATAATCGGTTTGTTGGCACAAGGAACACCAATCATAAAGTGCTCAGAATGCCAGGCATGCATTGAATCAGGTCTCCAGTCCCTAACACTTGACATCTTCCCCAGACCTGACATACATAGGCTCCCACCCTCACACGCCGATAACTGCAGAGCCTGCTGCTCACAAACCCAAGCTGGATAAAGAAATGGAAGTACCATAATGACTACAATGGTCCGACCTCCACTGATGCTATATGCCTGCCCTCCCCAGACCTGGAGGTGACCCATCTTGACCCTCTGTCCCCAGTGGATGATGTCTGAGCCTTTGCAGACCTCATGTTGAGTATAGCTGGTGCCTTAGATCTTCAAGTTTTCAGGACTCTGGTGAAATCTTTCTTGCAAAAGTATTTGAACCTTAACCCTCCGGTTGCATTTGCTGTTCCTAAATGGACTTTAGAGTTGGTCCTATCCCCAGCTCTCCCAAGAAATCATTCAAGCCCATGGCTCCCTTCCTAGTGGCAGTTCCCTCAGTATGAAGGTCAGTGAGCTTGCTGTGCTCTGAGCTCACCAATCTTACCTCCATTTCCATAATATCAAGGTCATTTTTGAGACCAGACATTACTTTCTTACCTAAGGTAGTTTCCCATTTTCCCCTCAACCAAGACGTTAATGGTGAATTTTAATTCTATGCCTATCTTTTGTTTTGTGTATTTGAATATATATTTTATGTAAAATATGCTTTAATATGTGTATTCTATGAAGTGTTTTTAAATGATTATGTGTTTGATTATGTGTTCTAGCAATGTTGTAACCTGCCTCAAGCCGTAAGGAGAGGCAGGTAAGAAATAATAATAATCACCATCATAAACTGGACTCAGGCAGAACTGGACGATTTGGAAAGAAAAACAAGAAAACTCATGACCATTCATAATTCACTACATCCTCGCAGTGATGTTGACTGGATCTATCTGCCTTGAAGGTCTGGTGGGGGAGGACTCTTACAAGTCAAACAACAGTTGAAGAAGAAAAACACGCCCTGGCAGAATATGTCAAGGAAACCCAAGAGCCTGCTGTAATTGAATTCAGTAATCGGAAACTTCTCAAAGCACAGCAGACAAAGAGTCAGTACAAGAAATCTGCATTCCAAACCAGAGCTGACAGCTGACACAACAAAGCATTACATGAGCAGTTCCTTGACAAAATTGAAGGAAAAGTTGACAAGGAGAAGACTTGGTTATGGCTCACGAATGGAACACTGAAGAAGGAGATGGAAGGCCTGATTCTTGCAGCCCAGGAGCAAGCCATCAGGACAAATGCCATTAAGGCCAGGATCGAAAAATCAGCTGATGACCCAAAATGCAGACTATGCAAGGAAGCTGATGAAACCATGGACCATATCCTCAGCTGTTGCAAGAAACTCACTCAGACTACAAACAAAGACACAACTCTGTGACCCAAATGATTCACTGGAATTTATGTCACAAATACCACCTGGCAGCAGTAAAGAATTGGTAGGATCATAAACCCGCAAAGGTCAAGGAGAATGAACATGCAAAAATACTGTGTGACTTTTGAATCCAGGCTGACAAAGTTTTGGAACACAATACACCAGATATCATGATTGTGGAAAAGAGAAAAGTCTGGATTATTGAGGTCGCCATACCGGGTGACAGCCGCATTGAGGAAAAACAACAGGAAAAGCTCAGCCGTTATCAAGACCTCAAAATCGAACTGCAAAGGCTCTGGCATAAACCAGTACAGGTGGTCCCAGTGGTCATTGGCACACTGAGTGCTGTGCTAAAAGATCTCAGCCGGCATTTGGAAATAATAAACATTGAGAAAATCATGATCTGTCAACTGCTAAAGGCCACCTTACGTGGATCTGCACGCCTCATTTGAAAATACATCACAGTCCTAGACGCTTATGAAGTGTTCGACTTGTGATTTTTAGATATGAAATCCAGCATATAGATATTGTGGTTTTGTGTTAGTATAATAATTATGATGCTGATGATGTTACACATTCTGTTCCATCAAACACCTATGCTGTTGTGGCACACTCACTATTAAAATTTGGACTCCAGCTCTTGACCCAAAGACTGTCCAAACGGGTTGCAAGCACTGTCTACTTGGCCTTTGAGCTGGCAAGAGTGCCTGCCCCAAAGACCATAAGGTTGATTTTGGCCTCAGCTGCCTTCCTCAAGAAAGTCCCTTTGCAAGACATTTGTTGGGCTGCAGCCTCGTCCCAACCCCCACATTTGTGCCCCACAATAGGATGAACCTGGAAGCCAAAAGGAACACTGCCTTTTGTCAGGCTGTCTTGTTTTACTGCCCTACCTGACTTTTGTTTACTATTGTACACCAATCAATGTTTGTAATGTTTTAGTCATGTGCCTTATGGGGCTGCCCCATCTGCAGGTGTTCCCTGTTTGTGTCACCTTCCCCATTTGCCATGCCTTGTCCTTTTTCACTTGTTTCTGCCACTGCAGAATTTGAATTGAGGCAATGGCAGCAGCTCCCCAATGTATACCATTGGGATGGTGAGCAGAGCTATCAGTAAAAGGTGTCCTTTAGACCTCTAGAAAGTTACACTGTGTGAGTGCAATAAACACATCGGTATGAATTCACAGAAGACCACTTGAACTACAGTTACAGGTAAGCAACCTGTGTATTCCGTTGTAGAATTAAAAATAGATGCATGAATCTAGACATAAGCAATGAAAAATAAGCCAAGTTAATAGAACCATAAGAGTTAAAAAACCTCCAGGGAGGGGACTCCACTCCCAACAGAGCACATTTTACTGCTGAACAGCTCTTCCTATCAGGAAGTTCTTCATGTTTAGTTGGAATCTCTTTTCCTGCAATTTGAATCCATTAGTTCATGTCCTGGTCTCTAATGCAGCAGAAAAGCAAACCTGCTCAATGTGACATCCTTTAAAATATTTAAACATGGCTAATATATCCCCTCAGCCTTCCTGCCAAGCTCAATATACCCACCTCCCTAAGCTGTTCCTTGTATGGCTTAGCTTCTAGACCAGGGGTGGGCAAACTGCGGCCCGGAGGCCGGATGCGGCCCTTTGGCTGATTCTATCCGGCCCGCCTAAGGGCCCCTGGCTTGCCTCCCCTGCCTGGCCTCTGCATAAAGATCTCCAGAGAAGGGGACTATAAGGAAGCATTATTTTATTTTAGTGGTTTTTATTATTATTGTATAATTTATAACAGTAATAAAATAATATAATAAATAATATAATATAATGTTATATGATATATTATAATTTCAATATATTATGCTTATATATATATACTATAATATAATAATTATGATATTAATACTAATAATATATGAATATTTCTTGATATATTAATATGTTAATATTAATGATGTGTAATATATAGTAAATATAGTAAGTGAATAAATAAATAAATTATGTAGATTAGCATGTAGTTCCGCCTTTAGGTGCGGCCCTCCATAATATTATTTGGCTCTCGTGTGGCCCCTTGGAAAAAATAGTTGCCCACCCCTGTTCTAGACTGACCATTTTGGTTACCCTTCTCTGGACATGTTTTAGAAACTGAAGAAGACTTATACAGATGGGACAACAACAAAAAACTAATAAAGGGCAATTATGTGCCTGAGGAATGCTCAGCTTATACAGTACATGTGAAAAATGAAGCATTGCTAAGAATTAAAGATGAAACAATGTACTGAGAATTATTTGCTCACTAGCTAGTATAAGGTGATTAAACCAATGAAATATGGAAAGGATCCTCTGCTTACTAGATAAATTATAGCTGGAGGAAAACTAGACATTTGGCAAAAAAAATTGCCGGGATCTCTTAACGGAATTTTCTCCTTTTATTTTTGGGATTAATGTAACATTATTAAAAGATGTAACGGTCAAATTTAAAGGAGAGGCTAAACAATAATTGTCATGAAAAAAGAACATCAGCTTCTCAGAATGCTTCTCAGAATTTGCTTCTTAGCAAATGTTTCAAATTACACAGCCAGAGAAAAACAAATGAATAGAAAAATTGCATGTATTCATTGTCAATTGCCAAGGAAGAGTGGACTTAAATGTTATAGTGGAAAATATATTTTCAAAAAAACCTGCTTAGTCAAGAGATCAGAAAATTCAGACAATGGGACCCTTCCCCCACTAGGGAGCACAATACACTGTGGCATGGACCTTAGGTCAGAAGAACTGAGACTCTTGAAATCAATTGGCAAAATTGGACCATCAAGATTTCTTTGTAATAGTGCTTCCTCACATTGTCAATTACAACTTACAAACAGCACTAAGAAATATTAAGACAGTGATTGTTTCTGAGCTCTCCCAGTCTGCCTTCACTCTTATGCATACACACTTTGGAATGAGCTACACCCTACATGTGGAGAAGACAGTGCTAGAAAGATCACATTTAAGTACAGTATGTTTGCATAATGATGAATGGGAAGCATTCCATCCTTTGAAAGTACTTACAAGCAGGCAAAATTAATAATAACCTGCTTGTCAATATTGAGATAAAAACTGAGATTAGATAGTAGGGTTGGATAGGTTTGCTCGGATGTGGCGTATTTCAGAACAAAAATCTGATGTTTTTGCCTTCCGAAATGACTTCTGCCAAGCTGGGGGGAGGGATCCCCTATAATCTTTTGTCATTTCCTTAAACATTCAATGAGGTAGCTCTTGGAGTATGAGTTGTAGCAGTATATCAAGTTTAATCAAGATTGGTGTAAAAATGAGGGAGGGAGAAGGCCCTAGAGTTTCCCCAGTGCTGTTTTCCGTGTATTGTGCAATTGTGTCCGCCATTAATGAAGCAGTTCAGAAGTTTCAGAATAATAATACACTTTATATTCCGCTCTTCTCACCCCAAAGGGGAGTCAGAGCAGATTACAGGTACACATACTTAGCAGACAATCCCTGCCGTTTCCCACAATACACACACACAGATGAACAGAGACAAACTCTGGTCACCAGGGGGAGCTGACGTACTCATCTCTCAGCGTTCACAGCGTCCCTTGTTCTTTCCGCATTCCTCAGTGTTCCTGGAGTTCTTTAATGGCCTCATAACTCAGTTAAAATTTGCTTCCCCACTTAATGTGGTACCTTTATCTCCTACTTGACAGCTGCAACTGTCTTTCGGGCTGCAAAGGTTGGCAGCAGGCTACACTTAAAGGTTGAGCACCCACCTCGACCTGGGCAGGCCTCAAACTCATGACCAATTGGTCTGAGAGATCTTATGCAGCTGACACTTAGCCAGCTGCGCCACATTCCCGGTGCTTCTAAAAGTTCTGACTTCTTTCTGGAAAAATTCGAAAGTGACTTTTGAATCAAACCACCAGCATCCCCTACATCTGAAATAAGTTTTGAACCTTTTTTTAAAAAAAAAACAAACAAAGCTTATTAGATAGTCCACCTCCTAGAGTTAGTCTAACAATGGATTCCTGCTCTGGAATGTGGTTGGATTTGTTTGTATCCCTTTTAACTCACTTATTTGAGATCACAAGATCTTATGATGATATTCGTAGAACAGTTATTTAAAGGGCATGTTTAAAAATGTAAAAAAAAACAATTTAAAGGCATGTACTTGTGCAGATTTAAATGAAATAGAGTTAATATTTACCATAGATATGCCTCCCTCCTCTGAAATAATCAGATGGTTGCTACCTAACAGGAAGTAGATAAGACATACTGTATCAATAGCAAGACTTCTTCAGAACCATTCTCTGAAATGGTAAGGTGAAATTGAGTTTTTAGTAAATAACATTTTAAAAGAAATTTTAAATTATATTTCAATCTGGACTACTTAAAAAAAATAAGTCCACTCTAAAGACTACTTCCAGTTGGCAGGAAACTATAAGAACACAGCTATAGGTGGGGCTTCTCCAACTGAACAAATATTCTGATGACCCAGTGGGAAAGGGAAGGAAGTATGTAGGTAACTACAATAAATGTAGCATCTCCTTAAATAGCTGCTACACACCTAAGAGTCAGAGTCAGTGCTACTTCTTCACATGTCTGTAATTGTGAAAGGCAGCAAATGTATCTAGTAATGGTAACA
Organism: Anolis apletophallus; assembly: GCA_030556195.1. Lineage (NCBI taxonomy): Eukaryota > Metazoa > Chordata > Lepidosauria > Squamata > Anolidae > Anolis > Anolis apletophallus. The sequence continues at coordinate 47,579,337 of JARBWK010000004.1, read as the reverse complement.
ACTTGAGGTTAGAATTTAAGCACAAGAGGGCAGCATTGCTTCATTGCAAACATTGTGGGAACTCATATATATAGAGAGATATATATATATAGATATATATAGATATAGATATATATATATATAGAGAGAGAGAGAGAGAGAGAGCAGTGGTTCGTAACCTTTGGGCCTCCATGTGTTTTGGACTTCAACTCCCCGAAATCCCAGCCAGTTTACCAGCTGTTAGGAACTGTGGGAGCTGAAGTCCAAAACACCTGGAGACACAAAAGTTGGGAACCACTGGGAGCAACAAGGAACATGTGTGATCCAGTCAAGAAACACCTTTATCTCACTATAGTTTCATCCAGGTAGAAACAAAGTATTCCATTTGCTCACATACCTGTAAATAATGTATAAATTACATTGTGTGACCCATAATAATATTGCTCAATTTAATTGACTGACTAATGTGTTTTATATTACAAAAATGCTATAAGTCATGGGTATTGTGATACGCTCATTTAATGTGTATGCATGTATGGGAGGGGAGAGAAAGGGAATAGTTTTGGGGCTAAAATCAATGTGAGTCCTATGTAAGTGTGTTTAAAATGTCCCATTCATTTTACTGTATCAGCTCTAGTTGGGACCAACTTTGGATTTAGCCTTTTGTCTTTCTGTTAAGTATTTTGATATATAAAATTTGCCTAATAGAGAAATAATTTGAAACTTTGTATGTTTTATGCTGAAAATAAATTATTCAGTTCACATTTTGATTCTAGAAATGTTTCAGATTAAATATGTATTTCTCTTTGCAATACTTCATCAATTTAAAAAGCATTCTCCTTTGTCTGAATATTTTTTCATGCTCAGTAGGACTGAATGAATACAAGCAATTCAGATGCAAACCACAAAATCTGCACACCTCCAGACTGGGCAAATTGCCATGCAAATTTTCTGTTCTGTGACAGAGACTTTTTGGATAGCTATTTTCTGTAATTTCCTCATGTCTCTATAAAGATTTGTCCTTCACCTGTCTCTTCACACAAATACATACTTTGTCATGTCCATTAGCTAAAATGTACTCATCAGTCCAGAATGGAAGGAGTCAAGATCTGCTGGGACATTTTAGATTAAATTTTACCATATGCACTTGCCATATGCTCCCCCATATGTTTATTTTAAAACATGCCATAATCTCTGCTTGTGAGGAAAATGCATTCCTTTAAAATAGAGAGCCAGACCTTCATATTTGTGATACAAATTTTATTCAATAATATTCCCCAAGAAGCATTCCCCTTCATGACTTACGTTATATCTCCATTGGACATATTTTGATTTCAGTCTCTCCAGATTTTAATAACTATTTTATATTATCTTTAAATAATGTATATAAAATACTCTTTGTTTTGATTATTGTGTACAACCTTGAGAATGAACATTTTGTATTACATGATTTGATTTCACCCCTATGGTTACTCTGTCTACCAGTATAGACTGCAACCATTTCACACCATCCTTGTATTTGTAGACAATGACATTGTGGCCATTTTGTCACCAAGTGACCAACCTTGTTATGAACCTCTTCATACTTATCTAGGCTAATCTTTGGATGGTAGACACGTGAGGTGCCATAAAGGTCTTGCTCAAAGCCAGAATTTGGAAATGTTTGCATTATTCTTATAATACATTACAATTGCTTGGGTTAAATTTCTAAACATTAAAATGCTGTTTAGAGTTACCATTTGGTAATGGATAGATATACATTAATTGTTATGGGAAAATTGCATAGCTAGAATCCAATAAGTAAAATTAAAAAATAAAATTAAATAGGTTTTGAAAATATTATCAAATGATGGCTATGAATTCATTTTAATGTGTTATTTTTTAACATGACTTGAAATGTATTATTATCAATATTAAAAAACAAGCTATTTTAATTAATTTAATAATTAACTCATTTTTTAAATATCAGTTTCCAGGACAGAACAATGATGTGGATATTTTGTTCCTGCCTGTGGGACACATGTTACTATAGACATCTTCTGTCTCGGCATTACTTCACAAACGAAGATTCTTAGGAAGGACTCATCCCATGCTTTTTACAAGTGCGTTGATGACTAAAAAGGCCAATCTGAGATAGGCAAGTTCAGTTGCAGAAAGCACAGCAGAAAGTCTCCTTGGGTGATGTTGTTTCCAAGTTGCGGTTCTTTCTGCGTTGTCATTTCTCTTCGAGAGCCATTCGGCATGTCTTCTCGAAAGAGGCCACAGCATTGTGGATAGTGCGTCTCCATGCCTCCTGATGTGAGGCCAGGGTGGACCATTGTTGGTGATCAACCTGGCCGAGCCTGAGATTTTCATTTTAAAGTTGCCATTTCCCAGCCAGGATTTTTTTTTCTATTCCTGGTGGACTATAAAAAAGCAGGGTTTTCCTGCTTTGTGCTGAATTGACTTTTACCTGAGGCAACATTTGGATGCCCCAGGTAAAAACACAGGAGCCTGCGCATTTTGTGAGCTGTCTGGATATGTCCTGGGCTTGTTTGAAGAGAGAATTGGTAAAGAAGATGTAGAAATTTGCCAATATAGTTTTGTGGCAAATTATAGTAGCAAAGTCTTGGAAGAGGAGAAAAAAGAACTACTCACTAAGGATTGGAGAAGAAAATTTGTCGTGTTTATTTAAATGGCCAAGCTCTCCAATGACATAAGGGGAGGAAACAATGAATAGTTTGCTAAAAATAGAGACTTATTCTTGGGTATTTTTTTAAAAAAAGAAGACAAAAATAGATTTTGAAATAGCTGCAGGGAGAAATTATTTATGTAATTATAATGATAGAATTTTGTTAGATACTAGTTCCATACAGTGTGGTGTCAGAAGTCTTGGGTGGGGGTTCATGGGTGGAAACAAATGGTGGTGGTGGGACTGGGGAAATAATATTTGTACTTTGATTGTTGAATTTTGTAGATTGTATGCCTTTTTCACATAACACAATAAAATTTATTTTAAAAACAATACAGGAATGCTAAATGAATGTTTTTTCTTTACTAAAGTAAATGATAATATACAATACCGCATGTTATGTGATAATACCTGAGTAAATTCAACAAAGCAAGTGAGATAAACCACATAGTCACAGTACATCTCACAGAAAGATACATGAAACTGATATTTTATAAGGGCCATAGCCACCTCAGAGGTAAACAAAGAAATTAATTAATGATGAGAATTTAACTGTGCTTCAACAGAGATCATAAATGTCTCCAATGCATATTGAATTTCCAGTACTATCAAATTTTATGTAGATTGTTTTCACAGTACATAATTATAAGATGGTCCCACTTTAAATGCCTTGGCTTCATCCTGTGGAATACTGGGTGTGTTGAGGTGATTGTACTACAACACTATAGCAACCTATCCGAAAATTTCAAGTATCTCACCAAACTGAAAATCTCAGCTTTCTATAGAACCTAAAGTGGGATCAAACTGTAAAATTGTGCAGTGTGGAAACTACAAATCATGTGCATTCAGAGTTCAGCACATGCTTTGTATTTATGGCATCCTCAGTTGTTCACACAATTAGTTAAGAATGTCATCAAACAACATTGGAAAAAACATGGAGGGCTGTAGACACTCACAGTTAACAGTAAAGTTTATGTGTCGTTATTTTGACTCTGAAAATGGCAGTTCTTTCTTTTGTTTACCTTGGGTCAAGCAAAGGAAATCTATGCACATTCATCTCCTTGAAGAATGCTCAACATGCAAATATCCCTCTAAACATTCTAAATGCATACAAAGATGTCCTGCACTGCTCACCATTGAAATGGCTAAATGCATACTTTAAAGATGTGAATGAGAATGTGTCTATCCAGGCGCATGTGTACAATATACATTAAATAAATCACATGCTCTGATCTAGGCTAAAATCAATAAATCAGCCATAAAAATGAATGACATGTGTGCATATTTCATTTCATTATGAATGGGTATTTCACCATCCTTCTCTGCCAATATCACTATATTACCTATTCAATGTTCCCCTTTTCTTACTGTTGCTTAGGTATTACTTTTTTATTGTTTTACTGGGCACCTGTTCGTAGGTTCTCTGTTTCAGTTTTTCCTCAGTACTATTCATCAGGTGTGATGGTTTTGACAAGCTCTAGTTTAACAAGCCGGCAATGACTCAGTTTTCATAGTATACACAGTCCCTGTGCCATTTTTCAAGATACAGGCCGAGTTCTCCATATGGTTTCCAGATGGAAAGATATTGCTTTTGTTAGCCACCTTCGAAGCAATCTGTCAGCCAGGTCCCCTCTCAGAAACAAATAAATTGTCTAGTGTCTACTGTATTTCCTTTCAGGCTGCACTCTCCACTTTAAACTTGGCTATGTTTCAGAGCAATCAAAATCCAATCAGCCGTTGTGCTAACTCCATATGTTTTCTTTCCAGACTTTGCTACACAGGGAAAGCCGAAAGCACTTTCAGTCTGTAGCTGTGTTCAGGGTGATGTGCTGCAGATCCCTTTGCATGTTTTCTATTTAAATAGAAGCCATTGAGCAGGTCTCAGGTTTCATGGCACAAAGAGCGGTAAGCCAAGTATTGCAAACAGAGTTATCTTTCATGAGAAATGAGCCTCCTCTAATATGAAACGAGTCAAATGTAAGCTACAATTTGCTTGGCGTGGGCAAAGGAGCCAAGACTCTCTGGGTGATTGAGCATTGCTGTTTAAATACATTTGACACATTGTAGTGTAATAAGTTAAGTGTTGCTAGTGTCAAAAATCTTCAGCTGGCAATGTAAATGGTTAATCTCCTTTGACCTCGTTTGGCTCAGCCACCTCTGTTAGAGGATCCAAATGAATGGAAACAACTTCATGGGCTATCATGTAGCACCTATATTCATGCAGGGCTGTTCAGGTTTGGCCCAAAAGCTTTTGATGCCTGGGGTAAAGAAAAAATGTCATCTTGCCAACTTTCCACATACATCTGCAAACCCAAGCCACTAGTTATATCTAGAGATCAGAACTGATTTACTGCATATAATTTGTTAATTATAATTACAGTAGAGTCTTGCTTATCCAACATGAACAGGCCGGCAGAACGTTGGATAAACAAAAATGTTAGATAATGCAGAGTCTCCTACTATTACCCATCCAACGCAGCACTAGACACCTAGCATACTAACAACAGGGACTCAAAGGGTTAAGGCAAGGCAATGCCTCGGGGCTAGAGTGGCCTAGCAGGAAGTTCCTGGATGTGGAAGAGGAGCGTGGAAATCACAGAAGGAAGGAGGGAGGACAGTTCTGCTTCTAGTCCTGCCCCCCCCCCTCCTTTTTCCAGTCTTTTCACTTATTGGCAATGGAGAGAGAGTTGAGGAGTGCTCCTCTAGTTAAGGGGGAACTGTTGGAGGAAAAGGGAGGTGTTGGATTAGAGCGTCGGATAAGATGGAATGTTGGATAAACAAAGGTTGTACTGTACAGTGAGGGAACACTACTGTGCAGTGTTCCCTCACTACTTCATGGTTCATTTTTCGCAAACTCGCTGTTTCACGCTTTTTCTCCTCCCTCCTTCTCTCTCTCCTCCTTTCCCTCTCTTTTGTCCTCTCCTTCATCTACCGGAGCTTGGGATCAGATGGCAGCCTCTGCCTGCCTGCCTGCCTGCCTGCCTGCCTGCCTGCCTGCCTGCCTGCCTGCCTGCCTGCCTGCCTGCCTGCCTGCCTTCCTTCCTTCCTTCCTTCCTTCCTTCCTTCCTTCCTCTCTTTCTCCTTTTCCCTTGCACGCTCCCTCCTTTCTGGCTCTCCAGCCACAAGCTCTGCCTGAGACAAAAAGGACAAGGAAAAGGATGAAAGGGAAGGTTCAGCCCTCTTTTTTTCTCTTGCATGGTCCCTCCGCCCCTGATGCGCAATGATACTGGTTGGTCACAAGACCAACTTGGTGCAGGGAGATTGTGTGTGTACACACACACAGCATCTCCACAGATTTTCACTTTTTGCGGGTGGCCCTGGAACGTAACACCTGCAATAAGTGAGGGAACACAGTAGTTCTTTTTCCAGTTGTAAAGGCATAACTTGGGCCTCTTCTACACTGCCCTATATTCCAGGATCTGATCCCAGATTATCTGATTATCCCAGATTATCTGGCAGTGGAGAGATATATAATCCAGTTCAAATAAAATAACCTGGGATCAGATCCTGGTATATAAGGGCAGTGTAGAAGGGGCCACAGTTACATTACCATTGTAGCTTAATTAAGAATACTGGCTTCCTTTTGCAACAGAGCTGTAACTTTTTTGTTACTTGTACAAGATTGTAGTTTAGCATAGGGGAAGGAGATTGTATGGTCCAAGAGCTGGTCTGAGCCAGGCATGTAGCCAGGGGGGCTGGTCCAAGGCTGGTCATTATTTAAACTGTTATGTTTATTCATTTCATGGATCACCATTTTATATCCCACATTAATGGGGTTATTGGGATAACAATTTTAGGGTAGACCCTCTTCCACCCAGTCTCAGCCCCCCGAATCAAAATCCTGAGCTACACATTTTGACAATTTTAAGATGACACTGGCATTGAGAACAATTGCTGTTTCTCCAATAAGTTTCAGTAACAATCATTTACACACATTCTAACTCAAATACTGTAATACTGAAAGTCAGTTATTGCTATATCATGATGAAGAATTTCACTGTCTTGGCTAACATGTGTGCTGCCCTATAAAGGCAAAATTGTTATTTTTTTCAGACGAAAGGGTATTGCATCTTGTAGCACACCAATAACCTCACCACATTACAGAATGAATTCACTTTAAATCCGGTTTCTGCCTCCTGCAGAATTCTGGGGTTTGTAGTTTAGTGAGGCTGTTAAAGGCTCATCTCTAAACTACAAACCCCAGAATTCTGCAGGAGGCAGCAACCGGAATTTAAGTGGATTCATTCTCTAGTGTGATGAAGTAGAAAAATCAAACTAGCAAAACTTTGGGAATAGTCTTTGGATGCTTAAACATTCAAAATTTGCTAATGGTAGCCAATCATGTGTATGCTAAGATTAATTATGTCTCAGAGGAAAGTGACTCATGAATTGCAAGCTGCTATAAAGTTGGTTCCAATGTTGTCTAGGAATCTGATGATTCCAAGTATTTGTTTAATTCTATTAACACCTCTGAATAAAATTTCAGTTAAGTTTTTTAAAAAAAGGATGTGACAAAAGTTTTATTTACAATAAAACCTATACTGTCAGTCAGTCTGTCCCCAAGTTTGACCTGCTAAACTAAAGTGAAATTACGTTGTTTAGTCCCTACTAAACATAAATTAACTATTTCATATTGTCTGAATTTGAAACCCATTGGGCCTCTAGAATCTTCTGGAGTGGTCCCACCACCTTCTCAGTCTTGTTGGGTGGGCACAAAGGAGAAGGCCTTCTCAGTGTCTGCGCCTAGACTTTGGAACTCCTTCCCTAGGGATGCCAGAATGGCTACATCTGTGTTCTCCCTCTGGTAGGAAAGAGATATTGCCTACCTGTCTACACACATAAACACACAGGGCATTGTCCATCTATCTGCACACATACACACAGAGAGAACCTGTTTCACCATGTAGGCAAAACAGATTGGCTATATAACATTATGAAATGATCACTATGTGATCCCTGATTGGCTGGGATAGCTTCCTGTAAAGGTGGTACAGAAACAACAACAGACTGAGAAAGACATGGCAACAAATAGTCATGGAAGAGGGAAACTCGTATTTGGTTCCATGGTTTGGTGAAGAATGCTTCTTCTTCCAAGGCACAAAGTTTTCTTTTAAATCTTAGAAGCAAATATTCAGGGCAAGAATGATTGTGGTTTCTTAAAGTTACAGAAAGTTACCTCAGAAAGAAGGAAAGAGTATCTCTCTGATGAATACCTGGTGTGGTAGGCTATATTTCAAAGGCAGAAACTAGCGAACCACCTTTGAGTATTCTTTGCCTAAGGAAACCCAATGAAATACATAGGGTTGCCATAAGTTGACAGCTAGTTTGAAGGCACATGTGTGAGTTCACACACACAATTCTGTAATTAACAGGTACTATTGAAAACTCCTTTTATATGAGTATACCCAGAAAACCTAGTCAGAGAAATTTATGACTAGGAAACCATTTGTTGCATTGCTGAAATCATGCTAATTTACAGCAGTTGATGGTCTTTATGTGAATACCTACCAAACGGAAATTTATTTATTTATTTACTATATTTCTATACCGCCATTCTCAGCCCGAGGGCAACTCAGGGCGGTTTACAAAATGGCACAATTTGATGCCCACAATAATATAAAAGCAGCTAAAACATTCAACATAAATATAATTCAACAAGTAATAAAAACAATAAAAACATAGATCCTCCGCAACTCATTACCAAAACCATTATCCAATCGCATTGTCTAGTCGTTCCAAGGTCAGGGTTTATCTGCTACACTGCATTTGAGAAAGCCTGCTCAAAAGGCCAAATTTTGAATTTTTAACAAAAAGTTAAGAGGGTGGGGGCCAATCTAATGTCCCTAGGGAGGGTGTTCCATAGCCGAGGGGACACCACTGAGAATGCCCTGTCTCTCGTCCCTGCCAACCGAATCTATGAAAAAGGTGGGACCGAGAGCAGGACCTCCCCAGAAGATCTCAAATTCCTGGATGGTTCATAAGGAGAGATATGTTTGGACAGATAAGCAGAGCCAGAACCATTTAGGGCTTTATAGGCTAAACCCAGCACTTTGAATTGTGCTTGGTAGCAGACTGGCAGCCAGTGGAGCTGGCGCAACAGAGGAGTTGTGCTCCCTGAGCATCGCTCCTGTTAGCAACATGGTTGCCACCCATTGGACCATTTGAAGCTTCAAAGCAGTCTCCAAAGGCAACCCAACGTAGAGAGCATTGCAGTAGTCTATACGGGATGTAACCAGAGCGTGGACTACCGTGGCCAAGTCAGGCTTTCCAAGGTACGGGCACAGCTGGTGCACAAGTTTTAGCTGTGCAAATTGTCTCCCTGTCACTGCCGAAACCTGGGGTTCCAGGCTCAGCAATGAATCCAGGATCACACCCAGCCTGCGAACCTGCGTCTTCAGGGGGAGTGTAACCCCATCCAACACAGGCTGTAACCTTATGCCCTGTTCGGCTTTACGACTGACCAGGAGTACCTCTATCTTGTCTGGATTCAGTTTCAATTTGTTTACCCTCATCCAGACCCTCACAGCAGCCAAGCACCGGTTCAGGACCTGAACAGCCTCCTTAGTAGAAGGTGGGAAGGAGAGACATAGTTGGACGTCATCTGCGTACAGGTGACATCGTACCCCGAAACTCTGGATGATCTTCCCCAATGGCTTCATGTAGATGTTAAACAACATGGGAGTCAGTATTGAACCCTGCGGGACTCCACAAGACAAGAAATTTAGTGAAGCATCTAAATGCAATTTCGGTGTGAAGGTAAGACATAGGATTTGGAAAGCATGAAAAGATATGAGACAACACTGTTGCCTGGAAACTTAGCTTGGAGAGTATCATTGGACTTTGAATGGAAAGAATTGTGAAGTTTCATTTGGAATAACTGTATTCATTCAAGTATGATATGGGTTTAATACTATCAGCTATTGTATATCTTAGGAATAAGAGACATTACATCACGGTACGTTGGTCTGGCCTGAGCAGTAAATCCAGTACAGAAACCCCAGAGAGATGGCATCAGGTTGACAGGAGCCTGGCAGCTTTAATGTTAGAAGTAAATAGACTTGGCAAAGGGGATCATGAAGCTTTTGCCAATGCGTCCTGGCTAAGTGTGCCTCAATGAAAGCCAAATCCTGTGTGGTGACAGGGGAATGGCTTGACGGGGCTTCACAGCGCTGCGTGCTGAGGAAAATGCTGATGTGGTGTCTCTAAAGCACAAAGAGTACAGTTTGTTCCTTAATAAACCATACTGTTCATTCATACTCACAAACTAATAAGCATGGTAGACCTCTCTACAAGGCATAGGTTTGCAAGCCCTTTCAATGGTGACTATGACTATATTCTATAGTGATCAAAGCCTACACAACAATCCTTCAGGTTCTGAGTTACATAGAATTCCTTCCATTTGGTCCTTCCCATGGTGAATTCTTCTCCAACAGGATAGGTAAACGCAAACACCACAATATAATGAATAACACAGATATATTATAGCATTCAAAAGGACTCAATGGTCCAGAGTGTCAAAGATCAAAATTGTAAGTACATTCTCAACATAATCACATTTTTTTAAAGGGACAATGCCCTATCTGCTATATAATGAATATAAACAACATAAACAGCATATACGAGCTGTAAACTCACACAGGAGTGAGCTGAGACGCCGCAGCTGGAAGGAAAAGCTCCTCCGTCATCAAAAGCGGACACAGAACCCAGAAGCCCTCCCAGGCGCGATACAAATCAGGGTATTAGCATTATTAAAGTGCTACAAAACAATAATAGAATGCACAATATTAGCAATCACTGGGAGGCTTGCAAAGCGGTCAACGGATAGTTATATTCTGCGCCTTCGTTTCTCCCCGAAAGGGGCTTCTTCAGGACCGTGGGCGTGGTCAATACAGGGATTCTGGAGGGCGTCCAACAGCAGGAGTAACACTATAGCATTAACAAATACAGGCAATGTAACATCAATGCAATACAGTGAATAGCAGTAATAACACATTTGAATTCTTCTCCAACGTCACACAAAAAAGCAGGAATTCCCAGAGTTAGCAGAACAAGAGAAGAACAGGAAAACCAAAATGTCACTGTGCAAGAATTGCAAAAGAATCAGACAATAAAACTACAGTATATGCAAACATGGTGGAGCATAACTTCACATAGATATACTTGGTAGATGTTGCCACAGGGCACTTCTGATGTGCAAAATCTTTTGTATTACCCAATAACCCCTAATGCAGGTTGGGAGATGATATGAATAAACGTAACATGTGTAAATGTATGACTTCAGGCCCTACCATCTGGGAGGGATGATGGGAGTTTCAGTCTAACAAGAATCATAGAATCATAGAATAACAGAGTTGGAAGAGACCTCATGGGCTATCCAGTCCAAACCCCTGCCAAGAAGCAGGAAAATTGCATTCAAATCACCCCCGACAGATGGCCACCCAGCCTCTGTTTAAAATCCTCTAAAGAAGGAGCCTCCAACACACTCCGGGGCAGAGAGATCCACTGCTGAACAGCTCTCACAGTCAGGAAGTTCGTCCTAATATTCAGGTGGAATCTCCTTTCCTGTAGTTTGAAGCCATTGTTCCACGTCCTAGTCTCCAGGGCAGCAGAAAACAAGCTTGCTTCCTCCTCCATAGGACTTCCCTTCACATATTTACTGGCGGATGACACACAAATCCCTGGTGTAGGATAATTTTCCACAAATAACTACAATAGAAAGAGACCATGCAGAATCAGCAAAGGCTGCATGTAGTTTTTACCAACATATTCTTATTGTATCTTGCATGTGTGCAAGAACCCTCCATTTCCAGCGCTGTGATCTCAGTATGCACTTACACATGCATGCATTTCCTGTTTTGGGGAAAGTTAAGTTAAAAGGACAGGGGAGGAAACTTTTGGACCTGTTATTGTATGTAGTGGGTGTAGAGTGTAGAATGATCTAAACATTTACTTCGCTTTCAGATCTAATCCAGTTGGACAAACAGTGTATGTCCTGTAGACTTCCTGAGGCTGATTGAATGCACTTTAAATGTTAAAGATGTTATTCGTTTGGCAACCTAACATGTCAGCAACAGTCTAGAACATTTCTTCCTGGCATTCATTTTTCCCAATTGGAGGGGATTTATTAAGTCAGTCAGCAATGAGCTAGGCAAACTATCACCTCTATGATGAAGTGAAACAGCCCCAGGAGAATGGAACTGTATCATGGACTATTTCCTTTGAACATTTGAGTAAGCTTTTGAAGACTAGACTCACCAGTACCTTAAATTCCACTAATTTTTTTCTTTTTGAAAGAGTGCCAATAACATTTATGGCTTTGTATCCTTCATTTAAGGATCACTAAGGGTCTATAAAACAAGCAATTAGCTGTTGAAATAAACTGTACAGTATATTGAAATGTGAATATAACCATAGTAATAGCAGTTATGATATCTATTATTGTCAAAATTCTGAAGTACAAACTGGCAAATATGCCCCTTCATAACTCATCTACTCTGGGAATTTTCATTGCCGTTTCAGGACTAGAGGGAATGGGCTATTGCTAAGCCTTTTCAAGGATTATGGCCTATATATCCAACCTTGAGTAGATCTATTGAATCAATCTGATCTACAGAATTAACATTTAGCAGGGGATTCAGTGGATCTTGGGAAGTCTGACTTGGCCACGGTGGTCCACACTCTGGTTACATCCCGTATAGACTACTGCAATGCTCTCTACGTGGGGTTGCCTTTGAATACTGCCCGGAAGCTGCAATTAGTCCAATGCTTGGCAGCCAGGCTACTTACAGGAGTGGAGTACAGGGAGCACAGAACTTCTCTATTGTGCCAGCTCCACTGGCTGCCAATTAGCTTCCGAGCACAATTCAAAGTGCTGGTTTTAACCTACAAAACCCTATAAGGTTCCGGCCCATTTTATCTGTCTGAATGTATTCTCCCCTATGAACCATCAAAACTGTTAAGATCTTCTGGAGGAGCCCTGCTCTTGGTCCTGCCACTTTTGCAATTGTATCTGGTGGGAACGAGAGACAGGGCCTTTTCCATGGTGGCTCCTTGGCTATGGAACTCTCCCAAATGAGATCAGATCTGATCCATCCCCGACCTTCAGGAAGCTAGTGAAATCCTGGCTATGGAATGAAGCATTCGCAGAATAATGGCTGAAACCGGCAATAAACTAAAATTATTGACCACATATGCGGACTGAGTTGGACATGATTTTATCTTGGCGAATTGGCTTATATGTATTTTATTCTAGCTCCACCAGAAAAATCCATTGCACAAGCTCGAAGGACACATCCAACTTCCACGCGCTTGAAAAAGCATGGGATGTGTCCTTCCTAAGAATCTTCGTTCACGAAGTAACGCCAGAGATTTTATTCTATATGTATTTTAATTTATTGTTGGTGTATGTTTTATGATGTTTTTGACTGTATTGTTAGCATTGAATCCTTGCTGTTAGTTAGTCTGAGTCCCTCTACGGAGGTAGAGAAGATCGAGATACAAAAGTTTTAAATAAATAATAAATAATAAATCTACTCTAGCTAAGTGTAGCAACCCAGTTCTCTTTTGTGCCTGGGGGGCAAGGGGCAGCACCGGGGTCCCACTTGCATTAGAACCAGCCGCAGCTGAGGAAGAACTGGAGGAAGGGGTTAATGAGCTAGCTGGACCTTCTCCCACAGAGAGCTTGGCTTGGGATGAAGGTTGGCCAGATGCCTATGAGGACTGGGAAGGTCAGGCTGATCCCGAAAGCACTGATAGTGATGATTGTTATGAGAAACCGGGTGGGTACGGATCACAGGAGAGAATTTGGGAAAACATGGGTGATGAGGCCATGGAAGCTGAAGGGGAGTCAGACTCTCATGAAGATAGTGAGCCAGGTGCTGGGAGGCAAGGTCGGAGCTTTGATAGGAGACGGAGCATCGACTCCAGCAGGAGGGATTGGCACCGCAGCCTAGAGCGCCAGAGAAGCACAGATCCCGTACACAGACTACTGCCAAAGCCTAGAGCGTCGTGGGTCCCGCCGTGAGGTTTAAGTGTAGGATCTGTGGGAACGGATCCTCAGTAGCTCGGCCACTTCTATCCTAGTGAAGTGTAGCGAGCAAAGGACCACGGAGCCAAGTTGTGGCTTGTACCTTGCCAAGAAGTTTCTTGGGGCCTTGCACGAACTTTACCTTGTTTCTTGATCCGCTTGGATTTGCGGAGCTTTTGCCAAGTCTTTTGCCAAGACCTTTGCCTTTGGATTATACTACAGACTCTTTACTTTTGGACAATACTTTTATCTTATGGACGATTGCCTTTTTATATGTTTTTATTCTTCAATAAAATAGTTAGCTGATTACCGTCTCTGTGTGTGTGATTAAGGGGCCGGCCGAGTCCTTGCATCGTGACACTAAGATTAGCATTTGAATTTAGATCTCTGTGTTAGCATTTCAATAGGGTTTTTTTGTGTGTCAGGAGCAACTTGAGAAACTGCAAGTCACTTCTGGTGTGAGAGAATTGGCCATCTGCAAGGATGTTGTCCAGAAGATGCCTGGATGTTTTCGATGTTTTGCCATCCTTGTGGGAAGCTTCTCTAATGTCCCTGCATGGGGAGCTGGAGCTGGCAGAGGGAGCTCATCCACACTCTCCCAGATTCGAACCTCTGATCTGTCGGTCTTCAGTCCTGCTGGCACAAGGACTTAACCCACTGCACCACCGGGGGTTCAATAGTGAAAAGTGCTTTAACAATGCTCATTGTACTCTTCAGTGTGCACATCTCTGTCTTCACATGGAAAGGCTGAGTGTGAAGTCGAGCAACATAGATTCTACATTTTCAAGGAGTTAGCAAATAACATGGATGGATGAGTCTGAGGCATATTGTAATGACCTGGCATGGGTGGAAAGACCACATACATTAAAGGAATTTCAACTCATTGAGTGATATTATTTTGGGGATGTGAGCAGAGCTTGGACTTTTTTGGATGGATACAACTCCTAGAATTCCTCCCAGATAGTATGGCTATTGTTGGAGTCAAAACAGTATGTTTTCCAAGCTCTGGAATTAAGGTGCCTTTTCTTACTGTGTCGCAGAAATGATTTTTTATTCTAAATATCAATAATATTTATTTATTTACATCATTTTTATCCTTTCCATATCAGCCCGAAGGAGGCTCAGGGCAGCATACAAGTCGGCAACAATTAAATGTCATATATAAAAATACAGACATCAGTAAAAGAAGAAAACATCATAATACATTTAAAAAGCATAAAAAGCATTAAATAATAAAATTATAAAAACTATGTCTTCTTGTTCAAATCCTCAACCGTTCCATCGTCTTAGCCATTCCAAGTTCATTTTCTGACTTCAGTTTTTCTGCTCATGCTGTGGTTTCGAACACTTGCTCAAAGAGCCAAGTTTTCACTCTTTTTCGAAAGGTCAAGAGGGAGGGGGCCAACCTAATATCCCTAGGCAGGGGGTTCCACAACTGAGGGACCACCACCATCCTTCCAAAATCATGGCAATATTCCTGAGGCATTTCTAGATGCTTCAGAATGGTGCAATGCTCAAACACTTGGAAGGCAAAGAGGCATGGAACATAGGCAGCTTGACTATTTTTCATATGCAATTCATGTTTACAGAAGAGAGTTAAAATTATAGCTTCAGTGCCGCTGGAACAGTTTCCGTCAAGAGGAGTGAAAAATAACACTCTCTGCTGAGACAGGCAACTGGAAACAATCAGCAGACTCGCAACCCACATGGGCAGTAACAGTAAAGAATACCCTTCACTCATGACAGTTTTAGCTTGGATACGTTGCATTCTAAACTTGGCCAAGAAAAAGCAATGTTTCCCCAGACACGCTTAATATACTCTACTATTGTTATTTGAATGTCCTTATGTTCTTTTAGGGAGCTTTTAAACACAGTGTGGTGGACCTATTAAATTCACACCAGAACTAATATTTTTGGAAATAACATACCTTTTGGGAGAATAATAAGAAGTGCTAATCTCCACACTTTGGCCATATTTCCTAGCCATGTTCTTGTTCTCAAGAATGGGGGAAATCAGGGCCGCTCCTACCATTAGGCAGAGTAAAAAGCTAGCCTCAGGCAACAGATGCTGAGTGCCATAAAAAAGCAGCATTTAAAAACTTATTTACTGAGTTACTCTATTTTTACTTTTATTGTGTCCGTGGGATAGTGTCTCTTCTGTGCCAAAATAATCTGCCAGGGACTGTGTACTATGTACCTTGACTTTAATGGGTGGCATCTTCTACTACAGTGATGTCTCAGGCAACAAAATGCAATGGACAGGTATTATCTCCCAGTGGAAAGAAATCACATTGGTATGAGAAAGTTGTGTGCATGTCTATGTGTTTTTACATTGATTATGCGGATCACATTTTGATTACTCAAAAGTCTTGTTGTATTGAAATCTAAACTGTTTTGGACTATAGCTCCAGCAGTCCTTCTGAATGAGGAATCCTGCAAACTGTAGGCTCCCAGAAGTAACTCTCTATTTCTGTTCTTCAGATATATCAATATATCTGCAAATGCATGTGAAAAACTGTTAAATGGGATTGTCAACCACCACAGGTTCTAAGAATGTTGTTGAGCTGAATTTTATTTCACAGAATGTCCTGTTTTAACCAAGTATGAATCCTGTTTGTCTTTTGTTCTTTATCATACATGCACTTTCCAGACAGCTAACAACATTAATCTTTGGTGAGATAAGCTATCAAGAGTCACATTTTAGAGACTAATACATTTCTAGTGGCATCAGTTAAGTAGCTATTATTTAAAGTGCCACAATAATGTGGTGGTTTTGAGATGCACACTGTTGCCAGTCCAGGTATACCTCCATTAGTGAAATATGTGTGTTTCTGGACATGATGTTCTTAACAAAAACTTTAGAACAGAATTAAAAATAACATAGAAAGGACAGGGATGGGTTCTAATAACCATAAAAAGACGACCAGTTCAACATGTTCCAGCACATTTATTATTCTAAACTAACAATATGCACCCATACAATGAAAATGCCAGGTCAGGCAAATTTTGCATAAGTAAACAAAAACACATTGAAACTTTTAGAGACTAATCTCCAAAGCTTCTTCCAAAATACATCCATGCATGATTTTATTTTCTTTCATCAGCCTGCACTTTCCTTATGATTTACATTTAGGTGAACCATTTAGGTAATTTGGGTTGGGGAAGATATTTAATTTGAATGTAATTTTAATTAAATGAGCATTTTATTGTTTTTAATTGTATTTTGACAGAAATATTTAATTTTAAAAAATATTTTAAAAACCTTTTTATTTGCCATGTTTTATAAAAAATGTATTAGGTTGTGTCATGTTATTGTAAGGTGCCTTGAGTTCCTATGGGGACAAATGCTTGGTAGAAATAAAATTAATTAATAAATACAGTAATAAATATATGTATGCTTTTCAGAGCACATTGGGGATAGGTGATGAGACAGGCTTATCTGTGTCCACTTTTCACCTCTGTTTTGCTGTTCACATATTTTCACTAAGGGATTCTGGGGACAGCTGCTACTTACATTGCCTATTGCAGCTAGGCACACACGGCTGCAGTAGGACCAGCTAAAGCAGAATCCTACACTTTCCCAGCTGTAACTCGATCATATTTTTATTGCAGACACAGGGATGCAAATTGATGACAAAAGTCTGTGCTTCTCTCACCTGCCATCACCAATCTCCCAACTGCTAAAATAAACCATATGGCACGACAAAGGATGATGAAGAAAAGGAAAGCTGTGTGGCCATTAAAAGGAGCTTCTTTGTCAAAGGCTTTGTTAATTGTGGTATGTTTGTGTTATAGGCTTCACCTTTCTTAGATTATCAACTTGTCTATATAACTTCCTTACCAGTCAATCTCTTCCCAAAGGGAAAATTGTCCTTGGGCAGAAATAAAGGTGGAAATTTATTTTGACTTAGGAATTGGCACTAATACAAGCAGTGTGAATCAGAAAAGCAATAGAGACAGGATTTTTAAATTTATGCAATAGCAACTGGTGATTATTTCTTATGAGTAATGCTATCTTTTATATTAACATAGCAATCTAAACAGTCACAATAGATTTAAAATGTGAAGTACAGCAAGTGTGTGTGTGGGAGTGGGGGTGGTGGGGGTGGTAGCCTTGTTAGTCTGTTATAGCAAAAGACAAACACAATCTCGTGGTGCCTTAAAGATAAACAAGCTTCATTTGGCTTAAAATATCATGGCTTCCAACACCTAATTAGGCGAACTGGAATCTATGAAAGCTTATGCCAAGTACAGCTTGTTAGTCTTTAAAATGTCACTAGAGTTTTTGCTGTTACATTTTAAAATGGTATTCAGAATTCATAGAGCATTTTAAAAAGCTATACAAGCTAGGCTCTCTTAAATGATTATTCACATTTAGAATGTAGCTTTTTAACTCTGTTCTTAGTAATTATTGATTTCTTATGGCAAATAAAAATGGCGTGTAAAAATAGTATTGCACAGTGATGTATAGAGCAAGTGGACCTATGCAATCCAGGATCTTTCCTTTGGAGTACCCTAAAGTAAGAAATTCTTAAATAGTATTTATTATGTATTTATTTACAACATCTATATGCCACCCTTCTCACCCCAAAGAAGACTCAGAGAGGCTTACAAATTATATGTACATACAATATATTACATTATTTGCACAGCACAACATTATATATTGCTATATTGTACTACAACACTATACTGCAATATTACATGTAATAGAAAATATATAATTGTTATATTATTATATTGTATTATTATTAGTATTATATTGTATTACAATATTATGGTCATACAATATATTATAATTATTAGCATAGCACAATATAAGTCTTACATTGCTATATTGTACTATATCACTATACTGAAATATTATTAGTAATATTACAATTTTATATGTGTGTGTGTGTGCAATTATTATATCTTATATAGTAGCTTCCTCTTCATGAGTGTCAATGAACCTTGCTATTGGTTGTTGGTTTGATGTTCATTTTATACACTGTAGAATGTTGGGTTTTATTTCGTTATATTTTTTTGGTTATTATTTTGTTCATATGCATTTTTATGTGTTATTAATTGTTCTATTAGGCTTGGCCCGATGTAAACCGCCTTGAGTCCCTTTTGGGGAGATGGGGGCAGGGTATAAAAATTAAGTTGTTATTACTATTATTGCCTGGAAGTAATTTACTAAAAATTATTTCTTGTCAATAATAATAATAATAATAATTCATTTATTACCTGTCTCTCCCTGTGTTTTCAGGTGGGATACAACATCATTAAAACAAGAGATAAAACACTAGTAAAAAGAAACACAAGTTAAAATCCACTAATAAAATAATAATTCATTAACCTTTTAAACAATTATTTTGAATTCCATTATTTTAATCACTATGCACCAATAATGTTACTTTTGAAAAACAATAGCTTTGATTTTTAACTAGTCTATTGTTATTTTGAATTAAATGATTTATAGAGAGAATCAATTAACATGTTACATTTCTGCTTTAAATACTTATAAAAATAAATTTCACATTAACACATTATTGCTGAGCAATAATGTTTCTAAGCACTATACGACTTCTTAGGAAATAGATGGTCAGGAAATGGTTTTAATTCACAGAACTGTGACTCTTTCAAATTCACACAGAAACAGCATTATGATTCCACTTTAACTGCCATGGCAACAACCCATTCAATATGAAAAGAGCTCTATCATGCCTCTCCATTAGGTTCAGTGCAACAGATGCCATTTCGGCCACTAGATGGTATCTGTATACTGAGTATCAGCAAATCCACATCTATTTTTCTACCTTCCCACATGTACTTCAGGACCAAGCATACAGAGGGCACTGAAGTAGCATTTACTGCTGAAATAGACCTATTGATATCTGTGGCTATGATAGTAAGTCACCATTCATATCACAGTTTTAAAGTTGTGAATGGAGAGAGAGTATAAGAGAGAGAAGTCATGTACAATTCATTTTTGGTAGCACATGTATACACAAATATGGATGTCCTTCTCTTTCTTTATGATTAAGTATATTGTACAGAAATTCTTTTCTCTATTGAAATGAAACTATAAAATCTCAATCTGCATTATCAAAGAATAAAGGCATCATCACCACCGAAGATCATTTGTTTCCAAGTAGGATGGCCTTCCAAGTGTAGGGTCTTGGCAGTGGGTCCCATAGGTGACTGTGGAGACCTATTCTTGAACCACATGTTCTTCCACAGGGAGGACATCAGTTTTCAGATGGAAGGTGGTCCCAATCAGGGTTGGCTTGATGCATTTTCTTCTTGAATTCCACAGCACTGTTGGTAACAGCTGATTCCAGTTAGAGCGCTCAAGGGCCAGGGCTTTCCAGTTCTCAGTTTTAAAGGTTGGCTTTCAGCCTACCTTTAAATATATTTTCCTGTCCACCAACTTCTTGTTTTCCATTGTTCAGTTGCAAATGGATTAATTGTTTTGGGAGACGGTGATCAGGTATTTGGACAATGTGGCCAGCAGAGTTGATGGCAGAGGATTATCGCTTCGATGATGGTGGTCTTTGCTTCTTCCAGAATGCTGAAGTTTGTCCACCTGTCTTCTTAAGAGATTTGCAGGATTTTTCAGAAGCAATACTGATGGAATTATTCCAGGACTGGAGTGCCATGACTGTAGGCAGTCCACGTTTTGCAGGCAATAATGGGGTTGGGAGAACAATAGCTTTATAAGCAAGCATCTTGGTCTCCCTACAAATGTCCCAATCCTCAAACACTTTCTGTGCATCATGGACATCAGTAAGGTGTTGGATTTCTTGAGCCTTTTTTGTCCACCAGATGTTCTTGAGATCTCTGGTCCTTTTTTGGACCTCAGCTTTTGTGCATCATTTGAACACCTCCAGTAAAACCATGGGAGCTCCCGCGTTGAGGGCCCTTTATGGCTGGGACCTCTGGCAAGTAATGTGCAACAGTTGCATTTATCTCCAAAGATTCTAGGCCCTTATATGATGTTCTCAGGAAGAGATAATAGGTGATGATCCTGCTGCTACAACAGCTGTGGAAAGGAAGTCTTTATTGATTAGCCCACTGGCCGTATCAAAAAGTTTGACATACACATACAGTACAACATAAGTTAAAATAAGCAAGCAGTTGTGGAAAGGATAGATCAGCTTCCTGCTGCTGACTGCTCTTTTCTTCCTGGGCATCCTTCACTTTCTTTACCTACAGAACCTGTCACTTCATTTTGTTGATGATGCTCTGGAAGGTGCTCTCCATAGAACAATCACACATGATGGCTCAAATATACTCCCTTATATGAATCAATTGGTCTCAATACCCTGTGAAGCCATGCTTCCTTCTATTGCTGGAGCATACCATACCACTTTCATTTGAAGCTTCCTTTGTCTGAGGTCTCTGCATCTAGAAACATGCTCATCTTATTGAGTCAAATACCTGACTATAGGAATAGTGTGATTGAAGAGAGTAGTTCTTTGGCTGGCATTTCAGAAATCCATAAAATGGATTTCAATGCATTCATAATCTATGAAATGATTTTCTGCAGATGCCTTTTGACACTTTGTGCATGGATATACCAGCCTTATGCAGTCATACACCACTTTCTCCTGCTCTACTGTGTGCTACACCAATGGGCATATAGCATTCCACTGAAGATACCACCTCCTAAGGTGCCTCCTAAAAATTTTTCCCCTGCAGTAGGAAAAGCTGCATATCTGGGATCCACAGCAATCGCAAGATGATCGTACACTATTTATTTTATTTATTTATTTATTATTCGGGCTTCTATGCCGCCGACTCCCAGGGGCTCGCGGCGGCTTACAGGAGCCAAAGGGCACAGTAAAATACAAGATAATAAAACAATTAAAAACAGCAGTAACGAAATAAAACAATGGCGCAACTCAGCAATGAGCAGGGCAACGTCCTAGGACGAGCGAACAGGTGGCAGGGCATGAGCAGAGCCTACCCGCCAAAAGCCTGTTTAAACAAGTGGGTTTTACAGGTCCGTCTAAATGGGAGCAAGTCCTTCATGGCTCGAGTTCCGGCCGGGAGGGCGTTCCACAGCGTGGGACCTATGACAGAAAACGCTCTCCGGCGAGTGGATGTCAATCTTATGGATTTCACCGAAGGAATCTCCAGGAAGTTGGAATCCTCAGACCGCAGTGATCTTGGAGGGCAATATGGGGTGAGACGGTCCCTCAGATACGCTGGCCCCAGGCCGTGCAAGGCCTTGAAGGTAAGAACCAACACTTTGAAGGCGATCCGGTGCTCCATTGGCAGCCAGTGCAGATCCTGCAAGACGGGTGTTATGTGGCTACCTGCTGGGGTGACAGACAGGAGCCGGGCGGCAGTGTTCTGCTCTAGCTTGAGCTTCTGGATTGCCGACAGAGGAAGGCCAACGTAGAGCGCGTTGCAGTAATCCAGCCTTGAGATGACCGTGGCTTGGATCACCGTGGCCAGGTCGTTCCGGGAGAAATTGATGGGGTCAAAGCTTTCCGAGACAAACCAGGAAAGGGATCTTGGGGTCTTGGTGGACAGCTCAATGAAGATGTCAACCCAGTGCGCAGCAGCAGTGAAAAAAGCAAATTCTATGCTAGGCATGATCAGAAAGGGAATCGAAAATAGGTCAGCAAATGTTGTATTACCTCTCTACAAATCGATGGTAAGGCCACATTTGGAGTACTGTGTACAGTTCTGGTCTCCGCACCTTAAGAAGGATATAACGGAACTGGAAAAGGTACAGAAAAGGGCAACAAGAATGATCCAAGGGATGGAGCGGCTCTCTTATGAAACCAGGTTGCAACGCCTTGGTCTTTTCAGCCTTGAAAGATGGCGTTTAAGAGGTGACTTGATCAAAGTGTATAAAATCATGCATGGGATAGAAAAGGTGAATAAAGAAAAAATATTTTCTTTGTCACAAAACACTAGGACTAGAGGGCACTCCCTGAAGCTCCAAGGTAGGAAAATTAGGACTAATAAAGGGAAATATTTCTTCACCCAGAGGGTCATTGGGTTATGGAATTTACTTCCAGAAGAGGTTGTGACAGCTGTCAGCCTGAACAACTTCAAGGCAGGATTAGACAGATTCATGGATACCAAGTGTATCGGTAGTTACTGAAAAGGACATTCAAGTGCCACCTCGGAGTTGGTTGAGGTAGGCAGGATTTCCCTGGGTACTGGTTGTGGGGGGTCGGGAGCAGGTCAGGGTTTTGCCCTCCCTTCTGCTCGAGATCCCCGTGTACAAGTGGTGGGCCACTGTGTGATACAGAATGCTGGACTAGATGGGCTGAGGTCCGATTCAGCATGGCTCTTCTTATGTTCTTATGTTTTTATGTTCTAAGAGCGATCTGCTTGAATTTTATATACAATGCACAAGATCAGTAGGACATCAACCCCTGGAAGTTTCCCGAAAGATTCACATGTCTATGGATATTTGAGGATTTTTTAAAGTTTAGATAAAAACATTTATCCCCTCAAAAAGTCACAACAGCAATCCCCTTGTTTATATGACACACAAATAGCCACATAACTTCAACTTAGCACAGATTTATACTATTACTTATTTACTTTAGTCCTCTTTGTATAATCAATAATTTTATTATTATTAGACTCACTCTAAATGGCTGGCTGGTGCAGCTGTCATTGGGGCTTTCCGATGCTGAGCACTGCATTCTGAGAAATGTAGTTAGGGCAGGGCATTTTGAATTCTATGCCACAGGGGGCTTCACTGTCTCATTTCCCAGAATGCTGTGTTCTCAGTCTCCTATCCTAGTCCCCCCCCCCCCCAGCTGCTCTCCTTATGGCAACTGGCAAAAGGGTCTTAATTTAAAACACTAGCTATATTTATTTATTTTATTTACTTTATTTATATTCCGCCCTTCTCACCCCGAAGGGGACTCAGAGCAGATTACAGTACACATACTAGCAAACAATTCCTGCTGTTCTTCACATACACAACATATAAACGAATAGAGGCAAACTCTGGCCACCAGGGGGAGCTGCCGCACTCCTCACCTCTCATCGTCCCTTGTTGTTCCTTTCCACATTCCTCAGAGTTCCTGGAGTTCTTTTAATGGCCTCATAATTCAGTCAAAATTTCCCTCCCCACTTGATGTGGTACCTTAATCTCCTACTTGACAGATGCAACTGTCTTTCCGGCTGCAAAGGTTGACAGCAGGCTACACTTAAGGTCGAGCACCCACCTTGACCCGGGCAGACCTCAAACTCATGACCTACTGGTCAGAGAGATCTTATGCAGCTGACACTTAGTCAGCTGTGCCAGATTCCCGGTGCTATGGCCTTTTGGACAAAGTTGCTTAATGCTTATACTGAAAATATATCTCACAGACATTAGAACAAGAAACTACAGAACTCATCCCAGGAAAAAAAAGTTGCGTGTGTAGGAGAGAAGTGATTCCTTCTTCTATCAATTACCCCTATTGATATCTTCAACATAATTTTCTTGTTGCGCGGATACCTGAGTAGCAACAATATGGGACAACGGCTGTCTTCCTTATCATGAAGGACACAGCTTTCTCCTTCAGCATTTGTGTTCCTTGTGGAACTTCTATGTTTTTCTTTATTAACTCATTGGCTATCTACTGAATACTCTTTTGAAGTACTGTTCAAATGGGAAGATTGCTCATCTAACTCTTTCAATAACAGCAAAAGTGGCAGCTATTAAACCATGTTATATATCTTCCATCATGACAAGTACTCTTAATTTTCATTTTTAAAACTTTTGAAATATCATTTGAAGGCAGAGTGGTTCCATACTGCTGAACAGCATATCTCGCCTATATATTAAATAAAACAAGCCATGAAATAAAATCTCTCCATTATGTGCCTTCACTAGTTTAATAGGATGAATGAGAAATACACAAGTCTCTTTGAGAATCATTTCTCTGATCTGTATGGGCTTGTGGGAGGATCATCCCACATGACAGAGAAAACGGAAGATAGTCATTGCCTTCAAGGACCATCTGGATAAGGCCTTAGATACCATGTGGAGCTCAGCTGAAAGCTTCTTCAATGAATATATGACTGGATTTACAATTGGGACCAGTGAGTCACCATCAAACATTAAAGATGCTTGCTAAGAATTTTATTGGATTACAATGAAATCCAAGCAGAAATAGGCTTCCCAAGTTGGGTTTTTCCTCAGAAATAATAAAACTGTACCTGGGCCCCACTCAAAAACTATATTCAGGCTACTCACTTCAGAAAAACAGATATACTATCTCTAAAAATAACATTGTTTCTATTGACATCATTTGCAGAGGGAGAATGAAGGGAAGGGAGGGAGTGGGGTGGAATAACTGACAGGTGCACTTAAAAAAAATCTATATCATGATTTACTACGGGCTCTCCAGCTGTTGTACCGGGGGGAAATACTATGATTTTGGCAGCTGCTTTATCCTTTCTAATGCTGTAGTGGTTCACCATTTTAGGAAACCTTAATTGCATCACAACTAAATAATCCCTACACCCTTCTTCTGAAAAAGTACCATTTTATTTTTTAAATAATATTTTTATTGAAGTTTCAAAATACAATAAAAAGAGGGGGAACATATCTATAGTATAGGAAAGTAGGGAAATGTGATAGTGGGGAATAGATGGGAAGAGTGAAAAGGAATAGGATGCAATAGTGGTTAAGAAAAATGAAGGGGGGGGGAATTATAGGGTAGGATATCTATTTGATTTCCAATCTTCTTCACTTCAGGTATAACTGTCTTCTTTATTTACATAGTCTCTCGTGGTGGATTGGGTAGCTCCTTCTTGTGGTCTTCTTGAAAGCATTTAATTTTTTGTTTTTATCTTATATCTATTAACCCTTTCAGATTTTCTTGTGTTATAAAGTTCTTTATTGGTGTCCAGTCTGTTTTTGATATTTTCAGATTCAGCTTTGTACTCATCAGTTGGGTTAGTTTGTCCATAATCATAATATCTGTAATTTTCATTAGCCATTGTTCTTGAGTCGGGGTCTCTTTCATTCTCCACAATCTTGCATAATTTATTCTGGCCACGTTCACCAGATAATTAAAACGTTTGTCCTTATTTAAATCTAATTCGAAATTGGTTATTCCTAAAAGGAAATATTTTGGTTTTAATTCCATTTTTATATCTAATATCTATTTTGTCGTGTATAATTTTCCAATAAGCTTTTGCAATTTTGCATGACCACCACATATGATAAAATGAACCAGATTGCTTTTTGCACTTCCAGCATCTATTATTTGTTTTTGGATAGCATTTAGCAAGTTTGTGATGTGTGATGCACCACCTGTACATCATTTTTAGCCAGTTTCCTTTTAGATCAAATGCATATGTATATTTTATTTTCTTATTCCATATTTTCTCCCAATCTTCTAAATTAATTGAATGACCTATATTTGCTGCCCACTTGACCATAAAGTCTTTTATTAACTCAGTTTCTGTGGACCATTCTAGTATTTTTTTGTAAATCGTTGTTATTGTTTTATTTTCTGAAATCAGTATCTTATCCCAACATGTTTCTTTGTCCATAAAGCTGATTTTTTGTCCTTTGTATAATGTTCTCTAATTTGTCCTGTATTGAAACCATGAAATTCCTCTATCCAGTGCAGTTAACTCCCCCTGTAGTTTCAATATATAGTCCTTATGTTGTTTTCTCAGAATGTCTTTATATATTAACCTGCTATCTTGTGCTGTTTCTCTTCTTTGGTTTGCTTCTTGTGGAGATATCCATATTGGGTTTTTTGTATAAAATCTTTCTCTGTATTTCCCCCAAATTTTAATAAGAGCTGATCTGATGAAGTGGTTTCCAAAATTTTTCTCTGTTTTTTTTTTTGTTACCATAAATATGAGTGCCATCCGGCTCTTAAGTTAAAACCTTCTAGATTTATAATTCTAGTACCATTTTCTAGCCTGGAGATAACTCTGTGATGTCTGCAATGCTCATACAGCTCAACAGGAAACAAATGGGAAGTAAGCAAATCACCTTCTTCCACATTTGAGGCTTTTCCTTTTACATAAATCGTTGAGCTCTTGGAGACCTCTCGGCAGCTGTGTGTCTCTGCCTCAGCCCTCCTCTCAGCCACAAACCTGGTTGCCAGAACTAACGCACCCAGCCCCCAAATGAACACCTTTCATTTATAAAACACATTTTGTCAAGAACATGGTTGCAGACATTTTTATGTCAGTATTATTTCTTCAGACCATGAATAGTTACAGTTGACAGGCAGCTTGAGATCCAAATTGTGCCAATTGTTAAAATGTAGATTAAAACAACACAGTCCCATCCACAGTGCCTCTTTGCTCCTGCTGTGCCACTGCAAATCTGCAGCACTCAGTCTGTGGCATGGAGTTTCAATATATATTTCTGAAACCCAGCAGGCATTCACTCTTCCATCACTATCTTGCTATTGCATGACTACCTGGCTTAGAAGGAAACCCAAAGGCCTAAATCTAGTTCTGGGTCCTGAAAAGCATCAACCCATGGCATCGGTGGAAACATGATAAACCAGCACTTATGTAGGTTCCATAGATTTAGTAAGTCTACTCTAGTTGGGACTAACAGTTGAATTTAAGCCACATTTTAGGAATGGCATCTTTCTCAACACAATCTGTTCTATGGAATAAATTAAACATTACCCTATAGTGAGGGTATAGTGCAGTATCCCTCAAATTATATGAGCGTATGTATATGTGCTTTATTTTCATTCTTTAAAATCCCATAAATGTTTGCATAGTAGCACAGGACAGCACTTTAGACTAGTTTTTAATGGAAAGCTGGTGAATAGGGCTCAATGCTTTTACGGACAGAACACTGTTTTACATAGGTGAATACATAGGCTGTATGAATGTAATTGTATTTTAATGTATTTTAGTGTCAATGTTTGAGGGCTTTTATACTGTTTTTATACTGTGTTGTTATGAGGGCATCGAACTGTGCCTTTTGGAAGCTGCTCTGAGTCCCCCTCCGGGGGTTGAGAAGAGCGGGGTAAACTGCCGAAAATAAATAAATAAATAAATTTCTGTTACAAGAAACTCAGCTCTCTCTTCCTGCCCTCCCCATTTCTACTCCCTCCATCTGTTGTTAAGCCATGGCACCCCCCTCCCCATAAGCTTATGAACAATAGGAAGAGTTCAAGAAAAATATACTATTTTAAAAATATTTTCTGCTCTTTCAAAGTTTCATAATGTTGAAGCCGCTCGAGCCTCTGGAAGGACCCACCAGCATCTGTACCCCAAACTATATCAAAGCCAACCCCTTTAATAAATGTTTAAAATCGATATTTCTTGTGTAACTTGTATTGCTTGTGTACTGTGTCAATTTCTAAATGTATAAATATATATCAAATCTATTCTGAAGGCAACTGCTTCCCCAGTGCCCCATTTACATTAGCTCCTGAGAACGGAGATCGCTGTACAATTAAAGAAAGTTCCAGTGATCTCCCAAAACAGATAATATAACTTTTTGTGTTTGTATGCGAGATGGATTATCCCTTTGTCAGCCAATCAGGAGGAGGTGCGGGAAGTCTAAATATCTGTCGAACCCGTATAAAACATCTTGTATTTTTCTATGGAATCATACTTGTACGTTTTGAGCAATGGTTGATAATGGCATCTTTTTTTGGACAAACTGTAATAAACCTCTGTAGTTTGCCTTCAGCCCTGAGTGCTTGTTCCTTGTCCTGGCTGATCTGGCTTAATGGAAGCTCACAGGGCATGGACTAATGTGTTTCCAAGCACAATTCAAAGCACCTTGTGACCTATAAAGTGTTAAATTACTCAGATCCAGTCTATTGAAATAGTCTAGGCCCCAGGATCATCAGGAGAGGCCTTCTTCTCAGTCCCACAACCATCACAAGCACAGTTGATGGGGACCCAATAAAACTTATTCTCGGTGGCTGCCTCTCATCTCTGGAACTTCCTGCCCAGGGAAGCCAGAACAGCCCCTCCTTTCTATTCAGGTAGGCTTTAAAAGAAGTTTTTAAGACTGAGCCAGAGGGGAAAAATACTGAAAATAAAAATCCAAATGAAACCGAAATATTTTCTATTAGGGATAACAGACAAAGATATAAAACTAGATCAGAACCAGGATATTCTTTTCACATATTTAACTACAGCTGCCAGGATGGTACATGCCAAAAAATGGAAATTACAAGAGTTGACAACTATAGAAGATTGGCTTAATAAAGTGGAGGAGTCCATTAAAGAAATGGAGAAACTGACATTTGTTTTAAGTGATGCGCATGGAAGACCCATTCAAAGAATGGACTGGAAGGTATTTGAAGATTTTATGGAAGATTATAAAAAATAGAAAAACTAATTAGAAGTAAGAATAAAGAAGAATATTGAAGAGTATTAAGGAAACAAAAACAGGATGAAGATGGACAAAGGGATAAGTCAATTTGGAGTGAACCAAGATGACATTGGAATTAATATGCATGGTGAAGATGATTAGGAAGTCACAAACCCCTGCCCTTTCCCCATTTATCTTAAGGCTATACCTGCATGCTCCCTCTTGATTCTTCTTTATCCCCCCCCCCCCAACCCTATCCTACCTTATTATATAACTCTCTCTATGACTTTCCACCCCCTAACTTTTAGTTAGGAGGATTTTCATTCTTTTAATCAATGTAAATGTTGAAATTATATATATATATATATATATATATATATATATATATATATATATATGAGAGAGAGAGAGAGAGAAGGGGGGGGGGAGAGAGAGCCAGAGGCACTGCAAAATGTTTTTTGTATTAAGGTTTTAATGTTTAATTATTTACTGCTAGTAGTCCTTGTTTAATTCTACCTTGGTGTCTTGGGTTTCAAGTTGTACATTATCTTGTTTTTAGTATTGTTTACTGCTTTGGATCTCTGTTAAGAGAGAAATTGCAGCTTATAAATATAAATATAATGCATATCTTCCCTCCATGTGCTCCATCCATGCCATTCTCTTTCCCCCACTTGAGTAAGTGAGTATAGGGGGCATCTTCAAGTGCACTCACTTTCCTCACATTCCCCTGTCCCATCCTCTTCCTACCATCCATGCAAGTGAATGTATGAAGGAATGGACACATATACCCCCCTCCTTATGCTTCCCATCCTACCCCCTTCGCACCACTTGCCCAAGCAAGTGATGGCACGAGGGAATGCACGTACAAGCCCTCCATCCTATCCAACTCAGTGAGTGTATGCAGAAACACATGTACATGTCCTTCCTTCTTGTGCTCCCCCCTCCCATACTCTTCCAGCCTGAGTGAACAAATGCACCAGGGATTGCCCACATAGTCAGGCCCAGCCACCCTGCTATCAACAATTTCACTATTGACTAAGCCTGAGGTAACTAAACACAGCTCAAGATAGACATTTATCAAAGTCCCTATTAAATGGCATAAGGCAGCAGTGGAAGTAGTTTAAAATAATCCATAAATAATCAAATCCATATTGGTAAACCTGCATATGTGGAAGGACAACTGTCTGCTTATGAGTGTAACTGTGTGTTGTGTGAGAGAGAAGGTATGTGTGCTTATAAAAAACAGTAACAGCCTATTAGTACACATACTAATAAGCTATTACTATCTTTTGGATAGCTAGTTGTTCCTGGACAAAAACGCTGTTGTATTTATTATAACCACGCAATCCAGCTTTGTAATCAGAACTTAATTCATTCTATCAGGAGATCTGAACAAGGCATTTTTTCATTCCTTGAATCATTAATGACTTTCTTAAAAGAAACCCTAAAGTTGGGTATGTTATGTTTGTGCTCCGAGTTTTTGGACGTACATTTTCTTGTATAAAGGGGTTATACAAAGCTCCCTTTCAGCCTTAATTAATTGCAGACCCTTTGGAAAGCCTGCCCTGTTGGTCTGGAGAGATTCCAGTCTGGTTTCTATTTAGCCTGCAGGCTTCAGTTTAGCATGTTGCGAAACCAAGCCGACACATGGCTGGGTGACTTCAACCACTTTTGCAGACACTCACAGTCAAATTACAGAAATAGTAGTAAGAAGTGTAATTTTTTTAAAAAAAGAAATCAACAACATTGTTATCTATTACCAACTAGAAATTACAGAGTGGATTTCACCATTCTCTTTGTGACTTCATAACAACAGTTGGATTTGCACAATGTCTTTCAAGTCTATACAGGTGAAGTGGCAAAATGTCTGTACAATATTTTAGAAGCAGATTTTCAATACTCACATGGCAGCCTATGTCTGTCTGTTTAAAAGTAAGTCCCACTGAATTTAATGGTGCTTACTCCCACAAAATATAGGATTGTAGCCTTAAACTGTACATCACTGATAGGCAGCCTCCTCACTCAACCTGATTTAGGAGTAATATTAGATACAGACACTTTATATACAAATCATTGTTTATAATCTAGTATTGTTTTTAGTCCTGTCTTGCTTTCAGGCTTTAACAAGCTTTGCATGTTTCTCTATAACTTTAAAGCTAATCCTTGAAACAAGATGAAAGAAGCCCTGAGACACTTGAACCAAAATCAGTGTTGGTACAAGTTAGCCTCATCACACTAGAGCAGGCCTGGGCAAACTTCGGTCCTCCAGGTGTTTTGGACTCCCACTCCCACAATTCCTAACAGCCTACCGGAAGTTTGCCCAGGCCTGCACTAGAGCATGGATCCACTTTAAATCTGTTTTCTGCCTTCTGCTGAATTCTGGGGTTTGTAGTTTAGTGAGGCCCAGGACTTCTCTAGCCGAGCAGTTTAAAGGTCAATAAAAATGTGTATTTATTTTATTAACTTATTTTCTGCATTTGTACCCCGCCCTTCTCACCCCAAAGGGGACTCAGAATGGATTTACAACAGGCAACAATTTGATGCCATATCCATAAACATTAAAACCATGGGACACTCCCCCAGTTCTGTTAATCTTTTGTTTCAAGTTAAACAGTTTCAAGTTTTTTTCAACCTTCTCTCTTTGTTACATAAATATGTATATTTAGTTTTGTTGGAAATAAATTGATGCTATAATTTAAAGAGTTTTAGAGACGTTAGCAGTGATGAGTTTAGTAGTTTTCAGCGACACTTAGGACCTCATCTGTCACAGCCCCCTGCTTTCTACACATTTTAAAAATCATGCTTGGCAGCTGTGAAGGTCTGGATGAGGGTGAACAAATTGAAATTGAATCCAAACTAGACAGCGGTCTTCCTGGTCAGTTGAAAGGCCAAACAGGGTATAGGGCTACAGACTATGCTGGATGGGGTTTTACTCCCCCTGAAGACACAGGTTGGCAGTATGGAAATTCTCCTGAACTCATTGCTGAGCCTGGAACTCCAGGTTTCAGAAGTGGCCAGGGGAGCTTTTGCACAATTAAAACTTGTGTGTCAGCTGTGCCCGTACCTTGGGAAGTCAGACTTGGCCATGATGATCCATGCTCTCGTCACATTTCAAATAACTACTGCAATGCACTCTAGATGGGGTTGCCTTTGAAGACTGTTCGGAAGCTTCAAGTAGTCCAATGGGCAGCAGCCATGTTGCTCACCGGAGTGGCATACATGGAGCATACAACCCCTCGGTTGCATCAGCTCCACAGGCTGCGGGTCAGCTACCAAGCACAATTCAAAGTGTGGCTGTAGCCTATAAAAGCCTAAATGACTCTGGTCCAGCTTACCTATCTGAGCCAGTAGGAGCATTAAGGTCTGCCGGGGAGATCCTGCTCTCAGTTCTATCACCTTCAGAAGTGTGATTGGTGGGGATAAGAGACAGGGTCTTCTTGGTGGTGGCCCCTCAGATGTAAAACTCCCTCCCTAGCAAGATCAGATTGGCCCCCTCCCTCATTGCATTTAGGAAACAAGTGAAAACTTGGCTATTCAAACAAGCATGTGGTGATTGATGGAAATGCAATTTAACATCTTACCATGACACAGTCCACTTCCTTCTGCTCCATAATATATATTTTTAAAAAATCAAAGCAATTTCACAAGTACAGCATGGTGATTTTTTTTAAAAAACCCTAAACAGTACTGAAACATAAAACCATAATAGTGCACGTACATGTGAATTTAGTTCAGTTTTATATATATTCTTGGCTAGATTCAAAGGGTAAGAGTGCATCTGGATCACTTTAAGACTGCAGGCAGAGGCATAGAATGTGGGTGGGATTCACATAGCCCTACAGATATATTTTTTACTACTCATCTTAGCAGCTCTTACTAAAACATGCACTATCAAGGGGAAATTAACAAATATAGGCAATATTATTAAAGGCTCTTTATATCCCTGGGCAGTTGGGTCTAAAATACCTCCAAAACAAAACAAAAATTCTTCATTTGTCCACAGAAGGATCGCAAGAGCATTGTCAATCTAACATCTCTAGGGAGAGAGTCCCAGAGCATAGGAGAGGCCATTGAGAAAGCGCTCTATATGTTCCCACCAGGTAGGAAATTGTGAGGAATAAACACAATTCATCATCATCTTCATCACCTCAAAGACTCAAATAATAAATGAAATTGACAGAACTTTGTTTTTAAAGCAATTCTTCCTCTGTTAAGAATAGCGGGTGTGGGGCTGGCAAGTGGAGCACATACTTGAGTAGTACTTCAAATGGTCCTTCCTTGAATGAATCTGTAATCCTTTAATCTCTTTTTATATAGTTTTTTTCCTGTGTATTGTTTCTATTATCATTTTATTTCTTCTTGATTGTATAGTATGATCTCAACTTTGTCAAGTAGCATTAGACCTCTTGGTTTTAATTTCACTTTGATTTCTGGAAGAGGACTCTTGTTCCACCCTTTTGGTTATCTTCCATTTTTTGAACTGTCCCTGTGCACATTGCTGAACAGCCACATTCAGAATTCTGCCTCTATATTTGCCATCTTTTAGTTTTGTATCTTGTCTGATAGCACACATTTCTAATCCCTATTTCTATATTTTTTTGTTTTCCTATCTGACTTTTTGTTTGGCTGGGATGGGGAAAATTAAGCATCCCTCTATCTTTTTTAAAAAAAACCATCATGGCATCTTCAAAACTAGTTTATCATGAGCACAAGCAAAATTAAGCTGGAGTCAAGAGAAAATCCTCCAGAGCAAAGAAAGCCTTTCTGTGTTTGGGAGAAGAATTTTCTTCGAAACTGAATGACTCATTGAAGATGCGCTGCAGCTGTACGTCAGGGAGAGACACTTTCATGGAACTCGGCCTCACATGATGAACAAAGTTTTTCTGTATTAGTTTTCCAGGCATTGCTACTTTGTTAGTAAGTTATCTGGAAATATTGTTGCCATACTTTCTGAACAACCCCATTCCTCCTGCTTTGTATTAAATCTGGAATACAGTTGATGTTTCTGATGAGAAATGCAGATGCCACATGGAAGCATGAGACCATACAATATTACTGAAATAAATACCTGGGAACAGGTCCTCTTTAAAAAGGAGAGAGGCCATGAGTACAGTCTGATGTCATTTCTTATCAAGTAGGCTCTCACTTATGGTATCCCTATGTATGAGAGACTGCCAAGAACTGAACCTGGTTCAGGTCTTGCAAACCTGGGGCTGTGGCTTTCTTGATTGAATCAATCTACCTGTAATGGGGTCTTTTTTCACGGCCTTCTATTAGCATTAACCTCTTTTCCAGTGAATCATCATCTCATGGTGTGCTCAAAGTCAACAGCCACAGTTTAGTCATCTTGGCTTCTAGGATATGATCAAGGTATCCGTAGAACTGTTTTCCAACACTGCATTTCCTTGGTAAAAAAAAATTAATTGTGAATTCCAGCCTGAAACACACACACACACACCCACACCCACACACACACACCCACACACCCCAATCCCTGTGTATGGGAAAGTGGCTGCTGCAATTGGTGGGAGACTGTACTCCTGTCACTTTGGAAGCTGCTGACTGATGTTTTCATCCCCTCTTGTGAGTGATGTCTGGTGTAACAGGTGGAAGCAAGAGTCACTGTTGCAACCTGGGAGATTACTTGCATGAAGAGAGTGGGACCAATTGACAGGGGTACAGATCTCTGTAATTCCCAGTGGCTGCTGCTCAGTAAGTTTCATGGTGTCTACATGGCCCTCTAAACTAGGGAATACATAGTGATAATGGATACATAACAGTTGTGAGAGCATAATTCTAGATTATGCATTACGTAATTGCTATATGAGATTCTAGTCCCACATTTTGAAAAACCTAGCAGAAGCAAAAGGAATGAGATACCAAGAAAAATAACCTCAAATGACAGTTATTAAAATGGAAGTGAGCAGAAACTATTTCAAACACTGTGAATGACTGAGAAGGGAAATAAAAAAAAGAAGCTCACATAAAAAATTGCATCAGAAATATCGCCACCCCCAAGTCTGTTGGTTTGTACAAAACACACTCTAAATGTTTCTGTGAGTCAAGACAAAAAAGTTGATCCAGAGATCCCAATATGAATAAACAAACTCCATATGCTGCTATACACAAGCAAATGGCAAAACATGTGGATTGAAGGGTGAATCACTGGTGTC
This sequence comes from Anolis apletophallus, assembly GCA_030556195.1. Taxonomy (NCBI): domain Eukaryota; kingdom Metazoa; phylum Chordata; class Lepidosauria; order Squamata; family Anolidae; genus Anolis; species Anolis apletophallus. Next base: position 47,544,214 of record JARBWK010000004.1, on the reverse strand, counting down.
CTTTTGTTACCAGTTGTGAATGAAGTTATGACTGACCAACGTAACAGGATTGATAATAGGCAGCCTCCCACCCTCCAGATGTTTGGACTATAACTCCCACAGTCTCTTACTATTGGCTGTAGTAATTGATGAATTCAGAATATCTGAAGGGACAAAGGACCTCATTAAAAAAAGCCCGTGACTTTGCCCCGCACTGGGGCAACTCCATGGGCTCCTGGCAGAGGGTGTAGAGAAGTCACCGCTCTACAGCCTGCATTGCCCACCTTACCTTGCTCCTCATCCCATGGGGTGGGGTGGGGGGAAGTGTCACCACCCAGCTTCCTCCCATTGCTGCTGCTGCTAATAATAATAATAATATATTTATTTATTTCCTATCTCTCCTCACAGCTCAAGGTGGGTTATAGCATTACTAAAACATTAACAAACACTTAGACATTTTAAAACAATCTGTAAAATACACATATTAAAACTTACTTCCATAAAATATTTATTTATTTATTTATTTACTTTGCTTCTAGACCACCTCTACAAATAGCAGGAACTGCTCAAGACAAACAAATCAACAATTATCAATACAATTCCAACATATACAATTTAGCATTTAACGTTAAAAACACAATATCAGCGTCTCATTATTAAGTCGATTTCCAATTGCATCGCCATCGTTCCTTAGGTCTCTATTTGATAATCATACTACATTTGTAAATGCCAGGTCAAATAGCCAGGTCTTGACCTTCCTGCGAAATGTCAGGAGGGAGGGGGCTGATCTGATGTCATTAGGAAGGGCGTTCCAAAGCCGAGGGGCCACCACTGAAATACACAAAACAAAAACCAGGTATACAGTGGAGTTTAAATTTTACCATTAAAACTGACTGGGTAGGCCTACCAGAAGAGATAAGTCTTCACTTGCATCTTGAATTCCGGTGCCAGGGGTGGGGGAGCTCCCAACTACAAAAAATACTACATACATCAATGTAATGCAGTAGTTCCCAACCTGTGGTCCATGGACCACCAGTAGTCCTTAAGAACAAAAATATGGTCCACGGCCTCACTATTATTACACCATTGCCTCGAAACCATGCAGCAACGAGAATGACTGGCCTCGCAAAACCCTTTTCTAGTGCCAGGGCAACAGGAATGTCAGGAGGGAAGAGGCTGACTACCCACAAAAGATTACTACTACCACATCAGTTGTAGATTATTAAATATGGTTTTCTGTGGGCGAGCAGATAGTGACTACTGGGTGGCATATGTTCTGTATCAGAAATTCGAGCTGTTGTGGTCTATCCAATGCAATTTTCTGAATCAGCACCCCAAATAACCAAACCAAATCTAAAGTTGACCAAGAACTGATTCGTAACCCTTTTGGTACTAATGTTGGAGAGTGCTCCCTGGTCAAGTGGATCCTTGGTCAAAGTGGTCCCTGGTCAAAGTGGTCCCTGGTAAAGTGATCCCTGGCCAAGAAAAGATTGGGAACCATTGCTGTAATGGAACTAGGATTGTCAGATGAAATGAGGGGCAGTACCACTGTCCCTTCAATGGTTTTGTAGAAAAGAGAATTTCAGTAGGTTATGGAATTTTGTGAAAACACCTCCTTGCATTCTGTCTTCTATATCACTATTATAACAGTGGGAGCCCTGCTTTTCATTTCTCCTTCCAACCCCAAATGGACACAGCACTGCCAGAATCAAAGCTTTGGAACCTTTTGATTGACATAACCTGTAAAAGTCTGTTGATATAGTGGTTTGAGGATTGGAATATAAATTTAGGAGACTAAAGGTTTTATCCTCCACTCATTCATGGAAATCTAGTGGTGATCCTGGGAAGGTCCCACTTTCCACTTAGAAGAAGGAAATGGCAAACTTCCATTGGTGAAATCTTGCCAAATGAACTCCACGATAAGTTCAATTCAGTGTCATACATCTGAAACAACTTAAAGGCACACAACAAGAATTGGCTTCATTTGTCATTCCCTTGGTCTCTGATTTTAGCTACAACCCCCATTGTAGATCAAGGCAAAATAGACTTCCTCAGCAACAATGTCTGGCTATGTGCTATCCCCGTTGTACTTCGAAGCAGCTTTACAAAAGACCATTCCTGGTATATAATAAAATAGCTAGAAATGATTTTAGATCAACACAGTCCCCTGCAGTTTTAGAGTCTCTGTGGGGGTAGTGCTACAGAGGGCATATGCAACTACCAAACAACATTTATTTTATTTATTTATTAATTTATTACGAGGGGCATATACAAAGTTTGAGTGCCCAGTGGCAACACAAACAACAAAAATACAATGGACATGGGAAAAACACAAGGGTGGGGGAGAGGGAGGGAGGGAGGAAAGGAGTCATGCCTACTGGGACACTACCCCGCCATCGAAGGAGGGCAGGTGGGGAGGGCCCAGCAAGATTCCAAGTGGAGGGCAGAGACCAGCGTATATCATGTCCTCAGCTTTCAAACAAGTCCTTTGGAGCTGCGACTACTATACCACTCCTTCCTTATATCATGTAGAAACAGCATTTGATTTTGCCTGGGGCAGCCTAGTCTAACCCAGCGAACAACTTTCTCAATGACATATGCAAATTTTACAGTAAGCTATTTCAACTAGAAACGTATACTATAAACCATTGCACAATGAAATCCACCGTTTTTCATTACCAGAAATGTGCTGAACAAAAACCTATTTCCTCAAATGCTTTATCCCATTCACGTTCCTTGATTGCTAAACTGCAGCTTGTGCAGTGTGTTTTTTTCACTGTGTGAGTACATGAAACAATTTATTTGGGATTTTCCATTGAAATTGAGGCAGGATTGAACTATTATTTTATTTGTTTAATTTTCCAATAGCTAAATACGAAAACATTGGTGTGGGACAGGAGAAGACATGCTTAGTTTAAGAAGGGGAAAACCAAATAGCCTCTGATTGGTGAATTTCATGTAAATACTTTTGGAAAACAAGTCCAGCCATGGTAGTGGAGCCTGTAATGTCAGCAGCACGTCAAAACTCCCATGAAGATAAAAAGCACCAGGAGCCTGTCAAAGAAGCCCACGTATGATTTGGAGGCTTGGTCTGGGTGCAGGAGAAAGGATTTGCATTTGTATTGCATGGCTGAAGGGCATATCTGATATGCCTTTGTGCAGTTCTGTTCCAGTGTGTGATGCTGGGGTAAGATTGCACAATCAAAGGGTAGAAAAAAGTTAACTGGAAATGGAAACTTGGTTGGGTGCCAGCTCGATAAAGAGATGCTTAGAGAGAACAACTTCCTCATTCCAGTTCTCTCTTGTGCAACTAAAGAGTCGGCAGAACCCCTCCTTATTTAGCCTTTTGAGAAACGTTTCCCTGTGAGCACCTGATGGGAAATTGGATTTGAATGAAATTGTTGGAGGCAGTGAGAGGTGTGGGTAGTGTTTCATTAGGGAACACTGTGTTCTGGATTAGAGTCCTCATCCTCAGATGCATGATGTTATATTGATTGATTGATTACATTTTAATCAACTCACTTGTTTCCGCCAAGTTCTCTAGGTGGTAGGCAGCCTGTCAATAATAGAAAAATACAGCAGCAAGACAATAAAACAACGACCACAGGCAGATAATAAATTATTTTAAAATTCAGCAGTATTCCAGGGTATGCTGTTTGTACCGGGGTTGGCAACTTCAGATTGCAATTTCCATCATGGATTACTACTGCAGTTGCAATCCAATACAGTTTGTACAAAAGAATAAACAGACATAAACAAGTAGGATAATATTTCATTGTTTTCCGCTGTGTCGCTGACCTAAAAGTCACCTTTCTTCAACAGCAAAACATCAAAGGCAGTGCAAAATTGCTAAACCATGGATTTATCAGCAAGTTGGATCTGATTGGTTTATGACTCAGCTGGCACCAGAGGTTTCTCTAACACTGGCGGTGGTAAAGTCGCATAGCAAAACTATTTCTGCTAGCATGGATAGTATATGTTTCACCACCTCCTGCATTTCATGGGCTCTTGGGTTGCTTTTGACATTCTCCTCATCAATACCCTTGTGAACTAATGCCACAAAAACTCTATTCTTAGTCATAAAACTCTATTCTTAGTCATTAAAAACTTATTTTGTGAAAAGAGGAGAGAAGCCAAGCCTGGTTATAGTCAGCCAATTACAACCTTAGGAATGCTGTGAAGGGGAGTCTATGGGGGATATAACTTAGAAATTTGTCTGTTAAAAAGTATTATAGAGAAATGATTTAGGGTAGTCAAAGGATGCATAGTAGATACCGTAGAATTAATCCAGTTTCACACCACTTTAATTGCCAGGATTCATGAACCCTGCGATTTGTAGTTTGGTGAGACACCAGCACTCTTTAGCAGAGAAGGCTAAAGAGGTTAGAAAACTACAACATGTATTGTTCTGCATCATTGAGCCATGGCAGCTACAGTGGTAACAAGCTTTGTGACAAACTTTCAGAACATCCATTGGTCTGAGACCTGCCAACCCCTCTCTAATCATTGAACAGAGGGAAATCCACATCTGAGGCAGGCGGTACTCTCCTATTGGCTGGCGTGTGCCTGTCTCCCACCTCTGCAAGGAGATCTCCTTAACGTCATCTAGGCTTGGCCAATCATAGCCAAGCCAGGTCCAGCTGGTGGTGGTGGGAACTTTGAATCTGACATGTATAAAAATGCCTGTTTTGCTGTGTAATGTATCTCAGTTTATTTTGGGGTTGGATTGCCGCGAGGTGGCATCTCTTTCATCAGAAATTAAACAAATACTTTGGTGGCTTCTGCTTCAACTTGTGAGGTTTATTCTGGAATATTGGCTTCTTTTTCTTACCAGGTTTAATCCACAGTGGCTTGGATCTCACTATCCACTGCAGTTTTAAATTGCTCGATAACATATGCATCCAGAGGCTGAGTAAAGATCTGAACAGATTTTAGGGAGCTGAGATTGAGGAAAGAGCTCAGAGTTATTGCTTAACCTGTTTTTTTATATAACAGCTTATTTTAATTTTTTCATAAGTCTTAAATTTTTATTCTAATAATGGTTGAGGAGAGCACCGGTTATGCTTTACCACTAGGCATGGTTAGGTGGGGTTGGAATCTTCGTAATTTGGATTAAATTTGGATCAAATTCCTTTTTGAAGTGATTTTGAAGTGATTTGGGAACCCGGAAGTATCCTTGCCCTTTCAAAGCCACTGTCGTCATCTTTGTTCTGACTCAGGAAGTGATTCGGAAAAGACCCAGCGCTTGGAGGCAAGCAGTAGCTTGCATGCTGGGATGCTTGCTTCCAGCCAGTGAAGAGAAACCACCTCGGGAGGGGCGGGGTTTCGGCACGGCAGCCGGGGACACAAACAGGGACTAGGCAGCTTGGGTGGGAAAGGTGCCATGCCACCGCTTTGCAAGGGAACAACATACCTGGGGAACCTAGTAAAATCCCCCCCCCCCCCAATGTTTTCCTGAACGGGCTGGGATCTGGAGGAGAAAAGGAAAGGGGAAAGGAAGAGAGATAAGGAAAGAGGCGAAGGGAAGGGAGAAAAACAGCAGGAAAAATGTCGGTTTATACCAGTGTGGATGGATTTCTTTCCTTTATCTCCCGCGTTAGTTTGAACCAGTGTGGATGGGATGGATCCATGTCAGTTTAAACCAGTGTGGATGGATTCCTTTCCTTTATCTCCCGTGTTAGTTTAAACCAGTGTGGATGGGATGGATCCGTGTCAGTTTAAACCAGTGTGGATGGATTCCTTTACTTTACTTTCTCTCCCGCATCAGTTTAAACCAGTGTGGATGGATTCCTTTCTTTTCTCTCCCGCATCAGTTTAAACCAGTGTGGATGGGATGGATCTGTGTCAGTTTAGACCAGAGTGGATGGATTTCTTCCCTTTGCTTCCCCTCCTTCTGGAGTAAAACAACTACTTCCAAAGTAAAGACCACCCAATGAAACATTAAATAACACTTTGAAACCATTAACGAAGGATTCGGAAGCCTCGGAAATTTTGAAAAGTTTTGAACATTTTTTTTGGTGAAAATTGGAATTGACTTTAGATCTGAACCACCAGCGCCCCCCTACATCTGAAATGAGTTTTGAACCCTTTTGGGGATCAAACAAGCCTATTTACCAAATTGAATTCATCAATCGACACAGCCATCTGTCTAGATAAGTATTAACTTTGTGGCCCAAATACCAGATATAGGGAGAATCATAGGAGTAAAAAGCAAGATTGAAACTGAGGGGCCATCCCAAAAAATAGTTTTACCCCACCTTTTTTGTAGTAATTTCCATAGGCTGACATGGGTATTGATTGAGCCACCTCCTTGAAACTGAGATTATTTGTTCCAGGCTCTTCAAGATGAAAATTGTAAATGCAGTGGATCCGTGTTCCCAAAGATATTCCTTCTCTTGCCACATGTGGGGGTTTTTTTGTTACAGAAAAGGAAATCTAGCCAAAAAGAAGTTAGTCTATGGCTGAAACTATGTTATTTCAGTCAGCGAAAAGGGTGAGAAAATGGTGGTAGTGAGGGGGTAGACACAGCTGCTGTTGTAACCCAAGCTCAATCTGTACACACATAGGCTCATGTGTAGAAAACTACTATAAATGTGAAAGTCAGGGCCTTAAAAATGAGCAAGATTCCATTCCCTCTGTAGACATTGGGTATAAGTTTCTGAAAAAGTTAGAGCAAAGATAATAATCTGAAGGCCTATCAGATGTTGTTGGCCTCCAACTCCTTTATGCATTCCCTATTTGCTATCTTAGCTAAAACTGTTGGCAGTTGCTGTCCAACTCTACTACGAAAGCCATGAGATCTCTATCTATAGGATAAAATTAATCATTTATAAGTAACATTGATATTTGCAGGGATTTGCAGTTTGTCCTTAAGACTTTCCCTTTAATAGTAGCACTATATTAGCATTTTCTACTTCATACTTCATATGAGACATGCCACATTATCACAGGATGGCTATGCCCAACACCGCTGGAGAAATTAAACTGTTTAGCTGGTATTGTATCACCTGATATCTGCAGGAAATAACAGCCAGTAAAGAAAAGACCAAGGCATTGATATCTCCAGCTCATCATCTGTTCAGATATCAGCCAGCAAGCCAATGCCTTAAATCAAGAAACAGCTTCCTAAGATCTACAGAGATACTTGCAGGAACACCTCAGCAAGCGAGAGTCCAAAAGTAGCAGGCAAAAACCTGGAACCTCAATCAGTGCCTGCTCCCTCCTGAGCACAGAGAAGACTGGGTGACCTGAAAGGCATTGAACAGGCTGTGCTCTGGCACCACGAGATGCAGAGCTAACCTTAAGAAATGGGGCTACATGCGAGTGTGGAGAAGAGCAAGCCACAGACTACCTACTACAATGCAGTCTGAGCCCTGCCACATGCACAATAGAGGACCTTATAACGAAACCAGAAGGACTCCAAGTGGCCAGCTCAAAGGACATTTAGCAAAGTTTTAAACTTTGTTTGTGTTTTTAAATACATTATAACTGTACCCTCAATGTGCTTCTGATACGATAAATAAATACTTCATACACTGTTTTCACAAAAATAAGACATATCCTGAACATAAGACCTAGTAGAGGTTTTGCTGAATTGCTCAATATAATGTGTCCCCCAAAAGTAAGACCTACCAAAGGAACTTCTGCGAGAGATCGTTACAATCTCTAGACAATGTGGGCAGACAGGTACCTTACTTTTTGTGGTCCTGTGTGTGAGGGCCAGTATATTGATTATATACTGACAACTTCTGTATAGTATATAATGAATGTTTATTTTTTTGAATTCTTCTTCATGGAAAAATAATACATCCCCTGAAAATAAGACATAGCACATCTTTGGGAGCAAAAATTAATATAAAACATTGCCTTATTTTCAGGGAAACAGGGTATATATGTGGTAGTTTAAATCCGGGGAACAGGGTGAGCTCTCACTGTTAGCCCCAGCTTCTGCCAACCTAGCAGTTTGAAGACATGCAAATATGAGTAGATCAATAAGTACCGCTCAGATGGGAAGGTAACGGCACTCCATGCAGTCATGCCGGCTACATGAACTTGGAGACGTCAACAGACAATGCGAGCTCTTCAGCTTAGAAATGGAGATAAGCATCCCCCGAGTCGGACATGAATAGTCTTAATGTCAAGGGGAAACTTTTACTAGATATGTGGAATGTGAGTATGCACTAGTTAGCTTTTGCATTGCCACTAATTTCACGATCAGTAAATGAGAGGACAACATTTGGCAGTGAGAACCTTGTAAATTCACTGAGTTTCACGATACCTATTTAAGCCGCACGTTCAGTGAAAACAGAGAAGCTGGATCCATCCACTGATGCTTCCTTTTTCCAACTGTAGATAAAAGCAATGTGTTGCGGGGAGAAGAAACATCTGAACATTTCTTTTGTAGCTCAAAGTTAAACTCAATTGCCTCTCCACTGATACTGATTAAGCAATGCAGTGCCACACTGCTGGAGCAATGTGTTTCGTTCCATTAAACTCTGGTGGTGCCTTGCTTAGAAACTCTCATTCTAAGCATAAGATCAATCCTGATCAAGGAAAGACTGTTCATTGGAAATCTGGGTTTTTGCCAGGAGTTCAAGCAAGAGAGATGGTTCTCATTTTGTGTTAATGAGAGTGAATACCAATAATTGTGCAGGATGTACCAGATTGTGTTTCAAAAGAGTGGGAAGATATATCAGAAGCACTGAGCCAGATGGTCGGTTTCTTTTTATCACTGAAGAAAGGAAGCGGGAACTGTTGCTCCCATCCCTAATGAGACCTTTAGCAATGAAGAAGCTGCTTCCACGCTATGCTTGTGAAGGGTCCTAGCAGATATGCATGAATGTAGCTTTCTAATTGATCGGGCTTCTTGTAATCCTTGCTCTCTGTTCAGTGTGGTAACAAACCAGGTCTTGTTGATACAGTGGACCAGCACCTCTTCAGGCATTCTGATTCTCTCTGAGTTTAGCTAAAGTTCTACAACAACTGGGTGGAAAATGGATTTCCCTGGCAACTATATACAGTGTTCCCTTGCTACTTCGCGTTTCGATAATTGCGGACTCGCTGTTTTGTGGATTTAAATTTTTTTAAAAAATACTGGTATTTTCACTGTTTTGTGGGGTTTTGACACTGCCGTTCTCCAAGGCGCTTTCCCTTTCCCTCTCCCTCTAGCCTTGAAGGGCTTTTCCTTTATTTTAAGTTTATAAAGACTTAAAATAGTGTATAACTACTAAAATAATATATAAATATTAAAATAAATAAGAGTATCCCTACATCGCCGTTTTTCACTTATTGCGGGAGGTCCTGGAACCTAACCCCAGTAATAAGTGAGGGAACACTGTATAACTATAACGTAGCCCTTGGACTGCAAAGTATTTGGAGTACTGAAAAGAAATAGAGAGACATGCTTTGCAAGTAAGTTGTCTCTTGGCTACAGAAGTATTAGGACAAGTAGTTGAATTCTAACATTCACTCTTAAAGTCATTCATCACCACAGCAAAGCTGACTCTATAGCCCTAATTCTAGGACAAAATGTTAACACCAATGAAACACATAGCTGACCAGAAACTGGCTCAGGATCTCTGTAAACAGTTATGGCAATCTTTCTTTTCTTTTCCTAGACAGCCCCCCAGTTGGCATTTTGATTTGATACTACAGATACTATTTATTTATTTATTTACCCTATTTATACCTCACCTTTCTCTATCCCAAGGGGGACTCAAGTCGGCTGAAATATGGCAATTATTCAATGTTTTAAACACATACATTAAGTTAAAAATTCATTTAATTAAAATTAATACATATTTTTAAAAAATTAAATTACATTCAATATTAAAATCATGCTATCTAAAAATTGTAGTCTGAGGCTGCTCCGTAGTCATTGCACATATTCCAATTATATTATATTATTGCACTGCTTCTTTGAAGGCCTGGTCCCAGAGCCAGGTTTTTACTCTCCTTCTGAAGGCTAGAGGCTGATCTGATGCTACTAGAGAGGGAGTGCCACAGTCAAAGAGCCACCACTGAGAAGGCCCTATCTCTTGTCCCCACCCTCGTGTTTGCGAGGGTAGTGGGACCGAGAGCAGGGCCTTCCCCAATTATCTTAAACTCCTTGATGGTTCATAGAGGGAGATATGTTTGGACAGATAACCTGGGCTGGAACCGTTTAGAGCTTTATAGGCTAAAACTGTTTCGAGCTTTATAGGCTAAAGCCAGCACTGGAATCCGATGGAGCTGATGTAACAGGGGGTTGTATGCTCCCTGTACGCCGCTCCAGTGGGCAACCTGGCTGCCGCCCGTTGGACCAATCGGAGCTTCCAAATAGTCTTCAAAGGCAACTCCACACAGAGTAATCCATACATGATGTAACCAGAGTGTGGACCACCATGGCAAAGTCTGACTTCCCAAGGTATGGGCGCAACTGGCACACAAGTTTTAGTTGTTCAAAAGCTCCCCTGGCCACTGCCGAAACCTGGGGTTCTAGGCTCAGTGGTGACACTAGAGAACCTTGTATCAATTTGATTTCTTGATGAGTTATAACTTTTTCCCTTTTATTTCAATGAGGCCTTATTTTGGAATTTGTACTTGATATTGTTTTAATGTTATTGTTGTTGTGATTGTGTTATACTTTTATATGATTGATTTTAATGTTGTTTTTTTACCTATGATTTTTGGGCTTGCCCCCATGTAAGCCGCTCCGAGTTCCCTTGGCGAGATTGTGGTGGGGTATAAAAATAAAGTTGTTGTTGTTGTTATTATTATTATTATTATTGAAACCTGGCACTGCAATTTAACAGCACCCAGACACTAAGACATCTAACATGATGTCCAAATTAGAAATAACCAGACAGACAAACATTCAGATATTCCTTTTTAATTGCTATGCAGGAAACATCTCAGAGACCCAACATGTGACTCCTAAGGCAGTAATTTTACTTTTTTTGGCAAGCAGTTCTGCAAAATAATTTACAAGATTGTGCAACAAATCTATGGAGAAAGACAGTGACAGCTTCCCAAAATGAACTGTGGAGAATTCATTGCTGATGCTAAATTTGCATAAAGGACAAGAGGAGGTTATGTAGAATTTAAACTGCCTTGGGTGTCTCAAAACTAATTTGTAAGCACAACCCTTCAATATGTGTTGCATGTCATATGTTGAAACTGTGCTGGAACATTTTCAAGCAATCTTTAAACAATATTTGGATTACTATAATCTTGACTGGTTTCCTGTAAAAGAAAAATATTTACAGTCTTACCACAGAACATCACATTGCAGGAGAAGTGTTACAATTGTTTGATTTTGGCTTGTACCACACGTCACAAATAAATAGTCGGGGCAGTTTCAGCATACCATAAAAGAACTAATACCTTAAAATCTAGAAGATACCATTCCATATAAGCAGCATCTAAATGAAAGAAATGAATAAGCATTTAAAGCCCATGGGGGGTCTCGCAGATTTTGGGACGTTTGATGGGCGTGTTGAATTTATGTTATTGAAATGCATATAAGTGATTGTATTGTTGCATTGATATACTGACATGTATACAAACCCGATAACGGGTACATTATAAACATTTGTTTATTATAAGAAGAGCCATGCTGAATTACCACCCTTTTTTCGCATTAACCTAAAGTATCAAACATTCTTTCAAATGTTTTAGAAGAACCCCAAATAATAAAACTTTATTTATATTCTGCCCTATCTCCCCAAGGGGACTCAGGGCAGTTTACAACAAATGTTGGCAAACATTCAATGTTGTAAAGAGACTGGACAAAGACAAAGGACCAACCCACCCAGATCCCAGCCATGAAGACACTTTTTGTGCAGCGCATATAATGTGAAAAATGCATGGTATCCTTCTGGGGAGACTCGCTGGGATGGGACTCGGGGGCACAGTTCTTCTGTGGCTCCGGTCCTTCCTGGAGGGGCATTCCCAGTCGGTGAAGCTGGATGACTCCTGCTCGGACCCCTGGCCATTGACCTGTGGGGTCCCGCAAGGATCTATTCTGTCCCCCATGCTATTTAACATATACATGAAAATGCTGGGTGAGGTCATTCAGAGTTTTGGAGTACAGTGCCATCTCTATGCAGATGACACCTAACTCCACTACTCTTTTCCGCCAGATTCCAAGGAAGCCTCTCAGACACTGGACCAGTGCCTGGCTGCTGTGACGATCTGGATGAGGAGGACCAGTGCCTGGCTGCTGTGACGATCTGGATGAGGAGGATCAATCCCGATAAGACAGAGGTCCTCCAGGTTAGCCATTTGTCTGAACGGGGTATTGGGTGGCAACCTGTGCGGGATGGGGTTACACTCCCCCTGAAGTCACAGGTCTGCAGTTTGGGGGTCCTCCTGGATTCAGTGCTGACACTTGATGCTCAGGTGTTGGCAGTGGCAAGGAGGGCCTTTGCACAGTTAAAATTTGTGCGCCAACTGCAACCATACCTCATGAAGTCTGACTTGACCATGGTGGTCCATGCCTTGGATACCTCTAGACTGGATTACTGTAATGCACTCTACATGAGGCTAGCCTTAAAGATGGCTCAGAAACTTCAACTTGTCCAGCGATCAGCAGACAGATTAATAACTGGAGCAAGTTACAGGGAGCGGTCAACCCCCCTGTTTAAAGAGCTGCACTGGCTGCCATTTATTTTCTGGTTCCAATTCAAGGTACAGGTGATCACCTATAAAGCCCTAAACAGTTTGGGACCTGCCTACCTTTGTGACCGGATCTCCCTCCATGAACCAGCTTGAACCCTCCGCTCCTCGGGGGAGGCCCTCCTGTCGCCCCTGCCAGTCTCACAGACTCATTTGGTGGGCACAAGGGAAAGGGTCTTTTCCGATGTGGCCCCCCGACTCTGGAATTCCTTGTCCGGAGAGATGAGAAAAGCCCCCACCTTGGAGACCTTTGAAAAAAACCTGAAAGCCTGGCTTTTCCGCTGTGCCTTTGGAAAGTAGTTATTTAATTTCTACCATTGCTCTCTTCAATGTCCCATTCTTGGAGTCTATCCTCCCCCCCCCCATGCAAAGGATACTATTCTGCTTATCTCACCTTGAGTTTTTAACACTTTATATTTGTGCTTGTGGCCCGCCTTGTCCTCGTGATTTTAGATAGCTAGTTGTATACTGTTTTTTAATCTATATGTATTTTTATTGTGTTTATTGTTGATGTTCTTGATTGTATTTTGTTGTAATTTGCTGTTTGGGCTTGGCCTCATGTGAGTCGCCCCGAGTTTATTATTATTATTACTATTATTACTATTATTATTATTATGCATAATTTTCATGTTATCTTGCAATGAAAGAGAGCCTGTGTATCTACACTACATTGTATCAATTTCATACCACTTTAACTGTGATGGCTGTATCCTAAGGAATCTTTGGATTTTCATTTGACAAGATACTTAGAAGAAATGAAGATACATGGTAAGAGTAGAATAGAGGATTTAATCTGCTTAATTCTGTAGAATAGAGAGGCACTCAAAGTACCTTAGGAACTCTAGTTCATGGTTTGGACTAGAACTCCATAGCAGAAAACTTCAAATATCTCACCTAACTACAATCCCAATATTCTCTTTGATGGAACCAAGACAAACTGGTAAGGAACTGCTTGTTCACAGACACCCAACATATCAAGATGGAACTTGCAATAAAATATTGCAGCATTGAATGCTGCTATTCAAGACTCCAGTCATTCCACCATATTACCATCCTAGTTTCCAATTGTCTTTCGCAATCAATCTGCATTCCACGAATAAGTCCTCATTTAGTCCTCTAAATTTAAATAGAATCCAACACCTGTACACATGGGAGATACAGTCCAAGACCCTCCGTGGGTACCTGAAACCATCGAAAGTAGAGAACTATATTTTGACTATATTTGGGCCAGAAGCATTACACAGAATCACTGGATAATCTATATTTTGGGGTGTGAGCAAGAAAAACTGTGGAATTCATGGGTAAGGTTATATTTTATTTTATTTCAGTAAAACACGAGGGTTCCCCAAAACCTGTCAACAAGTCTGTTTTGTGAGCAAATTATGCCATTTTGCGGTATAACCTATGGCACTCACAGCCTCAACCCCTGAAATAGAAGGTACATTACTAAGTTGTCATGTGAATTAAAGTGAATTAAATATTTCCTTTCCAGAGAAATTTGTGTCTTTGGAAGAAATAGTAATGTTCCTTCTATTTGTCTTCATAAAATTGGATAATGATTATTGCATAGATTATTATCTAGTTTAGGCATGTGCAGCTGGTATTTTGACAAGCCAACTTTATTTCATGTAGCCCTAGCAATTAAATCTATGGTTTTGAAATGTCAACCTTTATTTTACATATGAACTAATCTCGAGCACTTTAATTTTAGATCTTTCAAAAAGTCTTTCCAAGAGCAACAGGTTTTTTAAAAAAAAGTTTCAAGAAACAACTGTTTCAGAGTCTTCCAGATTCATTGCCACTTGCTCAAGGTCAAGAGCCTATTGCCCCAAGTCCTCTCCTCTTTCTTCTGAGTGCAAACTATTTTTGGATTGAGGGCCCTTCAAGAAAGGTCAAAAATTTGTGAACTGTCACAGGTTTACCTGAAGCGTCCAAATGACACTCAGGTTAACCCTTATTAATCCAGAGTAAACTGAGGGCACTTCCAGACAAGCCTGAATCCTGGAAGGAACTGGGATATTTTATCTCATCTCCTTTCGGGATCAAGGCCCCACAACTACTTCAAACCTCTTCTTTGAGGTTGATCTGGGAGGGCATTCAGCCAGCTCCCAACCCCCAATATGGTGGGCATGATCTGATTAGAGAGGGCACATTGTTACATTATGGATTTTTGATTCACTCTCATGCATTATAAAATCAATTGCTTAGGTGTTATAGCAAACGTGTCTACCTTTGCATAGATTAGTGTGTTCAGAAACCTAAAGAAAAAAATATGGAACTGTCCAAGTTGTATGCATTGTTTCTACCTGGTACAACTAAATCCATAGGCTAGGGCCACTAGGTACTTGTCTACTCTAGTTAAAGAAACTCATACTCAACTTGAATCCAGTGCTGGCAGTCTACATGGTGCACAAGGACTTCTGGTAAATATTCTGAGGTTTTGCCCCTTAAACCAACTTTGCTGTACTTGGAGAAAAATTGAAGGATACTTTGGGGCTTTGTGGTCATCTATACCACATCTATTTTGGTCTGATCAACTGTCCAGAAACACACCATATTTTCCCTGTGTTAATTAGCACAGAGAAAGGAGTGGATTATTCCTCACTGCTTCACTGCTGCCACCCCTTACCAACCACAGAGCAGGAAGTGCCTGGCCATCTGCAAGTGCTGCCTGGCCATCTCCTGCCACATCTGCTGAGGTCAGAATGAGATAATTGTGTTAATCGGAACAAGGAGGGGCTCACGCTATTCCCTCCTTGCTGATTGCGCAGGCACCACATTATGACATCAGCAGAAACAGCAAGTGATGGCCAGGTGCTCACAAGGAGCTCTGCGGTCGGCAAGGAGTGGTGGCGGCAATGTGCAAACAAGGGATAGGCTAGCAAAGGGATAGGCTAAACCATCTGGACACACTGCTTGGATTTGACAGGAACATGCTGGATTTGGGCAGCTCCAGGGCACAAATGCCCCGGATTAACCTGCCCCTTGTAAATGTAGTAAAACTTGCCCCTTTCTTTCCATGAGACATTTCTCATGGGAGATATATTTCTCAATTGGCAGCAGCTGTACCTTGTTACATATTGTAACATGCCTCAAGAAGTCCTCTTTTCTGTCTGATTGCACAGTAGTTGGTGCATGAAGTTGCCACTAAGCCAGATATAATTAATTGGTCAGAATCATAGTCCAAGTTTGGACAGTATTAAAAATACAGAGTAGTATTTTCCCTCCGGGGGAGATTTCTGTTCTGCTTCTTTTGTATCCTGCGAGTTTCTATTCTGGATATATCTTACCTACTCTGGATTCATTCATTTTTATTTTATTGTTTGTTGTCTCCAGTGCTCTGTATGGTGCCTTTCCATTCAGTCTCTATTTTGAGGTCTCATTTGTGTGAACCAAAGCCATGACTCCAGAAAAGTACCATCATATAATTGGTAGCAATCAGTGAATCTACTGCACTAAGATGCTGGCAGGAGTTTCCCTTCAGCTAGTCTTCAATGAGAACTTGGCCAAAGTCACAAAGGATAAATGATGTCGCAACAAAGAAAGTCTGACACCTAGGAAAGCCATCTAACAGCATATTTTCCAAAAATCTTATTTGGCCGGTCTTATGTAAAATGTTATTTTTGCCACAAATTCAACTTGGAATTAAAATATTGTCTACAAATAGGACTTTTATAGCTCTTCTTCTTCTTATTGTAGATTACCAGGAGCTGCCTTATACCTTAATCCAAATGTCCAAAGGAAAAGATTGTTTCCTTCCAGGAAAGGTCCGTGGACCCTATGTGAGATGAACAGTGATAATGCTCTGGGTTTCAGTTTGAACTTTATTTATTTATTTACAGTATTTATATTCTACCCTTTTCACCCAGAAGGGGACTTGGGGTGGATCACAGAATATACATATGTGACAGACATTCAATTCTGTTTTATACACAACTAGACCGACAATTATACATAGTTAAGAGGTATATTGATCAGCTTTCCCCAGCTGGAAGGTGTAGTGCTCGGTTTCTGCCACTGTGTGTGTGTGAGTGTGTGTGCTGCTGCTCCAGCTCTCTACCTAAAAGCTAGTTCATAACTTGAATTGCTGGCATTCCTTCTGGGTGCCTCAGAATGCATCTACCACTTTTTAAATGACCAGTACCTATTTATCTAATCACATTTTTGGCTTTCGAACTGCTAGGTCATTTGAAGCTAGGCTAAAGGTGAGGAGCTAACCTTGATCCGGCTTCAAATTGGCAGCCTTTCGACTGACAAGATTCACTATAGCTGGTGTTTAACCTGCTGTGCTAAAGCTGGCCCCTTTATAGGACATACCCAAGATGTTGATGAATATCACTCAAATGTGATGAATATCACTCAAATAATCCAACACCATTGATAAAATTGAGATTAAAATGCAGGGAGGATTTCGCACCCCACAGATGTGGAAGATAGCACTTGCCACAATCATGCCACAATCATGCCATGACTTTGAATGCTAGCATTTTCTCACAATGGCATGAATGCCATACAACTTCTGTATCCATGGGACCAGTACTGGCAGTTTTATTTATCCTCTTTGGCCAAGATATGACCTCTCTGGGCATTTTCTACATCTTCTGTTGTGCTCTATGGTATTCTTCGGCTGGAGGGTCTTCTTTCAGTAGGAAGCTATTATTTCTTTTGTATGCATATGAAGTTTGGGAAAGCATCCTTTGTGGATATAGGGGGGGTCATACTATATTTTAAAAGTATAAAGATCTTGCCCATTCTCTCTCTAATGTTTTTAAAAATGAAATCTAACATGGAGACATTACATCTGGAGACCTTCTGGATAGAAAGCATGTGTTCTGTTTCTAGATATATATCGTTTCTCCCTCCCAGTTGAATTCACAGATTGTGCAGTTTTGTTTGACCACTTTAAATCTTTATCTTATCATAGAATTCCTCATAAAATGTATTTTAGTAAATCTTTATGGGAAAAACCCAATTATTTCATAGCCTAGTTAAAGCAATATAAAACTTTTTGAAATTCTATTGTACAACTACAAATAACAATTAGAGACTGGAAATGTATAATCATAAGACATCCGGCAAGAGAGAAGAGTACCGTAATTATCCCTTTAAACTAGAAACATTTTCATCAGCCCAAGCACCAAATTTTTCTTTTCAAGGTGCTAATCTTCATTTTATGTTGCTTTTATTGGTTTCTAAGATTCTGAAAATATTTATGATACGTTATGCTTTTCGCATTCAAGCGATTCAGTATGTGGAACGATGAGTGGGAAATCAGGATTCTACTGTCCCTCAACAAGTTATTGAACTGCAGTTTCCATCATCCCTCATTATGAGTTATGCTAACTGATGTGCATATGCATTGAAGAATTAATGCAGATGCACTAATTCTACTTCCTGCTTCTTGGTAGGGGGTTGGACTGAATGGCCCACAAGGTCTCTTCCAACTCTGTCATTCTTTGATTCGAGTGTCGTTTTACACCACTTTAACTGCCATGGCTCAATGCAAGGGAATCATTGTACTTGTATCTGTAAAAGGTCTTTAGCCAGTGCCTCATCAAACTACAAATACCAATATTCTACAGTGTTAAGCCAAGCAGTGTGTTATGCTGCATTAATTCTACAGTGTAGATGCACCTTGAGGTTGATGGGAGCTCAAACAACTTCCAGAGGACCCTTATTTATTTATTTATTTATTTATTTATTTATTTATTTATTTATTTATTTGCGGTATTTGTATACTGCCCTTCTCAACCCCAAAGAGGACTCAAGGCAGTTCACAGTGTTGGCAACAATTCAATGTCCTCGATAAAAACAATATAAAACATTAACATTGACCCTCCCCTAATAAAACCTTAAACATTATTAAACACCAGAAGAAGCAACAAAAGCAGTTACAGAAATGAATGGTAGAATTGTGGCTACTAAACCCCTATATGTAGCCTTAGCCCAACGTAAAGAAGAACGCCAGGCGCACCTCACCAACCAGTACATGCAGAGGATGGCCAGTGTAAGAGCAGTGCCCAATCCAGTCATCAACCCTTACCAGCCTGCACCACCTTCAGGTTACTTCATGGCTGCCATTCCACAGACACAGAACCGTGCTGCATATTATCCTACTAGCCAACTGGCCCAGCTTAGACCAAGTCCTCGCTGAACTGCTCAGGGTGCCAGACCACATCCCTTCCAAAACATGCCAGGTGCCATCCGCCCTGCAGCTCCCAGACCCCCATTTAGTACCATGAGGCCAGCTTCATCACAGGTTCCACGCGTCATGTCCACACAACGTGTTGCAAACACATCAACTCAAACCATGGGTCCACGTCCTGCTGCTGCTGCTGCTGCAGCTACTCCAGCTGTGCGCACTGGTCCACAATATAAGTACGCTGCGGGTGTTCGCAATCCTCAGCAGCATCTTAACACACAACCCCAGGTTGCTATGCAACAGCCCGCTGTCCATGTTCAGGGCCAAGAACCTTTGACTGCTTCCATGTTGGCTTCTGCTCCTCCACAAGAACAAAAGCAGATGCTGGGAGAACGCCTGTTCCCCCTGATTCAAGCCATGCACCCCACTCTGGCGGGCAAAATCACTATTAAACACATCACATAAATAACATCTCCTATCACACAGAGACATAGCTGTTGTTTGTAAACAGTTCTGCACTTTCAACTTTCACTTTAAATATTCCTATGATGGGCCGAACACTTGGTTCCACAGCCAGGTCTTTAGCTGTCTCCTAAAGGTCAGGAGGGAGGGGGTCGACCTGATCTCACTTGGGAGGGAGTTCCACAGCCTTGGGGCCACCACCAAGAAGGCCCTGTCCCTGGTCCCCACCAGCCGCACCTATGAGACCGGTGGGGCCAAGAGCAGGACCTCCCCGGAGGATCTTAATCTACAAACTGGTTCATAATCTACGCTCTGGTTCACATTCCCCACCCCTGCTATCAGGCATAACACTGCAAGGGAAATTTATGTTCTCAAATGTTTCTTTTTCCTTGGGAAGACAAGTTGAATTGAGAGCAGCCTGTATAGCATGCTGCTGTTTATTATGTACAAAGTTTCAAAGGGGGGACAGGCGGGGGAGGAGAACTACCACTTCATGCGTATGTACTAGGTTTTGGGCCAAGTTGTTTTTTACGTGCATATGAGAAAACTCCCAAATTACGACAGCCTAAGATGTCTCATTTTACTGCATTGTCTCTTGTTTATATTGGGTCAGGTGGTGGTTGGGAAAGGTACTTGTGTGGGAGGCCTGTTTATTTGGCATTGTAGAACAGTAAAGCCAGATATCCATGTAAAGATGGCAGGGACATATTGGGTGTATTTGTGTTAACAGGCCACTGGCCTAAGATGGTCACCATTATGTATAAATGTAGCATTTCTTAGTTGATACACTCTACTGAGTTTTTGTTCCAAATGTAAATAAAATCAGAAAAAATGAGATCCTAATTTGAACATCTGGAGGACACGAAGGAGGAAGAGTAAACAAAACCCTCTCTTACAATTTATACTAACTCAAAAGGCAGTTGCAGATGATGAGAGCCAAGTGAGATATTTGCAGCAGTACACAGTTTATTTGATCAGATTAACCCTCTTATTTATTTAAAAGCCAATACGATTTTTTGCAAAGCTGTATTGGCATTAGTTAAGGAATGCTTTAAATATAACACTTGCACGGTGGATGAATAAATGGGTTTGCATTTCTTACTTATTTTCACAAGGAGCATGACCAGATGCTTCCAATTTCAGGAACTGCTTGTGATCCCATGACAAATTTCAATTCCTTCCATGCAACCATGTGCTCAGATTGATCATCATTGCCAAGGCTGATGGATTGGAGACTCCATCATGGCCATAAATTCACACATTATGTGAAAAAGGGGGGATTCATTTCTCATTGCTTGTTGGTTTCTTTTTAACAGCAAGCCATTAACTAAACCTATTAAGTTTAGTCTAAATTAAGCCATGTGCAACAAGTATTGCTTTTAACTTCTGCTCATGGTAGATTGGGTCAGTAGAAGGGAAGCGAATGTGGACTTTTCTACAAAAAAACACAGGGCCCGTCCAGACAGCCCCCTTTTTACGGAAACTTCTGCAATAAAAAGTGGGCTTTCCAGGCGACGTTCTGGGCAGTCCTGCATTAATTTGTCACAAACTAGGAAAACCCTGGTTTGTGTCAAATTAATATGTTAGTGGATTTATTCCGAGCCTGTACTTTCTGGTCTGGACTGCAGATTACTGCAGACACCATCCTCATAATTTACTGGGCTAAATAAGCCCAGTAAACTATGGGAACCCCCGCCCAAAGCCCCAGCCCAAGCCCCAGCCCTTAGAAAAGTAGCAAAAACTTACCCATCCTCCATTAGAAGCCTCGGTAAGCTCATTTCTACACACCAGGAGATCTTGCTAAGGCTTCTAATGGAGGCTAGTGTTGCACCCTAGACCTGAAGGATCCCTCAGTAAACCACTTTAGACCAGCCGTGATTAAATGCTTTATTTAGAATAAGTGAAAAGAAGTAAAGAGATAAAAATATAGTCCATTGATGCTCTCAGCATCAAGTATTGCAATGTAATAGTCCAAGAGTAAAAAAGGTTCAATGAATGAAGAAATAGTCCTGATGCCCCAATGGGCCAAAATCCTGGATCTCTCTCTCTCTCTCTCTCTCTCGGCATTACTTCGTGAACGAAGATTCAGGAAGGACTCATCCCACGCTTTTTACAAGTGCGTTGATGACTAAAAAGGCCAATCTGAGATAGGCAAGTTCGGTTGCAGAAAGCGCAGCAGAAAGTCTCCTTGGGTGATGTTTTTTCCAAGTTGCGGTTCTTTCTGCGTTGTCGTTTCTCTTGAGACCCATTCGGCGTGTCTTCTCGAAAGAGGCCGCAGCATTGTGGATAGTGCTTCTCCATGCCTCCCGATGTGAGGCCAGGGTGGACCATTGTTGGTGATCAATCTGGCCAAGCCTGAGATGTTGTTTTAGGGAGTCCTTATATCTCTTTTGGGGGGCGCCTCTCTTGCGCTGACCCGTGGCGAGTTCACCGTAGAGTAGTATCTTTGGGAGGCGGTGGTCCTCCATCCTAGAGACGTGTCCTGCCCAGCGCAGCTGTGTTCTCAATAGCATGGCCTCAATGCTGGTGATCCCTGCTTGCTCAAGGACAGCAAGGACCTGATGCCCCAATGGGCCAAAATCCTGGATAAGTCCTTGGCAAACAAAGGCTTGGCAAATACTTGAGTACGATGACTTGAAGGCCCAATGGCCCGGACTGGAACTTGAGCACGTGGAGCTTGGCCAGGAAAGCTTAACGTTGGCGCGAGATCTCGAGTGCCAATAGGAAGCAGCTTAAATAGGTTTTCCTTGGTTTCTCTCTTGAAGACGCTCACTGTATCGTAACTCTTTCCCATGGATAGTCTGCGGGCCTGGCCCTCCCTTGCCTTCTGAGGAGGGATAGTATGTCTGCTCATTAGCGGCTGCACCTGGCAACCGGGGAGGCAACAAGGCTTTGCCGTACCAGCTCTTCTTATCGGCCTGGGAAGAGGAAAGGCTGCGCCTGCCCTTGACCGCTGGTTGACACAGAGGCTTCTGCAGAGGTTTACTCTCAGGCCTAGCTGAGGTCTTGGAATTACCATGGCTTTGGTCTGGCTTGGCTATGGGACCAGGCTGGGGTCTGTCAGCTAGGTAAGTATTTGCTACTTTTCTAAGGGGTGTAGAGGTTTGGGGGGAGGGCCTCTGGATGTTCTCTCGGGCTAGTCCTAAGAGAATGTCTGGACACCCATGCCAGAAAGCACGTGCTTTTTGGCATGGGTGCGGACAGCCCCCCACAAACACCTGTGGTTTTTTAAAGCGTGGATGCTTGTGGGATAAAGGGCTGTCTGGAACCGCCCATAGTGTGATATTTTCTAGTTTAGCTTTGTAGATTTGGAGGCTGATACTCACTGTTTAGTTTAATTTCCCAACTTTCCTATCCTTTCCAGGAGAATACTAAATTTTGAGTTCCTTTGGGTCACACATTGGGAGAAAGGTAAGAGTTGGGGTTTAAAAATTAAATCAAACCACAGCTAGCAATTTGAAAATCCATGGGAAATGTATAAAAAAACCTTTTCTTGCCTTCAGCAGAACGAAGTAGGCTGCAATATACTGTAAATGTCTACCATTTCATTAATTTAATTATTTATTTACAACATTTATATCCTGCCCTTCTCACCCTGAAGAGGACTCAGAGCAGTTTACAAGTTACATACAATATATTATATTATTAGCATAGCACAATATCAGTACTATTTATTTATTTATTTATTGGACTTATACACCGCCACTCCCAGGGGCTCAGGGCGGTTTACAACATGGCTATGTGGATACAAATAGTAAATAAAACACTAAAAACACAGTAAAACACAATAAAACACAATTGGAGAATCACAAGCATTCAAAAGCCTGCCTGAATAAATGTGTCTTGCATGCTCTGCGGAAGGCGTTCACTATGTATCTCTATACAGTACCACACCACTATACTGCAATATTATTAGTAACATTACATGTAAAATAAAATATTTAATTATTATATTATTATATTGTATTATTATTCACATTATATTGTATTACAATATTATGATCAATATTATATGTACACATACTATATACAATATATACATTTTAGGCGGTTCAGAGGAGGATATTTGTGCATAATCGTTCATGTGTTCGATAGTTGCCTCTCTACATGCATACGCAAGATAATCAATGTGCTTGCATAAATTAAGTGTGAAATAGGTTATTGTGTGGCAGTAATTATATGGGTGTTTATTTGTCTGAATTTAAATAAATCTGAAGACGCGGTTTAACTCTGTGAGTGGCATACTGTACCAGAGGGTGGGTATGAAGAACGAAAGCTTATGTAAGTGGGTGGAACATACCAACTTGACTTGTACACTTTGCATTTCCAACTATGAATTAGATGCCTTGCATATGCCAGTCACTTGAGCTTAAATTATCATCCAGGTTGTCACTGTGCCTCATTTTTAGGGTGCTCACAGTGTTATGAGTTCAGGTAATTGCAGTGAAATAAATGACATGTTACAGTCCTCAACAGAATATTAGGGAAGAGTTTAATCTTACTTCGCCCAGAAAGATGGCATCCAGAAATAATTATGGGTGGAAAATCTAGGCCACAATTGTTTGTGTGTCAAGGCAAAAGACAAGAAGTAAAGTGAATCTTCTGAAACGAGAAACAAGGAAAAAGTAGGTGATCTGGGCATGAAAAAGGCCATGCTGTCTGATTATTTATTTATTTATTTACATCATTTATTGATTAAAAGATCACCCAGATGGATCTCTTCCTAGATTCTGTTTTGGGATTTTAGTATCGTGCCCACCTTTTGGATGAAACACAAGAATGGGCAATCTATACACTGGTCCTCCAGAAGATTAAAAAAAAATCACGAATAGTCAAAAATTGGTATAAGATGCAATACCGCTGGTACTTGTACCCCTCGAAAATTGCAAAATTTGATAGCCAGGTTTCCAACAGATGTTGGAAATGTAAAAAAGAAGTAGGAACCTTCATGCACCAATGGTGGTACTGCAAAAGAGTGAGGAAATGTTGGGAAAACATCCATAATGAAATGCAAAAGATATTAAAGACTAAACTGAAATTAGATCCGCAGGCATACCTGCTAGGTATGACGGGGGAGGGGCTAGATGCTAATCAAGACAAACTGTTTTTTATATTAAGTACGTGCGCGCGGATAACACTCGCCAGACACTGGAGGTCAAGCAAAACGCCGAAGGTGGAAGAATGGATCCATAAAGTAATGGACATAATACAAATGGACTCCCTCGGGCAAAGAATGAACAATGGAAAAAGAGGAACGAACTGGACGGACTTCGGGATATATTTACAAAAGGAAGGAAATAATATCAAAATAGATCTAAATGAACTGTAACCTGAGCCAAGTGAAACAACATCTCGCTATATAAGAGAGATTAAACCCAGAAACAATCTCTCGGACTAACCCTTGGGAAGTCGTAAACACAACCCCCCCACCCCCATCCGTTCTCCCCACCCCTCCCCACCCCAATTCCCCCCTGCCAGGTAGAAGCATGTCTAGATCTGTTTTATTACATGTCTGTATATGTGAATACCTCCCTTCCCCCATTCCTCCCTGCAAAAAAACCAAATAAAAATCTATATTTTAAAAAAAAATCATGAATTGTGAACACGGTAGGTGACAGAGGATGAAAATAACACACACACACACACAGAGTTGGAGAACTGGAATGAGAATCGTGAACTTGTAAAGGTGACTATTCTTGAAAACAGTATACAGTACTTTGCCTCTGCTATATGTGGCCCATTCCTCAGCAACATCATATCTCAGAGCCCCCTAAAACTTTTCAAACAACTTGTAGGCTTGTTTACACTAATGAATTTTCTTTATTTGAAACTACATTTCTCCAGCCTGCATTGATGCTGCAGTGATTCCATCAACCCATAAACATTATGGTAAGATTGCCAAAACTCACCACAAATTTTCCCCTGACAATCACATCTTGCTGTTAGGGGGCAATCTGCATTTCCGATCCTTTGCATTATTTTTGGCCACATCGCCATGGATACTTTGCTTTTCTTAAGTGTTTTTTTCCCATCATGCATGTTAATAAATGTATTTTCTGTTAAGCAGAGGTGTGCTAAAATAATAATAATAATAATGCTGTCATTTGTCACAGGGCTTTGGTGATAAACTTGCATGAGCTGACAGCATTTTTGTTCATTTGGACCTAGGATTTCATAGACTAGATTTGCATGTGTGTGTGTGAGCAGCGACTTGAGAAACTGCAAGTTGTTTCTGGTGTGAGAGAATTGGCCGTCTGCAAGGACATTGCCCAGGGGATGTCTGGATGTTTTGATGTTTAACCATCCTTTTGGGAGGCTTCTCTCATGTCCTTGCATGGGGAGCTAGAGCTGACAGAGGGAGCTCATCTGCACTCTCCCTGGATTCGAACCTCCAATGTGTTGGTCTTCAGTCCTGTTGGCATAAGGGTTTAACCCTTTGTGTGACAATAATTCACCTGGTCTTTAGGATGCTGCAGTGACTCTTCCTTGACTTTGCTCTGACAAACAAACATGACTGCCCTTCCAGAAGAATTTTGTAATCACTTTGGTTAAGGAAGAAAAATTGGATAGAAGTTGGCCTTTTAAATGTGCTTTTCTTATGGAAAGGGGAATGAGTAGCTAAATTTCAGGGAGAATATTTTCTAGTTGAAAAAGCATGCCACGCATACAAAAGCACATCTGGTTGGGAATGCGTCCCAAGCTCAGAAATCTCCTTATCGCTCTTCTGCTTCTGGCTTTTTCCAATAACTGAAGCTTTTAGGACAGTGGGAAACTCTGCAAGTGTGTTTTTTTTGGCCTGCATTCTCCAGGCTGTCTAAAAATAAGTTTGTTAGGGTGTTTTTCTTTTTTTGCATACAGAGATAAGCACTCAGAGGAAGAAGAACATTATTGGAAATCTTCTTTGAAGAAATACTTCAACAATTATTCTTACACCGAGAAGCTGGACAGTTTTTGAGGAGCTTTTATAAAACCTGTCTACTTTTATAAGGAATGCATCGGGAAAATTCATTTCATGTATCATGGCAAGAAAAGGGGGAGGAAGAATCCATCCCTTTCTAATATTCTCATTTTTACTTTTATTTGTTATTCCTTGAAGGGATTTACATCC
The DNA here is from genome assembly GCA_030556195.1 of Anolis apletophallus. NCBI lineage: Eukaryota > Metazoa > Chordata > Lepidosauria > Squamata > Anolidae > Anolis > Anolis apletophallus. The sequence goes on along the minus strand of JARBWK010000004.1, from coordinate 47,517,866 downwards.
TGTCTTTCAGCAGTTTTCCAGGATGATTATCATTAGGCATTATTAACTACGGCATTTGCTGTATGATATTAGAAGCAGTTTAGGACAATTGACAAGCAAGGGAACAAAGGAGTATTTCCTGTTTTCATGCTTCTATGTACAAGTCCAAATTGCCCATGCCTCTCTCTTGTGGGAAAACATGTGCACTTCCATGTTGCTTAAGTTAATGTTTCCCATTACCTGAAATGGTTTTTTCCCATTACTTAAAATACAAAAATACAAATAATTAATCTGTGGCTGTGCGTGTGTGTGTATGTCTGAATTTTGTAGTAAAAAGTCATTTCCAAATTCTACATCTCAATTATATGTTTTAGTACAAACTTGAGTATCTCTTATCAAAAATTCTTAGGACCAGAAGTGTTTGGGATTTTTCTAGAATTTGGATTTTTTTGTTTGCATACAGATACATAATGAAGTATATTGGACATGGTGCCAAAGCCTGAAATTAATGTATGTTTCATATATACTTTATAAACACATTGAAGGTAATTTTAGACACAATATTTATCATACGTTTGTGAATGAAACAAAGTTTGCATACATTGAACTGTCAGGAAGCAAAGGTATAACTATCTCAGCAATCCATATGGACAATTTTGGATTTTTGAGTGTTTTTGGATTTCAGAATTCCAGATGAGGGAAATACACCTCCAAACAGAATCCATAATGGGGAAAAAGGAATCTCTTCCATTTACATTTCTATAAGACTAGACTAGTTTTCTTCCTGAAATGAAGCAAGTGCCTGACCTTTTCTCTATAGTGGGCAATGTCCTTGAACATTCAGAACAAACAAGAGGTGTAGCTTATCTGTCTGATGCCCGACCTCCTGTTCTGGTTGTCCTCATGACACCCAATGTGCCTTATGAACCAATCAGGCCATTCCTTTTGCCTGACCTGTTTCAAGAACTGCAGTAATAAATCATATCTGCTTGCTAGATTTAAAAACCTGCTGTAAAGTGAGGTAGTTCAGATCGGTTTTGCTTTTGATTAAATAGCCTGTAACTCTGATTGTTATTGTGTTGAGAGTGTAGAGTGTGAACGTCCATATGTCTTGAGGATCTTAAGATTGACATTTACAGGCATTTTATTCTTTCTGTGTGACTTCTATCTCTATTCACTGCTGGAGTCCACAACTGATGGAGTCAATGGACATTCTCAGACTTTGTAATACAAAGACTCTCCACTCAGGGTTAAGATTCTGTGGCTGATGTCTCCCATGTCATTGGAATGAGAATATGCCAAAATAAATATGTATACTTCAATGCATCCAACCAAAATAACAGTAACTACCACATATGCAAGAATGATTATCTCTATTACATCATCACTATTTAGTTGAAGTATATAATTTCTTTCTTATAAAGGTATAAGGGTATATATTACACCTCAAAATCAATATTTTCACAATCAAACACAGAGATTTAGATACTGAAATATAGGGTGGTTTTTCCTTAATTTACACCAGACAAAATCTGTTGCACTCAACTGCATTAAAATCAAATTTACTGCTTTCCTATACACACTGATCTTATTAATTTCAGTTGTTTTGAAGATATAAATAATGTTTCCAACACAGCAGGAATATCTGAGATTCTCAGAGCTGAAGATTCATATATCCACACAAAATGGTGTTCCATCTTCCACAGTACACTCATGAACAATTGATACGTGCGGTGCAATCTTGAAAATACCAACAATTGTTATCCTGGATCTTTCAGTTGTTCCAAAATATAAATCCCTGAGTCACCCAACTTCTTCCATAGGACTATCTCACACTCTTCGAATTAGAATAGTTCCATAGGATTGGTTTAGTATGACCATATAGATAAAATAGTAATTAACAAAAGATCATAAACCAGTGGTTCTCTACCTGTGGGTCCCCAGGTGATTTGGCCTACAACTCCCAGAAATCCCAGCCAGTTTACCAGCTATTAGGATTTCTGGGAGTTGAAGGCTAAAACATCTGAGGACATGTTGGGAACCTGTCATATGCCATGACACCTTGGCAGCAAAAATCTCAAGGCACCACCATCATCTTCCTTAAATTAGCAGAATTGAAAGTGGCCTCAAAAAAGGGGTGGGTGTGGGGGAGAAGAAGATTGAAAGCAAATTAATGCCAAAATTGTGCATGCCAAAGTGTCTGTATTGGCCTGTATTCACTAGTTTATTTTACCAGGTAGGAAAAATGGCTTATGTCTCAAACTTAGATCAGCATTTCAGTTGTACTCTGTTGCTGTCTATATTTGGGGTGGGGTTAGGGTGGGGATGGTTTATGTGAAAATAATTTCTAAATTCCAAACATAAGTGAAAAAAAGTTAAGCAACTTTATGTTCAATTTATTTGAAATTGAAATCATCCTCTGTAGCCATTGAAATGGTAAAGGCTTAACTTTTACTTGATTGTTACCTAAATAATGCTATAGTGGTAGGATGTCCACTTGTGCATCACGCCAAAAAGCAGTGAGATGGGGTAGTGAGTGAATCATCAAAGTCTTGAAAAGAAGCTCTATCTTCTGTAAAGTAGGAAAGGGTTCATTATGTATTTTCTCAGTGGTTAAAAACAGAACTATCCAGCATAGTCAATTTTCTGAGGGATGCTTTGTTATGATGCAGAATGAAGATCAAGAGTGCAGGTATTCAGTAAAGCTTAAAACATTGCTTCTATTTGGAAGATTTTGAGGCATTTTGTTTATTTTCAAGAGAATCCCTAGTATGTCTTGTTCTGGAAAACTTTTGATTTTTTCCTTGCCAGTAGAGGCTTCATTAATTGCATTATAATTACATTCACATTCCCAAGGATGGTGTGTGCTGGCTCTCCCTTGTGCTGTCTTTGGCACATGGCCTGCAGTTGATGTTGCGTGCCTCTGTCCAGTTGAAAATAGGTGAGTGTGTTTCATAAACAAGAATAATGCCTTTCTGAGTCATGATAATACTCTTCCTTGGGTCTGGAAGTTCTTGTTAACCTGGAATTTTAACTAGAAAAGTAGCTGACTATATACTAACTCTATTCCTTAGCTAGTAAGATTGACAATGTCTTTAGGGAAGTCACAGCTGTCATCCAGTGGAGCACTTGTAATTAAAAGGTGATTATGACTTTCTGTGGCCTAAATCCAAATGGCAGTTTCCAAACAGAGCTATTCTATAAACCTATAACACACATGTTAGCTTATGCTTCAGCACAATAACAGGAGCAATTGAATTAAAATTAATTAAATTGAGAATAATGTTGGAAAAATGCCAAGGAGAAAAAGAACAATAACAGTGAATTAAACTTTAAATTATGAAAGTTAATTGGCGTCAGTTTGAATTTCACCTTAATGTTTGGCACCAGCATTGGCGGGCCGGGAACAAGGTCAAGCTGCAGCAGCATTGCAACGGGCAGAGGACATGTGTGTTGCTCTAAAAGTCTAATATTTCTTGCTGGATCTTGGGCAACATGGTGGGTCTTCTGCGTATTGTTATAACTAGTTGCTCCAGTTCTCTTTTCAACAATGTGATATGCCATAAGGTCAAAACTGTGAAGATGCCATGCCTATGGACATTACGCACCCACCAAGTACTCTGGTGCCAAGCAACTCTCAAGCCAGATATTCCTTATAAACAGGTGACTGTGGGAGTTCCTAAGGAGATATTTCAGAATGAGAAAAGGATTGCTCTGTCACCAGCTGGAGTCTTGGTTAAACAAGGTTTTGTCATCTTGGAATCAAATGCAGGAGAAGCTTCCAAATTCTCTGATAACCATTATAAAGAGACAGAGGCACAGATCCAAAGAACAGAGGAAGTTTTGACTTCTGACTTAGTTGTCAAAGTGAGGGCACCTATGATTAATCCTGCCCTTGGTGTACATGAAGCAGATCTATTTAAATAACGCAGTACTATAATTAGCTTTATCTACCCAGCTCAAAACCCAGACCTTCTGAATAAACTATCAGAAAGAAAAACTTTCTTTGTTAATTTTTTTATTGACACCGGTACAGTAACATCACATCAAACTTCATTCTTAAATATTATGTTACATTATATATACATATCACTTATTACTTCTTAGTAATCTTATGCTACCTCCCTTTATCTTGTCTTTATGTCAAATATGAAGTTTTCCCCCTCCCCCTCTCTCCACCCCCCCCCTCAGGGAATAGTAATAAACTTATTTCAAATATTAATTTAATTGAGCAATCGAACAAAGAGAATGGTTCAGCACTTTATATCTGTCTTTTCCTTCTACCTTTTCTATCAGTCTTTCCCATTTCTGAATCCAGGTCTTCTTAAATCGGCCTGCTGTAAATTTGATTCTTCTTTCATAAATATAATCCTGAAGCATATATTCTGCTATATACTCATACCATTTTTTGACCTTCCACTTCCCATGGTCCTTCCAGCCCAAAGCCACCATTGCTTGTGCTGCTACTACCATATATTTTATAATTTTCTCCAGGCTGTGATATTTTCTTTTTTATCTAATTTCTGTGTGAAAAATTCTATTTTATTCAAAGATAATTTACTTCCTATTATTTCCCCCATTTCCCACATCACCTTACTGTAGAACTCTTGCACTCTATCACATTCCCACCACAAATGAAAATAGGATCCAATTTTCCCACATTTATGCCAACAAAGTTTTGTGGTAGTTTTTGTCATATGTGCTATTTTAATTGGGGTTCTATACCAACTAGTGTCTTGGCTATGGATCGGGTTCCACATGCGACCATTGCTCAGGGATATGATGCTCTCAGTGCCATGGCCAACATTGCTGGTTACAAGGATGTTGTGCTAGCAGCCAATCATTAATGTTCTTCCAAAATTATTAAATGATTCATTTCTTCAATGGATCACAGTACTAAAGAGCCTACCAATTTTATACCATGCAATCAACTCTTTATCCAAAATATACTCTTGAAGTTTTGTAAAACTTCTCACTGGTTTTCAGTCACAAATAGAAAAGACATCTTACTGGGTAGGGGTGGGGAACCCTACCCCGCCCCCAAATTTTTGATGGAGCAATTTATTTATCTCCAAAGTTAAAACCAGAACAAGGGAAGGAGGAACACAAAAATAATGGATAGGGGTTTTCACCTTTATTCTCATAAGTGTAATGTACAGTTAGCCCCTGGTACTTTGGTTTTGTTCTAGGACTCTCCATGGACACTAAAATCTGTGGTACAATGGTGCAGTAATAATATATTCCTTATATAAAACAGCAAAACAAGGTTTATCTTTCAGAATTTGCAGAATCCATAGATATGGAGGCCTGATTGTAGCAAAATAGCATTAATTAAATGGCAATTCAAAAGTATCTGCATTGCTTAAAATGTTCCCCTTTTTACTTGAATTAGATTTGAACCAATCTGACCTGAGCTGATCTTTAATACATTTTTGAACAAAATAGTATTGGCCATTTTCATTGACTCGGTGTTTTCTAACTGATGCTGAACACACTCTCCATCTCCATTTACATTGTCTCTTGATTTCCCCCCAAGAATTTCACCAACATTTTGATTATCATCTCTCTGATGTTTTCCTTAATTTATTCCTGAACCCATCTTAATCTTAAACAAAATTATCTCTCTTTTGCCTCCATCAATGCCAGAGCATCTAAATCTTGTTTGTGCTGTTGTTTCAATTCATGCACTATTTTCCCCCAGTTCCTCTGTCATTCTTTCAAGGTGTTCTGCTTTTTTCATGAATTTGCCTGTTGCCATAAATAGTAGTTATAGTACATCTTATCACAGCTGACACAACTTTTACGAGATGATTTGTGTGCCTGCTCATACCATGGCACAGGTAATCCATGTTGGTGGACAACTGCAAATGCATCTATTTCTCTTTTCTGGTGATTTTGTTTAATTGGAACTCAGGAGATTGCCACACTACCTTTTAATGCACATCATTGTCAGATATGTGAACATGTAACTGTTTTGCATGCCTGGTTGCTGCAATTTTAATAGGGGAACTGCTTTTATCGTGTTTTATCATGTTTTATGGATTTATATGTATGTGAATGTGAGTCGCCCTGAGCCTACGGGAAAGGGCGACTAATAAATCTAACTAACTAATAAATAAATAAATTTATCAGTGCTGGTAAAATGTACTATAACTACTATTTATGGCAATAATTATTTTGAAGTGTAAATGTAGAGAAAGCATGGGCAAACTTTCTAACTTGGGGGCCACATGGTAAGCTGGAGCAGGGTGGGCGGACTGGTTGAGAGGGGGTTTTCCCCAAATCTCCTCCCTGCCCTTTCCTCCCTCTTTCCCTTTCGTAGGCAGAAAGTGAAGGAAATGTTTGGATCCCAAAAGGGCTAGTCTTGGTCAGGATGAGATGGTGGACGGGAGAGAAAAACTGTATCCATTAGACCCTGTATTGCCCACTCCTGATATATAATCCTAGAATCCTAGAGCTGGAAGAGATCCTCAAGGGCCATCCAGTCCAACCCCTTGCCATGCATGAAGGCACAATCAAAGCACTCCCAATAGAAAAAGCCTGCGGAAAAGACCCCAGAGAAGGAGACTCAATTACTCTCCAAAGCAGTCTCTGCTGCTCTCCAACAGCTCTTCCTCTCAATAAGTTCTTCTTAATCTTTCTAGTCGAATCTCTTTCCCTGCCATTTGAAACCATTGCTCCCCTGTGCCCTGGTCTTTAGAGCAGCAGAAAGTCAGTCCCCACACCTCCTCAATGGGCCACCCTTTAAAATCTTAAAACATGGTTCTCATGTTCCATCTCTAGCTTCTCTTCTCACAGCTAAACATCCCCCTGGAGGAAAGGAGGAAGGAAAAAGAAAAGGGAGGGAGGAAGAAAGGAAGGAAGGAAGAGAAGGATGGGAGGGTTGAAAGGAATGGAGGGAGGGAAGGGAGAGAGGGAGGGAGGGAAAGACAAATGGGAAGGAAGGAGAAAAAGAGAGGGAAGTAGGGAGGGAAGGAAGGGTGGAAGGGAAGGAAGGAGGGAGGAAGGAAGGAAGGGAGAAAGAGGCAGGCAAGCAAGGGAGGGAAGGAGGAAGGAAAGAGATGAGGAAAGATAGAATGGTGAAAGAGAGGAGGGCCTGAGAAAAGAGTCATTGGGGCAACATCTGGTCCCCGGGCCTTCGTTTGCCCATACCTGATGTAGAGTCCAGATGACTTTGGGGCCATGATATCTTTTTTTTAAAAAAAAGAAGCCTCTCTTGGGTCCAGAAGGGCTCCTGGGTGGGAAAGGAGAGATGGTACAATTACTCCCTACATAGAAGTTGACTGGGTGCAAAAGAATTGGCACTAGGGTACAGCAGTGGTTATAGACCCATGGGGCCTTTAAAGTTGTCCACTACAATCTAGATATACTAAATATTACACAAATTCCCTGTTTTCCTTTCCCCCCTTTCCTCTTTAGTGATACATATTCTCTATGCTGTCTTAGAAGCAGGTACAGCTGGTGACCCCCCTTTGAACTTATGTAAGTGGGCTTAATTGTTTCAAGTCAAAAGATGTACAGTATTTTGATGGACAAGCTACATTCCAGCATAAAATTAGATGTGCTTAAGCTCCCTAATTTTAGTGGAGCTGAAATTTGCACAACAGTGTGCTGAGTTATGGCCACAATGTTTAAAATAATTAGTAATATAAGTGATCCTTTTCAAGGGTCATAGCTGGAAATAACAATATTGTTTTAATTGGTGCAATCAAAAGGATGCTTCTTTTCTTGCTTTCGTCTGCGGCATCTGTTGAGCTTCTGATTATCATTTAGTGCATCATAGAGAGAAACAACTGGTTACAATAAGTGGCAGTTTTGTGCTACGTGCCACTCTGAACATCTGAGGAGAAATTCTTAAATTGGCTGAGCAGAAGAGGATAATGTTTCTTTTGTTTCCATAGGGATATTGTGCCTTTAACTGTGCACAATTTTCTTTGATTTGTTCATGACACACATACACACAGGAACAGAGCTATTGACTTCTCAGTAACCATTGATTCCAGAAATAGAAACACAAAGAAAGGACTAATAGTGTTTATAAAGAATGCATAAGCCAGGTCACAGAACCACACAGAGAAGGAAAATGAAAAGCAACTTTCTTAGCTTACTAGAATTCATTAAACAATCCACATGTGATCCCAAAAGGGCTGTGCCAGATGTTAAATTAGGGAATACAAAGGGGGATTATGAAGGCAGTGGTGGGTTGGAGAGGGCCATCTTGTTTTTGTTTTTGTTGTTCATCATTATCATCATCATCATCATCAGTACAATTTAAATTCCAAAAGGGAGGCTCATGCAAAATGGACTGAAGTGAACCACTCGGTTTGTCCATACATGTGCATTCTGGGATGAGGATTTATCTGGCAGCAGTGAGTGACTTGCAAGGTGGGCAACCTTTTAACTTTCCCACAAGTTAAGGTATCATTACCAAGACAGGAATAATCACTTTTATGATTACAGTTCCCAGTATCCCCAGCCAACATGGCCAGTCAAAAACAGTAACATCTCCAAGCTATTTTCTGTTGGGTGCTGTTAGACACTGTGAGAGATTTCAAATGAGGATGAGGTATTATTATGTTTATTTATATCCTGCTTTTTCTTTTCACAAAGGAGACTCAAAGCAGCTTACATTAAAAGTGTTTCAATGCAATTTTTAATATAAAAATATACAAATCTTAAAACAGAATTACAGTGAATATTATTAGTATTAAAAACAATTCAGTTAAAAACTATAAAACCATATTCAAAACTTAAAACCACAGCAGCCCCTGAGTTGGTTTTAAAAACCTTCTTCTCTAAAAGCCTCTTGAAGCAGGGAATACAACTTTTAAGGGGTTTTTTCTTCTTCTGGGGTTTGACTTCTGTGCTTTGGAAAACCAGAATTCCTCCTTTGCTGATATTTCCCTTTCTGACTCAAAAGCGCAATAGTGTGGCAATAATATCAAGCACACTTAGAAAAATAATTCATTTAGTTATGCAAATAGGACATTGGTCAATAGACCCATTGAGGGTAGAATACAAACATTGGCATAAACATGTAATATCAAGTGAATATCATACAAACATCAATCAAATATATCATACACAGAACATGTGCAATCAATTCCAGTCCCTCAATTGAGCAACAAGCCTCCACTCTAGCGTCTAAGTCAGTCCACAAGGCTAGTGCCTGTGAGTGTCTGTATCCCATAGAAGAGCAAGGTGGAAGTAGGAAATAGGCTTGTCAGTAATCTGTCAAACATCAATCAAATATGCAAGTAAAGGAGACTTTCCGTGTACTGTGATGGGTAGAGGTCGCTAGGAGTGGAATTGAAAGGAAGCCCGGGTCGGGAGAATAAACAGTTGGGAAGTTCCGCTTTGGCGTGGGTATGCGCTCGTTAATTCTAATGTGCACCAGACTCCGCCTAGTAGCGTCTCACTAGGGGTTCTGGTAGTTGTAGTGTAGGAGGGCTATTGCCCGCGGAAATCCAACTGAAAGGCTGGTAAGGGCTGTGTTACAAGGAACACAGTCCCCTCCGGAACAGGCCCCCCAAAGGGGCGTTCTGTGAGGGATGCCTGACGGCGAGAGCTTTATCCTAGGCCGGTTAAGGGCCGTTTTGTCGTTGACTTCCTCAGAGGATGGAATGGTCCGTCCTCCAGGTTACTTGGAAGAAACTATACGATTTTTCATCTGAGAGCGAGGACGTCATTTTGATATTATTTACACAGCCTCTGAGGAAGTCAATGATGAAACGGCCCTTAACCCGCGCCAAAGTGGAACTTCCCAACTGTTTATTCTCCCGACCCGGGCTTCCTTTCGATTCCACTCCTAGCGATCTCTACCCATCATAGTACACGGAAAGTCTCCTTTACTTGCATATTTGATTGATGTTTGATAGATTACTGACTGTACTGCCAAGCCTATTTCCTACTTCCACCTTGCTCGTCTATGGGAATTCCCATACAGACACTCACAGGCACTAGCCTTGTGGACTGACTTAGACGCTAGAGTGGAGGCTTGTTGCTCAATTGAGGGACTGGAATTGATTGTTACCACATGTTCTGTGTATGATATATGTATATGTACTATGATATGAACTGTATGATATTCACTTGATATTACATGTTTATGCCAATGTTTGTATTCTACCCTCAATGGGTCTATTGACCAATGTCCTATTTGCATAACTAAATGAATTATTTTTCTAAGTGTGCTTGATATTATTGCCACACTATTGCGCTTTTGAGTTATACACGGTGTAGCCCACTGTTTGTTAGTATTATTTCCCTTTCTGAAGCAGGGAAAACAACTTTTAAGGTTTTTTTTCTCCTGGAGTTTGACTTCTGTGCTTAGGAAAACCAGAATTCCCCTTTGCTGATAGTAATTCCCTTCCTGAGGCAGGGAAAACATGTTTTAAGGGTATATTTTCTCCTGGGGTTTGACTTCTGTGCTTTGAAAAACCAGAATTCCCTTTTGCTGATAATAATTCCCTTCCGGAGGCAGGGAAAACTACTTTTAAGGGTTTATTTTCTCCTGGGGTTTGACTTCTGTGCTTTGGAAAACCAGAATTCCCCCTTTGCTGATAATAATTTCCTTGGGAAAACACACAAAAGTTTGGAGGCCCCTTTGTCTGCCTGGGATTACACGTTGTACATTAGGAAACTAGAAATCTAGTAATCTAATATTTTCCTTGGGGAACAACACAAAAAAGGTTTGGAGGCCCCTTTCCTCTCCTTGGGGTTACACGTGGTACTTTGGGAAACTAGGAATCTACTAATCCAATCCTTTTCTTGGGAATCAACATAATAAAGCTTTGGAAGGAAGGACCCTTTCCTCTCCTTGGGCTCATAGTACTTTGGGAAACTAGAAATCAAATAATTCAACCCTATTCTTGGGAATCAACATGAATAAAGTTTGGAGGCCCCTTTCCTCTCCTTTGACTTACACATGGTACTTTGGGAAACTAGGAATCAACTACTCCAATCCTTTTCTTGGGAATCAACACAAGCAAAGTTTGGAGGCCCCTTTCCTCTCCTTGGGCTTACACGTCCCTCCTGCTCTTGGGGCGGTGCGGCAGAACGCTGGACAATAGTGGGCAGCCACAACTTGGAGGCCTGGGACGTTGCCGTCCACAGGGCGGTCAAGCAATCGGTATTCTGGGGATTCCTCCCTCCTGATCTGGGAGGATGGGGCAGTGTTGAACAGTGGCCTGGCCTCCACTTATCTTGGAAACAAGCAAATGTAGCAAATTTAATGTTATGAGATAAATTCCATTTTCTCATATTCAGAGGGGTGTGCTCTAGACAAATATGCAAAACAGATAGATTTAAATTTTCCAAGAGAATCCTGGAAAAAAAATTCTTCTAATTTATTTCTACTTGTAATATTTCTTATTAAATTACTGAAATTACTTTTAAAATTGTCAAAACCCCAGGAATGTTCTATACACGTTGAAAGTTAATATGCTGTCAGAGGAGAATCTTTTCTACCACTGTGGCATGTTTTGTCTGTGGCTGTCTAAAACTGAGGGAAAGGGAACCCCCCAAGTTTTGCCTGTCCCGTTTGCAGGTTTTCGTGTTTTGCGCAATCGCGCCCGTCATTAACGAAGCGATTTGGAAATTTTGGAAGTTTTTTCGGAAAATTTTGGAAATCATTTAATATTCAATTCGCCAGTGCCCCCTATATCCGAAATGAGTTTTGAACCATTTTTTTCTTTGATCAAACAAGCCTACTGAGTAGGGCTAACAAGATTAACAGTTCAGTAACAACTGGAGGGTCGTGTTTGTTTCTCCAGGCTCTAGTTTGACACTCTAGCAAATATACCACACTGGCTCATTGGAAGAGCTGGATTATATAGAAGGATCTAAGCTACATCTGGTTTAAGAGGTTTCATACCATTATCAATTTTATATTACATCAAACTTGCAAATTAGTGAAACACAATGAATGTACTGGCCTCATCCTAATCCCATCACAAGGAGGTCCTAAACTGTAGTTTACTAAACTATACATACATCTGACACTGCTAACTGGCAAAAACAGGAAGCATTCCATAGATATTCTTTGAATGCCATTAATGGCATATTTTGGTGTGTGTAAAACTGTAATCCTGTCCAATTGGTGGCATGTAATGCACCACCCCTTGTAAGAAGCATGGTGCATAGATATAACAATATTAGTATAATATCACTGGTTTCATAACAATTGCCAGTAATTAGTATCTAATTAAAACTTCTCAATCAGTCTGTTATTTGGAGATGGAAAATGTACTGATAGTAAGAGGCTTGGCTCAGTTAAATGTGCCAGGTTGTAATTCATTACTTCTTCAGTGTTGCATACTGCAGTTGCATTGTCCACACGTGATAACTGGCTGCTTTCAGCATAGACTTGGCACATCTCCATTCTCCTTCTAACCCATTTATGGTCAAAACATCCTGTCCGGGGCTTATCCAGTTTGGTGAGATTTCAAAAATTACATCGAGATTGACTGGAAGTCTAAGGAACCACACCCAGAATATGATTGCTCTCACACATTGCTTTCTTTGCATTTAAATCTGGATAGCCAGATACAGGAAAAGCGTAAAGACGCATAGTTTCTAAGTGTTGAATCTTATTTTTTTTATTTATTTATTATTTGAACTTATTAGTCGCCACTCCCGTGCAGCTCGGGACGACTTACAAAGTTCACTGGAGAACCAGTGGGCATATAACAACAGAAAACTACAGTGTAAAATACAATATGTTAAAGGAAATAAAGGGGACAGACAGCAAAGACAAGACTAATCTACAGGACAAAGAGCAAGAGTCTTAGGTAATTCCAACTAACAGTCCAGCCGGGGGTGACCAATGTGCCTCAACCTTAAGAGAGGGTGAGCTGCGTCTCTTAGGAGCAGGGGCGATTCTTCGGCCTATGGCCCTCTTAGGGGTGTCAGGTTTGGGTGTGCTGGAGTCCAATCTAGTCCACAAAGTCCTTGTACGAAAGGATCTGGGCTTCGGTTTCCCTGGTGGCCTTCCTGTGGCCACTGGGGCTTTAGTGGTTACCCCGGGCCACCGGTTTGCCATCCAGTCCTGGTGTTGAATGGTTGGATATGCATCGTTATGCCTCTCTGGGCCGCCGGAGGCTGGGCCTTGTCTGCTCTTCCTCTGATGCCTTCGTTTGCGTCATTTCCATTTCCAGACCACTGCTGGAGAAGATGTCCGGCCGGCTTCAGCATCTTCAAGGCCGCCCGCCATTTTGGAGGACTCACCAGCCACCAGAGTCATCGTCGATGGAGAGCCACCATGGTGGGAGGGGGGCTCCCAGGCACCGGCCCACTCTCCAGGCAACATCAGCATCAATGCTCGGCCCCAGTCCTCCGTTCCGTCATCCACCATACCGGATCCCCGGCTGAGACCAGACTCCCGAGCCAGCTCCGCGGTAGGGTCCTGTATATTTAGGCCGTCCCTCTAGTTCTCCACCCCATCCATGTTACCTCCAGTTGGGAAGTCCCACGATCAGTCCCAGTCCAAGTCTGGGAAGGCCGGGGGTTCCTGTTGGGGAAGGTCTGGGGCGGCGGCTTCAAAGGTCTCGCTGGGGCCAGGTGGCTGCAGGATACCCACCTTCGCCAGTAGGTCCCCGAAAATTTTAAAATGATAAATTAGTCTCTCATATTCTTTGATTAGGAGGTCGACTGGGGGCAAATCCGGCCTTCCAGGACAGTGTCTCTGCGTTGTGTTGTATCGCCCTTCTACCGGGGACACCATTGGTATAGGGGTATCCTCACCTGGATTCACCCAGATTATAGTGGTAGATTTCTGATCCTTCTTCTTCACATTTAGTGACCTTAGAATCCTGGCTGTTGTCACTGTAACTGGGCGGGAAACCCAGTGCCCCATCTGGACAACTCTCCCCGTTGCCAGGCTTGACTGCTGTGTTGGGGTCTCCATGGCGTGGAGGGGTGGTTGGGGCCTCTTAAGGTTTGCTGGCTCTTCTGAGTCTTCTGGTAACTGAGGACCACCATCGACCTCAATCCAGGGTCAGAGATCAGACTCAGGTCCCTCAAGAAAGTCTCTGGGTTGCTGGTAAGTCAGGACATCAGGGATTGGCAAATCCTGTTGGAGCGCTCCGGCAGGGTGCTCAACGACAGGCGCCATCTTAGCCTGTTAATCTTGAGGAAACAATATGACACAATATGATCTAAATCTGAGATTAATATCAGATTATGAATTAAGTGTATCCATTTTTATCATCCGAAGAATGCCCAAGAACATTATAACTGCTTGTAAAAAGCCTGCAATATAACATTTATTTCCTCTGCTGTTCTTGTTCTTCATGCCTTCAAGTAGTTTTGAACTCATGTTGATTCCAAGGCTGCCCTATCATGGGGTTTTCTTGGCATCCTCTGAGAGAGTGTAACCTGTCCAAGGTCGCCCAATAGGTCTCAATTGCCAAGCAGAGAATCAGATTCTTCTCTACAGAGTTCTCGTACAATGCTTAAACCATTACACTACTCTGGCTCACTTACCCCTATTGCTATAGTGAGTTCAGGACAGGGAAGTAGGCATGCAAAGTTGGAGGGAAATATCATGTAAGGCCTGTTACTAATTACATTTTAATTTGGTGAGCTGAGCGAATGATGATCTTATCACATTGGGGAGCCCACCCCCGGTGCCATTTCACCCGCTTGCATGATGAAACAGCAGGCATGAAGGGCGACTCGGTTGCCCTGTGTGCGGCTCCAACACAGCAATGCTTTCCCCATCATACAGAGGAAGTGTTGCCCAAATAGGGCAGAAGTGTGCTGGCTCCATCTAGTGATGCTTTCACACCAGTTGGGGTGGAGCCGTGGGGCTCCATCCCTCAAGAAGTCTCTAAGCATCCTAGGAAGCTCATTTTTATCAATCCAATGAGGTCCTGAGAGAGATACTGAGCAGTCATTCAGCGAGCTACATGGCTGAATCTGGATATAGGACTTCATGGGCTAGTGTAATTCTCTAACTCAGAGATGGAAAATCTTTGACTTTTCCGATGTTTTGGATTTCACTTCCAACACTTTTGCTCCCAGAAGTCAAGTCATGTGCATTCATTGTAAAACTGCATTTAGGGCTGTAGCTCAAAACAGCTGGAGAAAAATAGTCCCCAACCTTGCTCTAACAATTATATCATAGTGGTTCCTTACCTCACTTTTACTGGTGGCAGCCAGTGAGTCTTAAAGATGGTGCATAATGACAGCAAATTTCACAAGTCATAAGACTAAGAGGGTTGTATGCTATTATGGGAACATATGGAAGGAAGCAGAGAAAAGGAACAGAAAGATTGTAATAGTATAGGAAACTGTGAAGTGGAGGCAGTGATACATCTATAGCAGGCATGGGCAAACTTTGGTCCTCCAGGTGTTTTGGACTTCAACTCCCAGAAATCCCAGCCAGCTTACTGGCTGTTAGAAATTGTGGGAGTTGAAGTCCAAAACACCTGGAGGGCCAAAGTTTGCCCATGCCTGATCGATAGTGATGCAAAATACTTTCTTTGATCACATTCAAATGGTAAGATTTCATTATGAATTCCAAGTATTTACCCAGTATAAGCTTGTCCCAATTGTAGTCACCTGGACAAATCGTCACTTTTCATTTCCGCCTGGACATCTTAGATCTCCTGAACTGAAGTTAGGATCAATAAAATATTCTGGCTATAATGTAACTATGGTCAGTCATGGAAGACAATTATGCCATTTGTTGATGAATAATCAGAATCATTCATAGTATTATTTTACTAGCTTGAGGTTGACATAATGTTCATATTTTTGCCTACAAAAGTGTGTGTGTGAATAGATAATATTTCCCTCTTGCCTGGCAAGAGACCAAAGGGACAGCCGAAGCAATGCTGGCTGGACATGTTGCACAATGATGTGAAGACTGCTGGCATACAACCTGATCAGGTGCACAACTGGGTGAAATAGCACCAACAAACCACTAGTGCGGACCCCACCATCAAGTAGGCAAACACTGAAGAAGAAAAAGAAGGCAGTATTTCCCTCCTCCAAGGTCTGGGGGTGAACCAAGAAGATGCAAGCAGTCGATTTCATTTGGGAAAGATACTTGAAGAAGTATGTGTCCTGGGTGGGTGGGTGGGGGGTGTTGACTATGATCATGTGTTAATTGACTCCTGTATAAGATATTGATCTTTCAGACTTGGCATACTCTTAAAAGACAGAACTGGATTAACAATGGAAACTTGTTATCAAGAAAAATTAATGAAAGGTAAGGATCAAGATTATAGCATGCAAAAATTGGCAAAATAATGTAAAGATCTCTTCCTTCCCACTACACCCCATCAAAGTTTCACTTTGGAGACTAAAACAAAGTCTGTTATGTCTGAACTTTTTAAATACTACTTTGATCTAGTCATTCTGTTTGTGAGAATGTTTGATACAGCGTTATTGCGTAAAGTCATACAATAAGCAATTTCACATCTTTCGAAATAGAGAGAACTCTTAATGAAATTGTGCTACAAGTCAACTTTCCAGTGGTAGCCAGTTGATTCTCTGGATCTATGCATTTGCTCCAGATTTTAGTCCAAGGGAGCTATCCAACTTCCTGAACTCTACTCTCAGCCTGGGTGAAATTAAAATACAGCACCTGCTCCCAGCCTGGGTGATTTTAATTTTTTAAAATAGTCAGCACCTGCTCTAAATAAATAAATAAATAAGAAGAACCAAAGCTGTGTTTATGGTGATTTATGCGAGAGCTAGTTAGATGTGCTGAACCAGTTCCTTCATTCTTGGTTTTCAAAAGCTGAAGATGCTGAGCTGGTGATGTCACAATAGGTCACACTATGGTAACCCATATGTAAAGCAGGGGTGCACTGCTAAGCAATTTCACATCATAGAGTACTTATCCTTGCTATTGAAGCTCAGGTATTCACCTGAAATGGTTGAAACACATATTTGGGGACATCCCTTTGTGGTAAATACAAAACAATCTACTGTATGTGAGAATACCACAAACCAGACAAATATCAAAGGTAAGTATTTTTCCTTGAAGCCAATATGACTAAACTAAGGCTATTATACTTTGAACATATCATTAGAAAAGATAATGCTTGGAAAGGTGGAAGCCAGTTGGAAAACAAGTAATATCATATTACAGGTGAATAGATTCATTCCAGGAAGCCATGACCCACGGTTTGCAAGACCACAGCTTGTCTCTTTCATATGGTCATTGAAAGCTGAAGCAGACCTAACAACAATTAACAACAACTTTTTGGGGTGGGGTGGGGGTCCACTGGGAGGATTGCTTTGGATAGTTAAACAATGTAGAACATTAACAAGATGCCAAAATTATAAATTTCACAGAGACAGAGAATTCCTTGAAAGTAAATTCATGGGTGAGTTGAGTCTTTTCACTAAGACGGCACTCCTTTTCTCATTATGGATGAGCAGGTATTCTTCGTCCTATGTAACAAACAGATTGCCTCATATGTAGCTTGAGTACAGTTGCCTAATCATGGCAATTGATCAATTGATTTAATCCGTACCCCTCGAAAAAGCAAACAGGTGGTGGTGCAGGGTGGGGTGAGGGAGGCATATGAGAAACAAGAGATCCACAGATTTGGGATTTGGTATAGTATTCCTATACTTGGTTGGGGGAGCTGAGACACCTCTTCATGAAAATAGGTTTACTAGTGTACACAACGTTTGAACTTGTAGATGAGCCTAAAGGAGACTTGTACTGTATAATTGTTTGTTCTCATTCATGCAAATTTACAGGGTGTTATATGACATTCCCTTCCACTTTTAATGTTCCCATTTTTTAACCATTTCTTCTTCCTCCTGCCAGAATCGGAGTTGAATTGGATGGCCAGGACCATCTAGTCAAATCCCCTGCCATGCAGAAATGTATAACAAGAACATTTCCCTGAGAGATGACAATCTGCTTAAAGACCTCCAAAAAAGGAGACACCGAAAGATCTGTTTAGGAGTCAAGATATGAAATAGCTGCACAATGCCTTTTGTTCAGTAGCACTATCTCTCTGGAATCGGTTTTAGTGGGGAAAAAAGGCATCAAGCTTCCCATTGTGGTATAATGGGTTGAGTATTGGACTATAACTTTGGAAGCTAGGATTTGAATCTCCACTCAGCTATAGAAACTCACAAGTGTCATTTGGCAAGTCATAGTCTCTCAACCCTTAGGGCGCTTGTGACCGCTCTGTGCTGGTCAGTGACTGTAATAAAGTTTTGTTGTTGTTGTACTCTCTCAACCTCAGAGGAAAGGAATAACAACCCTCCTCTGAACAAATCTTGCCAAGAAAATCCTAGTGTTACTTAACTGTAACCTTCTCCAGTTTGGCCCCACAGTTTTAATCCATGAGCTCACTTTGCCCCTTTGGCCATAATACCCATCCCTGACAAGTGTAAAGGGCAAGAGGCTGTATTTACCAGTAGGTTCAATGTGACAAAGGCCCCATCTACAGTGACATATAATGAAGTTTGAAACTTCATTATATGGTCTGTATAGTATACACTCATATAATGCAGTTTAACTGAACTAAATTGCTTTATATGAGTCTACACAGACCATATCATGCAGTTTCAAACTTCATTATATGGCACTGTAGATGAGGCCTAAGTATGACTAATTCTCCTTATCAATTCTTTAAATGTTGAGAGTGTGGGGCAAAGATGGCGGCAGGACGGGCGTTTTGAGGGCTCCTCAATTCGCCAACTGATTCCGCAGGCTAGCGGGCGAATCGCGCCCTCACCTTAGGCTGCAAGAAGCAGCCAAGAGGCAGCGAAACCGAGGGGACCCCACCGACGGCTCCAAAAGTCCCCCCTCCTCAAGAGGGGGAGATCGAGAGGGCCCGGTGCGAACCCACATCGGCGAGCAGCCAGCGGATCGGGAAGCAGGCACGAGCCTGTATTTACTGCCAGCCCAGCCCACTCCAGCAGCGAGAGAAAGGAAGAGAGAGATAACGGGGGAAAGCGGACATCGAAGGGGCGGTAAGGAGCCCCAGCAAAAGGAGGGCACCCGGGAGGAATCGGGAAGCAGCGAACCGTGAGAGGCTGCTTCAGAGGGGGGGATTCACAAAAACGCGAGGGGAGAACAGGAAGACGACTGGGGCCGTTAGAATTTGAGGGGAGGAAAAGGAAGAAGAAGGATCACCCGGACGGAATTGGGAGGGCCCCGAAAAACGGAGAGGGGAGAGACCCGGGACTCAAGATGGCGGCGCAAGGAATATAGGGGACGAAACAACAACCTGAACCAGAAGACGGCCATCTTGGAGAGAGGCTCTTCCCGCCCTAGAAGAAAAAAGGTGCGAAAGGGACCGGAAGAGGAGGCAACAAACTGCCCTGACACAATTCAAAGCCGAACCCGCACTGGAAGTGCGGAGGGGAAGGATTTACAGCCGGAACGACCAAAATAATAATAATAATAATAAAATAAATAAGAATAAAAATTAATTAAATAAATAATAAAAAAGAGCGAAGGATGATGCAAGAAGAGGGATCAGAAGAGGAGGGAATAACTTTGAGGGACATCCTTGCAGAGCTGCGAAAAATAGGGGAAGCTCAAGACGGATTCCTACGGAAGATGGATTCCATGATGTCTCGGCAAGAAAAGCAAATGGGAGCGGTCCGGGAACACCCCCAACATGCAAGGACAGAACCAACTGAAGAGGCGTTCCCCACAATGACAGAGCTGCTGACCTTCTATGATGATGGAAAAGACGCACCCCAGGTCAAGGGGGAAAACGCAACAATACATGAAGGTGGAGAGAAGAGAGGGAAGGAGAACACAAAACTGCGGGAAGCACCAGGGGAAAGAGGACCTCACTCCAAAAATAGTGAGGAAGTCTCACTGGAAGCTGCAAGAATGACTTCGAAGGGCCCTAAAACCTCTGCTCCCCAAAAACGAGAAGAGGGGAAAAACCAAGAGGCCGCTACAACACCCAAAAGCCCCATCCTGGATACAGATAAGAACGAAGGCAAAAAGATTGGGACGCAGCCCAATAGGAAGAGAAGCCGGACGAGAACAACCCAGCAAGGAAGAAAGAAAAACCTAAAGAAAAATTGCCCCTACTCTCTTGAGGCATATTTTAGGCCTACGAGATGTGGCATCCTGGGGATGGATATAAAAGGCCTCGAATCTCCTAAAGAGAACGGTTAGAAAGGAAGTCGAGGAAAATGAAAAGGTACAGATCCGGCTACACTGAAAGACATGGAACGGACAATGGACACCAAACACTGGAAAGATTTTGAAGGCTAAGGGAAAAGAGTTTTTAAAACAAAGGAAGGAGACTTCCAAAGATCAGCCAAACTGAACCCCCAAGAGTAAATAGCACCTACCCCTTATCAATGACACTCACATCTTTATTCCCACCCTCCCTCCCTTCTACAAGAATTGAACAAATGGGACTGTACAGTAATACCGGAAGCCAATCCACATACCCCCTCCCCATCACATTCCCACCCAGACACTCCCCCTTTCCCCCTGACCCCCCAATTCTAACCCCATCACTCAGCCTCTTCTCTCTCTCCCGTTCCTACTGTCCTTTACCTGAAATTGTTCCCCCACTTTTACTGTCTATGGAAAAACCCCAATAAATATATTTCAAAACAATTAATTCTTTAAATGTTAACTGTCAAACAAATTTGTAAAAAAATGAAAACAATAAATATTTATTGTGGTAGAATTCAAAGAAATAGCTTTGTTAGTCATGCAGCTACCTACTTTTTACTCTTATTTATTATTTATTTATTTCCAACATTTTTACCCCGTTCTTCTCAATCCCCGAGGGGGGACTCAGAGCGGCTTACACTAGCAAGAATTTGATACCTCAACAATTCTATTAGTCTCAAAGAATCAAGAAGATCACTTTGCAATAAATATTTATTACATAATCAGTAAATCAAATATGAAATCCCTGAATTCTTTCTACATTGTCATCTTCCAAAACCCTTTTAAGATCTTCGCACCTTGTCTGATTGCTCTGGCTCTATTTTGTCTTTTTCCTATCTGGCTCTTTAACACCAGCTTCATGTGTATATTCCTCTCCCCCAACAGATTCCCTTCACAGCACTCCAAAGTCTGCGGTAAGCTACCTCCAACCAGGCTTGCTCAGCTTCTTTCTTCACAAGTGCCACAAATCCAAATCAACATGAGGACATATAACAATAGGCATCAATCATTGACCTGCTGCACTATCAAATTTTCATTGGGTATAAATCCTTAATGAGCCTAATTAGGACAGGGCACTAGCAACCACACAATGAAATACAACATTTATTTTTAAAGATCTATTGATTACTTGGAATCATAGAATCATAGAGTTAGAAAAGACTTTGTGGGCCATCTAGTCCAACCCCCTGCCGAGAAGCAGGAAAATCACATTCAAAGCACCTCCGACAGATGGCCATCCAGACTCTGTTTAAAAACCCCCAAAGAAGGAGCCTCCATCAGACTCTGGGGCAGAGAGTTCCACTGTTGAACAGCTCTCACAGGAAGTTCTTCCTAATGTTCAGGTGGAATCTCCTTTCCTATAGTTTGAAGCCATTGTTCCGTGTCCTACAGCCCAGGGCAGCAGAAAACAAGTTTGCTCCCTCCTCCTTATGACTTCCCCTCACATATTTATACATGGCCCTCATCATGTCTCCTCTCAGCCTTCTCTTCTGCAGGCTAAACATGCTCAGCTCTTTAAGCTGCTCCTCATAGGGTTTGTTCTCCAGACCCTTGATCATTTTAATCGCCCTCCTCTGGACCCATTCCAGCTTGTCAAAATCTTTCAGTTGCAGTGTCCAGAACTGGACATTCCAGGTGTGATCTGACCAAGGCAGACTAGAGGGGTAGTAGCATGATTTCCCTGGATGTAAACGCTATACTTCTATTTATGAAGGCCAAAATCCCATTGGCTTTTGAAGAGACTTGTATGCTGGCTCTCACAATTTATCTCTTTCCCAACATGATCGCTCCAAAGGTTTGAGACAACAGTTCCTTTTACTCCCAGCTGCCACATCAGTGGTCCTGTTGGCTGTGCACCATGAACATTATAGTCCCACAGATCTGGAGGACAGCAGGCTGGGGAAGATTGCAACATGGGGTTGCTTTCCTCTCCTGGCCAATCACATAACTATTAGACTTTAACCTATTTCCCCCCTTATGACTTATTGTCAGGCGATTCTTTTCCAGCAAATATTCTTGGCTGCCTGGCAACCAGGGCATAATTGGCTGAGATGCCTTCACACTTGCTTATGAGACAGGTGTTGGCTAAGGGAATGCTCCCTGTACAAACATCTTCCTTGAGCTTGTCAATCATGGAACTACTTGTACAATTGTGCGGTAAATCCTGCTGTTATCTGGGCAGCTGGATCCATATTACTACCAGCTAGTTGAAGAAAGAAAGCTTCGTGTTGTTGCTTCCGAAAAGAAATTAGAAGGGGGGGACAGATGAAAAGGCTAATTTACCCATTTTCTTCTTTAGAGAAAATCAATATTAAAGCAATAGTGGCCAACATTAGTTGCATACATCTTGATGTTGAATTCCTGACAATTCAGTCCAATGCATGTTTATGCAATAGTACCTTTCATTGTGATCAATAGGGATTAAATAAGCATGCACAGGCCTTCCTTCCCACCCTCCATTCATTCTTTGAATTTTAAATAGATCAGATTGGCAGCAAGCCCCAGTGTGATACTGTGAAGTGTGCTTTATTTAGCTGAACCTTCTTGTACAGCACAGAATTATGAATGTGGACGTTTCTGGAGCCACAAACTCAGTGACCTGCCTTGGCTCAACTCCAGCTCTGAATTTCCACTCTGTTAGTCAGCAGTAGGTGCAACCAGTTAATGACGTCAGCAGAGCAGCCCGAGGCAACTTTTTTTCTTAGCACGTAATAATTTGCAGATGTTGGCAGCTCTTCTATGGGACCTGAGCTGAAGCCCTGTCTAACTGCCAAACCACAAAGCACACATCATTTTTACAATCTACAATTCCTGGAACTGAGCAGCGCCTTGTAAGAGTCAGTGTATAAAGATGAACACAGACCATCCCCTTCTTGGCAGTGTGACCACCACCCTTGCTGTTGCCGCCACAAGCAAAATCATTGATGCAAAGGTTCTTACTACTTGCCACACAGAGCAAGATCCCTCCTTCTTTCACCTTGCAATTTGTTTGGCATGAATGGGAATGATTAAGTAAAGGTAAAGGTTTTCCCCTGACATTAAGTCCTGTTGTGTCTGACTCTGAGGGTTGGTGCTCATCTCCATTTCTAAGCTGAACAGCTGGCATTGTCCACAGACACCTCCAAGATCATGTGGCCAGCATGACTACATAGAGAGTCGTTACCTTCCTGCTGGAACGGTCCCTACTGACCTACCCACATTTGCATGCTTTTGAAATGCTAGGTTGGCAGAAGCTGGGGCTAACAGCGGGAGCTCACGCCGCTCCCTGGATTTGATTCTGTGACCTTTCAGTCAGCAAGTTCAGCAACTCAGTGCTTTAACTCACCGCACCACCGGGGGAATATTTAGTATTACCACAATTTATAGCTGATTGATGCAAATGTGTCCCATTCTCATGGTAGGTAAAATTGTTGCACTGAATTTTTTTTGGAGGGAAATCTCTTTTGGTTTTTAAAACACCAAGTTGCAACTTCTTCAGTGGAGAATGATTTTTTAAGACCACATTTAGGCACAATCCAGTCCATGTTATGCACTATAAAATCCATGTTGATGTTGAGGTCAGAGTGAAATGGTTTTACCCCCAGGGACTTCGAAATGGTCTACTTTGGTTAGTGCCTGTGAACACATCATGTCATGGACCTCTGTCTTATTTCTGACTCATCCATGATTACTTAGAAGTTTTTCAAGTTATTTATTGAGCTAGTCTAGATGTTATCTGTAGGTTACTGATACTGGAAATGTATAGACAATTTTCATATTGTCCTCTTGAAAACAAATTCCCTTCTTGACCATAGCTTCAACCTCCTATGTGTAATTACTACATTTACCTGAGTATAATGCGCCATCAAATGTAATATGCAGCACAATTTTGAGGTGTCAAATTTGCTGTCAAATGTAATGTAAAGCACTGGTGGCTGCGAAAAAGCTGGTGGGAAGCCACACTTAAAGGCCATAGTCCTGGGATTATGTCTCCTGCCATCCTCACAGGCTTCCTCTTATTGGAACAAATAGGAGGGCAGCTGGGGGACACCTGACTGAAGAATTTTTTAATCACTTCATTATGTGCTAGACCTCATATGCGCATATGCAAATATCTAAATTTACACACAAGCACATTTCTTATCTCTCTGTTCTCCCAATACTTAATGCATTCTCTGTTTAATATTATAAACTGTGACATAAAGAGTTTGAATGTGTTCCAATTGCTCTGTTTGTGCTCCCTTTAAACCAGCCGTGGACATTACAGACCCGAAACAAATGGAGAAAGAAACAGAGAAACTTGTATGGTATATAAATACGGCAGCCAGAATCGTAGCAGCCAGATATTGGAAGAAAGAAGAAATGCCCGAAGAAAAGGAAATCCTATATAAAATACTAGAAGTTGCAGAAATGGACCGTCTAACACAAATATTGAGAGGAAATTCAATAGCTCACTTCTCGAAAGTATGGAAACCCTTTGTTGAATATATTAATAAGAGAGAATATATCAATGTAAAGGGATTTTGGATATGATGACTGTAATTACAAATCAAGACTCCAGGTTACACTACGCCCGTGCTTTACCCTATGTACCCAGTGTCATTTATATGTTTGTATTCATGTTTTTTTATTGCAATAAACTCTTATAAAAAAAATAAAAATAAACCAGCTGTGTTTCCGTTTGACACCCGAATGAGCTGGTCAGTTGTTTCAGGCTTATTAAAAGTGGATGTGTGCTGGCACAGTCTCCATTTGGGGGAGGGGGAATCATGTGTTTTGCAGGACTGCAGGGTTATACAGTCATGTGAATATGCACACTTTCTGTCCAAAATCAGGATATAAGGGGACCTTAGTGTTGTTCAGCCTGTGATTGTGTTTCAGGATCAGAGTGCTTTGGATGTGGGGAATGATGTCAATGAGGTTCAAGATGGCAATGGTATTGATGCAGAGAATGGCATAGAGACACCTGTTCAAAGTGTAGTTTTCCATGAGAATGTTCCTACAGGGTATAGGGATGATGATTTACTCCTTGAATTGCTCCCAGAGAATTCCCTGGATTTTGGGCTTGAAAACAACTTGGCACCTGCAGAAACTAATGAGCATATAGACAGGCGGGTGGAAATTAGACAAAACAGGCAGCTCGACCAAGGCCTTCAGCATTCTGCCAGGCCCCGACAGAAAAGGATAAGGGCCACTCAGGGAAAGCAAAAACAATTCTTCAGTGTTGGGAATGGCTTAACAAGGGAATAAAAGTTCTGAGAATGGGAAATATAGTCAGATGAACCATCGTTAATCCTGCTAAGTACTTGTTCTTGTCTCATGGAAGTTTTACTTGGAAGATTCATGTGTAAGGATTTCTTGTTTCATGGTTTGACTCTTTGTCTCTTGTGATTACACATTCATGCCTTGGAGTATATACAACACAAAATATACTCAGTACATAATTTATATAGCTCACATTACTGGTGCAAAGTCCCAAATACTCCGAGGCAGCACTGCTACCATTGTGGATCCAAGTGGCTGAAAGCTGGAGCCTAGGCTACCTCCGCTTAGCTTTTCAGCCACTTGGATCCACAACGGTAGCAGCGCTGCCTCGGTGTATATGGGATTTTGTGCCAGTAGTGTGAGCTATATAAATTATGTACTGAGTATATTTTGTGTTGTATATTTGGTAGATTGGACAGTTAGATTGTGGCCACATAAGATTGGGTCATGATGTGAACGGATTATGTATTTGTCAATAATTGAAGATATAGATATATATTCTTATTTACATAAAGAATTGGTACTGCTTATATCTGCATTGTGTTATATGTTTATTTAATGACTGAGACATATGGTACATAGGGTATAGCTGGAAGGATAGATACTTTTGGATTACTTATATAACTTCTACACATATATAGATTAGTAGCCCCCCCCTTTTGTGTTGTTTCTTGGTTACGATAGGTAGCCAGTTGGTGTTTTATTTTGTTTTGTTCCAAAGTAACACCATTGACACAGATTTTGTTTTAGTTTTGAATAGAGTAGACCTACTGAATGCACTGGATGTATTTATATGATTATTCACCTTTCAACAATGGACTGAATTGACCTAATCTAGTTGGAATTAACCAACAAGACCCCCAGTGGTCCTTACTTTTGAGTTAACATGTTTTGAATTGGCTTAGTGTATGAATTAGGGAACTTCAATCATTTTATTCTCTGAAATACTAAAAACAGCATGTTTTATTGGCTGACCTCAAGAGGCCCATATCCCTATCTATGCTAATGTGTGCCCAAATACTATACATGTTTGACTGAGATGTTATAAAAGGTGTCTGGCTAAATATTTAATAATTTATTTACACTTCTCAATAGCAACAGTGTTTAATAAAATGAGAGTGAAGAAAATACTGCATACAGTAGAGCTCTCATGTAAAGTAAACAGCCAAAGCAATGTGGCTCAGTGTCTCAGCAACGTTATTGTAAGCTTGGAATAGAGTACAAGTAGGCAACTTGCTAACTTAGGTAAGCATATGGAAAACCTCCTTTTTTCTGGACCATTACCCTCAGGTCACCTGGCTAGTCTGGTCACAGATAATACTGAATGGACATGTCTGGGAGTTTAACTCCAAAAAAAGTATATAACTGTTTATAAGCTTTGCCACCAATGCTGGATATATTTCAAAAAGTCCGCTACATTCAGTAGAGTTTTCTGTCAAGAATGACTTGCAAAAAGGATGCTAATTGGAAGAACATTTTATAGTGTTGAGCCATATGCCATTGTATCCATTCAAACATTAGTATTTTTCATTGTTAGTTGTTTTCTTATGAACACTTACTGGTGAGTAAGTCCAATTTAACACTGTAGGTGCAATGGGTTAAGCCCTTGCACTGGCAGGACTGGTTGACTGACAGGTTGGTCATTTGAATTGGAAAAAGTGGGTTGAGCTCCCTCTGTCAGCTCCAACTCCCCATGCGGGGACACGAGAGAAGCATCACACCAGATGGTAAAACATCAGTCATCCAAGCATCCCCTGGGCAATGTCCTTGCAGACAGCCAATTCTCTCACACCAGAAGTGCCTTGCAGTTTCTCAAGGTACTTCTGACACACACACACGGCAGGTTTTATTTCCGAGTAGATGTGCCTGAGATTACACTGTTAGAATTTTTTGAGGAAAAAGATGGCAGATAAACCAGTTCAGCTGATTTAATTGAATAGTTCCCCAAAAGTGAATGATTAAACTCTTCTTGTAGTAAATCTATTCGGAGCCTATTGGGAGCAATGTTTTAATATTAGGCAAAGAGGAACATGAACTACCCATGTTATAGCTTCAATGATTTCTCTAAGAGTAACTCTATCCCAGTCTGTTTTATCAATTTGTAAAAACGGCTTTATAAAGTTTTTACTCTTTAGCCTCCATTTTGTTTAAATCTTTGAATCCTGTGCCAGCGTGGTCACATAGTTCTCAATATTTGGTTGAAAATACACATGGATACATGCAAAGCAACCGTCAGGAAAGCCAAGAGAGATTTTGAGGCACATATAGCTAAGAACATTAAAAAAATAGCAAAAATTTCTTTAAGTACATCAGAAGCAGAAACCCAACTAGAAAAGCAGTTGGGCCACTTGACGAAAATGGTAAGAAAGGGACAATAAGTCAAGACAAGGAGATTGCTGAGCGGCTAAATGACTTCTTTGCCTCCGTTTTCACACAGGAGGACAGACAACATATGCCTGCAGCTGAGTCAGTTTTTTCAGGGAGGGAATTAAATGAATTAAACCAGATAGAGATAAACAAGGAAGATGTTCTCACATGCCTTACTAAACTAAATGTCAACAAATCACCAGGGCCAGACGGCATCCACCCCAGAGTTCTTAAGGAACTCAAGTGTGAAATTGCTGAAATTCTAGCCAAAATATATAACCTTTCTCTAAGATCAGGCACTGTACCCGAGGACTGCAGGGAGGCAAATGTAATTTCGATCTTCAAGAAAGGATCCAGGGGTGATCCAGGAAATTATAGGCCAGTTAGTCTAACCTCAGTTCCAGGCAAAGTGATGGAAACCATTATTAAAGAAAAAATTACTAAGCACATAGAAGAACAGGCATTGCTGAAGGAAAATCAACATGGTTTCTGCAAAGGCAAATCATGTCTTACTAACTTGATAGAATTCTTTGAGGGTGTAAATAAACACATAGATAAAGGGGACCCAGTCGATATTGTTTACCTTGACTTTCAAAAGGCTTTTGACAAAGTCCCTCACCAAAGGCTCCTAATTAAGCTCTTCAGCCATGGAATCAGAGGACAGGTCTTGTCCTGGATTGGAACCTGGCTAAACTGTAGGAAACAAAGGGTGGTAATAAATGGACACTTCTCAGGATGGAAAGAGGTGAGAAGTGGCGTACCCCAAGGTTCAGTTTTAGGACCGTTACTTTTTAATTTATTCATAAATGATCTGGATGTAGAACTAAATTGTGAGGTAGCAAAGTTTGCAGATGACACTAAACTGTTCAGGGTAGTTAAAAATGAAACTGACTGTAAAGAGCTCCAGAAAGATATCTCGAAATTGAGTGAATGGGCAACAAAGTGGCAAATGCATTTTAACCTAAACAAGTGTAAAGTCATGCACATTGGGGCAAAGAACCCCAAATACACTTATCAACTGATGGGATCAAAGCTTTCTGAGACAAACCAGGAAAGGGATCTTGGGGTTTTGGTGGACAGCTCAATGAAGATGTCAACCCAGTGCGCTGCAGCAGTGGAAAAAGCAAATTCTATGCTTGGCATGATCAGGAAGGGAATCGAAAATAGGTCGGCAAATGTTGTATTGCCTCTCTACAAATCTATGGTAAGGCCACATTTGGAGTACTGTGTACAATTCTGGTCACCGCACATCAAGAAGGATATAACGGAACTGGAAAAGGTACAAAGAAGGGCAACAAAATTGATCCAAGGGATGGAGCAGCTCCCTTATGAAATCAGGTTGCAACGCCTTGGTCTTTTCAGCCTTGAAAGACGGCGTTTAAGAGGTGACTTGATCGAAGTGTATAAAATCATGCATGGGATAGAAAAGGTGAATAAAGAAAAAATATGTTCTCTGTCACACAACACTAGGACTAGGGGGCACTCCCTAAAGCTCCAAGGTAGGAAAGTTAGGACTAATAAAGGGAAATATTTCTTCACCCAGAGGGTCATTGGGTTATGGAACTCACTTCCAGAGGAGGTTGTGACAGCTGTCAGCCTGGACAGCTTCAAGGCAGGATTAGACAGATTCATGGATACCAAGGGAATCAGTAGTTACTGAAATGGACATCCAAGTGCCACCTCTGTGTTGATGGAGGCAGGCAGGATTTTCCCGGGTACTGGTTGTGGGGGGTCAGGAGCAGGTGAGGGTTTTGCCCTCCTTTCTGCTAGAGATCCCTGTGTACAACTAGTGGGCCACTGTGTGACACAGAATGCTGGACTAGATGGGCTGAGGCCCGATTCAGCATGGCTCTTCTTATGTTCTTATGTTCTTATTTGTGAGAATGAAATTGCCCACACTCCAACATTCAGGTATGTCGGTAGAAGAGATGTCAAACTGTTGATGTTTGCTTGGGTCTGGTATGGATGTTACACAAAATAGAATAATTTTTGTATATGTGAGTGTTTTAATGAACAGGAAAAGTAAATCAGCCAGATCAGCCATATTATTTCTTTGTACTCAGCTCTACTCAGATGACATAATTTGAGTGAAGATTTAAGAATAATGCTACTTACATCAATCATCGTTTTTCACATTTTAGCCTTTTTCTATAAGTTGGACCAGGCCCGGCAACCATGGATAATTCTTATGGACACTACTGTTGATGTTACATGTCTTCAAGCCAACTCTGACTTATGATGACCCTATCATCGAGTTTTCTTGGCGAGATTTATTCTAAGGAGATTTGTCTTTTAGCTGGCTTGTGTTTTTTTTCTTCAAAAAAAGCAAGCCCCTTTGAGTCTCAGTTTTGGGAGAAATTCAGAATAGCAATAACAAGTAGTAGCAGTAGTGGTAGTACTGTGTTTATTTTAGAGTGCTGTAAACAATTTTGGCAATAACAATAACAGAATCATTGGTGTTCTAAAACCCCAATCAATAACTTCTGACAGATTGTGAAATCAATAATAATTCAAATGTAAACCAGATGGGTGATTAACCACAATAGTGGTTTTTAAAGTGTTACTTCTTTTTTATTATAATAATAACAATAACACTTTCTTTATATTCTGGCCTATGTCCTCAAGGGGACTCAGGGTGGATCACAGTACACATACATGGCAAACATTCAATGCCATTTGGGATAGATAGGACATAGACAGACAGAACAGAAAGGAAGTATGTTGTATGTTTTAACAAGTGAATAGCCACAGCACCCCATCCCCTCTTATCCACAATTCCTGGCACTAGAAATTGTTATATGGTATAAGTCAAGACTATATGGCACTTTCTTGTTGATTTAATTCTCAACTCAACTGACTTTACCATTCTTTAGTTGTGATTATTGCTGTTTGAAAATTCACTGCTGATCTCTTAAAACTTTCAAAATGTATGACCTAACATCCAAGCCGAAATCAGAAATGATCCACCTCATTAGAGCTAGACTCCTTTCTCTAGTCTGCTTAACAGGTGAATAAGGAGTACCACCTTTAAAAGATGACCAGTAGTAATAGTTAATAAGATGACTTTATGTTGGGTGTTCTCAGACATCAGGAAACAGGCCATCAGTCAAAAATGTTTTAGTTGTGAATGAATTGTGTCATGTTTATAACAGTGAGCTAGTTACTAGTCTTGCTCATTAGGGAGTGTGCTATAAAAGCAAATCTGGTGTAACAGGCTTTATGTCTTGAGTATTGACAGGTTGTGTCTTTAAATGAGAGTTCTGGATCAGATAAAAGGGTAATTTCGTCCAAGAGCAGATAGTACTCACATTTGTCAGAATAATTTAAAAGGAAGGAAATACAGGTATTTAGTTCTGGGCTAGCCAGCTGGCTTGACAAGATACAAAGTAGGATGAGTAACATTAAATTAGATGTCCTCTTGAGTTAAAGAGCTATTATGTTTAAAAGGCGACATAATTTTGTATGTACAAAAGTGGAAAATTGTGAATATCCCATCAACAAGAGATTGGTTGTTGAAAATGTGTGATTTCACTGAAAGGGAAGGACTGACAAATTTAATCCATAACAAAGAAGTTTAAGCAAAAATGGTAACTAGTTGTTGATTATATGAGAAAAAGTTGAAGGAGACCTTCTGTTACAATGTCTGAAGAGAAGTAGAAATTAAGTAGAAGTATTTATAACTTAAATCCACATGGTCTAAAAAAAAATCCTCACTGCCATCTGCAGTGTTTAAAAGGCTTTAAATGGTATGTATATTTTGTGTGTGTGGATAGCTATGTTTTTAAAATGTATATATTTCGAGAAAGTAAATATTTCCAAAGAACAGGATTAGTGACTTGTCTTGAGGTCTGGTGCTCAGTATCTCTTCATATTCAGAGTAGGCAGATTCCTCTTGCATTTCAGGATCCATGGGATATTCGTCATATGAAGGAGGCAGAAAACACAAGACAGAAGAGAAATCCAACCAAAATTGTGAAAATGAAGAATATAAGACACCTAGCCCCACCTATCAACATGTTGTACTGCTTGTGAGTCTAGGGCCCAAATAAGTAAGTTAGGTATTAGAACAGAAGAAGCATGCTGGATTACACCAAAGTATATATAGTACACTATCAGAACTAGTGGAAAGCTAACCAGCAGAATTGGTAGTGTCAATTCCACTCTGTCTTGTTTCCAGTAACAGAGTGGCATATTGCACACAGCTCCTAATATGAGGTGGTAGAGTCTCCTTCTCTGGAGGCTTTTAAGAGGGCATCTGTCAAGGGTGCGTTAGTTGTGTGTTCCTGCATGACAGAATTAGGATGCATTAAATAGCCCTTGCGATATCTTCCAACTCTATGATTCTATGGTCTGGAGCAAAGTTTGCCATAACTGGGCACCTGCAGAACTCTAACCACTGAATGCTGTCTTGCTCTAACATTGATTCCTCAGTTACTATCATTTGCCCAGCTTCTGTTCCAGCCCAGAGGGGATGAACACCTGTGTGACGGGCAGGTGCTAAAGAGGAAGAGAAGTCGTAGTTACCTGTTTGCCTCTTTGGACCTCATCCCATGAAGGGGAGGAAGAATTTCGTCCCATTATGCTAAAAAGCAAATTGTATCATTAATCAGTGCCTATCGTGCAGTGTTGTTTCTTGCCTTTTCTTCTGATATTATGCATTTTCAGATTTATAATATGAGTGTGAAGTTAAGGCAGACCCTATTTCTCTCCATTGGCACTTCTGCTGTCCTTTCCAATGTTCCTACTCCCAAGGAGACAAGAAACAGCATTCTTAAGGCAGATCCCATTTCTCCCCATGGGCTCTTCTGCTTTACTTTTCAATGATTTTAGAATAACGTGGAATCAAAGTAGCAATCTCCTGAATTTCTACTAAATACATTTGATTTTAAAATACCATACAAAAGTCAGGTGGCTGGATTTTGGGAGATTATGGGGCAGCAGAGCTTGGTAGGACATTGCCCATTCCCCCATACCACTAAATTGATTCATTGAGGGCAAATCTGAGAGATCCTATTCTATGTGTTTTCCACCGCTATCTAATGCAGTGTTTCTCAACCTTTTTTGAGCCGAGGCACATTTTTTACATTTACAAAATCCTGGGGCACACCACCAACCAAAATGACACAATATGTTTTATGGCGTTTCGGCACCACTTTTTCACAACAGGCTGCATATGCAGGGGACAAAGAGTAGGCAAACTAATAATATAGTGAAACTAGCAATATGCACAATTACAAAAGTTTTATAAAGTTAATGTATCAATATAGTGAATTTGAAAAACGGAGTACAGTTTGGCACCCACATGATGTTGGGAGAAAAAGGAAAAATCTTCCCTTACCACGTTGGATTAGGCTCTGTACTGGATAATCTGCAATATATAGAAGTTCAATATATAGGAGTTATCCACAAACAGAGGGCAGCATGTGAAGCAGGAGAGGAGCGCAAGTGGGCGGTTCCAAAAGTTATCCACAAGTGGGCGGCTCCAAAATGACACGGCGTCATTTTGGAGCTACCCATTGGGCTCCTCTCCTCCTTTGCATGCTGCGTAACACTTTTCCCTCGCAGCAGGAGGCATCTGCGGACAGAGCCTATTACCAATGTGGTAAGGGAAGATTTTTTTCTCCCATGAAGGAGGACAAAATAATAGCAGCGGCAAAAGGAGGGGGGAAGGAAGGGGGGCAAAAAGTTTTTCTGGAGGCACACCTGGAGCTCTGCAAAGGCACAGGAGTGTGCCTAGGCACACTGGTTGAAAAAGACTGATCTAATGTTTCTGAGTGATTCCAGAGCTCAGAAGATGATTTCTCCCCATCTCCTCCACCCCAATTTCTAGACACTTTGGAAATAGTTCCCAGACACAAAGCATCTCGGGTGACAGATGGAAGTCTCTGAATCCTTTTATTTATTATTTATTTATTTATTAACTTCGATTTAGTATACCGCTCACTCCGGAGCTCAGAGCGGTTTACAAAGAAGCAAAGAGCCGTGAATAATAACAATTAAGCAGTTAAACAGTTAAAAACACATTACACATCAAGACAATTAAAACCTATTAAAAGCAGTAGCCCTCAGCAAAGGCTGGGGGACGAGATAAAATCTGGGAGAGCCATAGGCGGCATGGCGGGCAATGTGGTTGGGTCAAGGACCGAACGCCTTTCTAAAGAGCCAAGTCTTCAAGGCCTTGCGGAAGGGCAAAAGGGAGCGGATGGCACGGATCTCCTCCGGGAGGCCATTCCAGAGACTTGGGGCGGCTACCGAGAATGCCCTCCGCCGTGTAGTGGCTAGGCTGCAAGTTCCGAGGGGAGGCACCTCAAGGAGATTGTGCTCCTCAGAGCGAAGTGATCTCGCAGGCACATGAGGGGTAAGTCGCTCCCTCAAGTACACTGGCCCCAGACCATAGATGGCCTTAAAGGTGAGGACTAACACCTTGAAGAGGACCCGAATTCAATTGGAAGCCAGTGCAGCTCGCGCAGAAGTGGAGTCGCGCGGTCAGATCTTGCAGCGCCCAGAAGGAGGCGAGCTGCGGCATGCTGCACCAGCTTAAGCTTCCGGATCATCGACAATGTAGAGCGCATTACAGTAATCGAGCCTCGAGATGACCGTGGCTTGGATCACTGTGGCCAGGTCGCATTGGGAGAGGTAGGGAGCCAGACGCTTAGCCAACCGTAGATGGTAGAATGCTGTCCTGCAGGTGCAGCCAATCTGCTCCTCCATGGACAGACGGGCGTCCAGCCGGACCCCTAGACTTTTTACCGATGGCTGAGGGTGAAGGGCCACACCATCGAAGGTTGGCAGCTGGGTCGCTACCCCCCCCCCGGGTGGCCCAGCCACAAGATCTCCGTCTTCGCCGGGTTCACCTTCAACTTACTGGCTCGCAGCCATCCAGTAACGGCCTCAAGGCAAAGATGGAAATTATCGGGTAAGGAGACTGCCCCGGGGTCCAACCTCAGAATGAGCTGGGTATCATCAGCGTACTGATGACACTCCAGCCCGAAACTCCGCACCAATTGGGCGAGTGGTCGCATATAGATGTTAAATAACAGCGGGGAGAGGATAGCCCCCTGAGACACCCCGCAGTTCAGCGGGGAGCCTCCGGAGGCCACCCCTCCCCACTTCACTCACTGCTGGCGGCGTTGGAGGAAGGAGGACAGCCAGTTGAGGGCTGTCCCCCTCACCCCCGCCACCGCCAGGCGGTGTATCAAAAGTTGGTAATCGACGGTATTAAACGCTGCCGTGAGATCCAATAACCTCGGTCCAAATGGCAGCGGAGTAGGTCTGTGATGGAGACCAGGACAGTCTCCGTCCCATGGCCTGAGCGGAAGCCGGACTGGAAGGGGTCTAGCCAGGTTGCGTCATCCAAGGAGGTCTGCAGCTGGTCCATTGCTGCCCTCTCAATCACCTTGCCCAGGTACGGAAGATTCGACACTGGGCGGTAATTGGAGGGGGCCGCGGGGTCTAATCCGGGCTTCTTCAGCAATGGACTGACCACCGCCTCTTTTAGGTCCTCTGGAAAAACCCCTTGCTCAAGGGAGCTGTTTACTATCTTCAACAGAGGGCCTCGTAACCCCTCCACGCTGGGCTCTGTTGTACTTCATCTCTTTACTGTTTTCTAATTGTTTAGAAATGGGTGTGTGTGTGAGATAATGTCCTATGTCTCTCCTAGTAAGTAGGTGAAAAGCAGCAGTAGTGCAAAGGAAGCACAAGAGTTGCCAGGGGCAACCCTGATGAAGAAGCTACTAAACCAAGAAACTTTCACAAAGATGTACCTTGCCCCAAATACCCCGAATTTGGTGTCTGCACTGAATAACTCTGTGATGTCACACCATTGTTGACTCATAAGCAACTGGGTGTTTCTTTAGAGTCTGCCACTTGTCAGTCAACCTGGCCCATCCCTGTTTGGCAGTGACTCAGAATCTTGATCTACAGCTATATTTCAGTTTATTTAAGAACTCACTCTTATGAGCAATGAAGAATGAATCTGCAAGTTTTTCATTGAGAAATAAACTTTCCCTGTTAAAAAATAGGAGAAAAAACCTCAAAGCTTTACCTGATTAACTAAGCTTTAGTGTGAACAACATTAAGAACTGCGATTTCAAACTGAAGTATATAAAATACATGAAATTTATTTATTTATTTGTTAGATTTATTGGCCACCACTCCCAGCCGGCTTGGGGTGACTTACATCAAGCACCACAATAAAACAACAAATCTACAACAGCAATAAAACCACAAGGATAAAACAATTCCTAAGAGATAAATGACAGGAAGATAAGAGTAGAACTGTGGTTATTGGTGTAAACCTTTCTAAAGCTGTAAAATCCACTCCATTCCCCCTTAGCCGAATGGTGATATTCATCCCTTTGTAAATAAAGACTCACAAGAGAAACTAATGTCCTAAACCTGAAAATATGTTGTAATAGAATTCAGCGGAATTTACTTCTGGTTAAACATGCATTATGTGTGGTGTTTCTCTGTGTGTATGCATACCCCCACTGTATCACTTTAGTTAATATTTGAACTAAGGACTTCAGCTGCATTACTCCTACGCAGATTATTCATCCAGAGGCATGAATGTTCCTAGTCTTCTGTTACTAGAGATCTGCATCTGGTGTCAAGTAGTTGATGAATGCCTGAAATTAACTATGTGGAGAGTTATCTCTTTTTTTCTTGGCAGGCAAGAGTGAGTTTTTTTAAAAGAAGAAGAAGAAAAAAAAGAGGGAGGGAGCAAACATTTAGCAGAATCATGAGCAGATAGATACTTTAGAACTGATGGGTGAGCAGCCATGGTGACATTGAAAAAATGCATTTGTCTTGTTTTGCATTAGGTGGCTTGTAATAGTTGTGTACATGCATGTAAGATACATGAAAGATCATGAAAGAACGAGATATGAGAAACAAGATTTGTTTCTAGACCTGTTCTGTATTTCGGTTGAGGTACAATATTTCACATGGAGGGAGGATCAAGAGAATAACTTAGCCATTCATTCAGCTCAACTGGCTAACACCACAGCTGTTAGTAGTACTGCTGGGTTGCTTCCAAAAACTAAAGTGCAAACAGTAGCAGATCTTAGGATGCTGTGTAGATCTGAAAAATGCCAGATTGAAACTCCCCTAAAAGAGAGTCAATTTTTAGAAATGTTTTGCACTGATATTTTAACAAGGATTAATATAAGACCAATAAAGCAATGAATGAAAATACAATTCCTGCTTTTTCATTCTAATTTGCTACTTGCATCTCATAAAAATATTCCTGTTAGCTTTGCAGATATGACTGGAGAAGTTATTTCTAGGAAACTGAGAAATCTAATTGTGGTCACCCACAGACCATTTTACTATGTACTTCATGTTTCTAATTATGTTTTTTTCTTACATGATTTATAATAATTTAGTGGCTTTTGATACTCTTGCATGAACATTTGCAGAAAAAAATTCATCCAGAGTACTCTTGGAGTTTGTCGATGGTACTGTCTTTCTGACAATTTGTAAAGAACCTCTTGAAAGTGATAAGATTTGTTTTATATCATTTTAAAAGTAGTTTCAGTGCTGCTTATACCAATGACCTCAAACTGTGTTTTCAGTATCTCAGTGGGATGATGACTGTCCCAGCCAGATTGCCCTCAATTTCAGTTTACAGGTTCAATTGGGGTTGAAGCAACAATAAAGTTATTAGGTCAATATGAAACCATTCCTTAGGATTTCAATGTTAAATTTTTAGCCCAGGGTAGATAGGTACCATGTTACACCAGTGAGACAGGTTACTCATTTGTGGACTTGAACATGAGGGAGGACATTCTGGGTAAACCGGCCCAGAATCTGGGTATAACTGAGTTAATAAGATACTATGGCAACTCAAAGCTGGGGACAAGGAGAACATAAACTAGAACATTTTTCATCATCTGGGCAGGCAGCAAAATGTGTTCTTTAGCTACAGTTGTTACCACTTTCACAAGGTTTTGCATCCTTCCTGTCATTACTTTATAACCCACATTCCAGTTGGGACTTGAAACACATGGCTTGGTCTTTTTCAGTGTTAAGGCTGTGAACAGAGTTTGGCTTAAATGTTAATTATTGTACATTGTTTTGTTTAGAACAGTTGTTCCCGACTGTAGCACAGCAGTTCTTGTTTGTGCCTGGAGGGCAGGGGTCAGGACCCGGGGTCCCATTAGCATTAGGGCCAGCAGTACCAGAACTAGATTCAGAGGATGAGCTAGATGACTGGGGCGAAGGGCAGCTTTCCCCTGATGGGCCTCCTTCGCCCACAGAGAGCTTGGCATGGGAAGAAATGTTGTTTGGCCCTAGCGAAGACATAGATAACCAGGTGCAGATGGAAGACAGCGATTCTGGCAGCTACGAGCATCCGGGTGGGAGAGATTCTCAGGAGCTAGTAAGTGAAAACATGGAAGAAAGTGGTTGGGAAACTTCTAGGGAGGAGAGCTCTCAGGGAGATAGAAACACAGCTGCGGAGAGACAAGGTCAAACCTTTGATAGGAGACGGAACATCGAGTCTAGCAGAAGGGAATGGTCCAAGAGCATAGACCGGCCGAGGTCCGTGAGCAGCGATTGGAGACGAAGAAGCCTAGAGCGTCGGGGACCTCGGCCGAGAGATTAAGTATAGGATCCGTGGGAACGAATCCTCAGTGCTCCGGCCACGTCTCATCTGAATAGGCGTGAAGCGGAGTGGGACCACGAAGCTAAGTTAGCCAGTGGTCATCAAGCCTTGCCTTGCCTTGCCTTGCCTTGTTCCTGATCCGCCTGGTTGTGCGGAGCCTTGCCCTGTTTCCTGATCCGCATAGTTTTGCGGAGCCTTGCCGAGCTTTCAGCCTATTTGCCACGTTACCTTGGACATTGTTACTTCAAGCTTTTTGGATTGCTTTTATATTCTATTGGACATTATCTTTTGAACTGTTTTTATATTCAATAAAGTAGTTAGCCTTCAGTCCGTCTCTGTGTGTGTGATTAAGGGGCCGGTCAAGTCCGTGCATCGTGACACCGACCTCTTTTTGACCAGGGACCACTTTAGCTAGGGACCACCCTCCATCATTAGTATCAAAAGTTTTTATCAACTTTAGATTCGGTTTGGTTATTTGGGGTGCTGATTCAGAAAATTGCATTGGATAGATCACATCAGCTCTAGTTTCTGATACAGAACATATGCCATCCAGTAGTCACCATCTGCTTGTCCACAGAAAACCATATTTAATAAACAAGATCAGTGACTCTTGTTGCAACAGTGTAGTAATGGTGGGGCCGCAGACCATATTTTAGTTCTTGCAGACCACGGACCACAGGTTGGGAACCACTGGTTTAGAAGGTAGTGTAAAATAGATATTATTAATCTGGCATTGAAGGTTTCTGAGTTATTGAACCTATATTTTCCATCTGTGGGAAAAGGTGGGCATCAGTAGCACAAAAACCCTCTAGTAAAAGTGGGTGAGATCCAATTCTCTCCCAATCTTCCAATCCAA
Organism: Anolis apletophallus; assembly: GCA_030556195.1. NCBI lineage: Eukaryota > Metazoa > Chordata > Lepidosauria > Squamata > Anolidae > Anolis > Anolis apletophallus. The sequence continues at coordinate 47,478,680 of JARBWK010000004.1, read as the reverse complement.
AGTAACCAGTGAATTCAGGACAGAGAAAGAGTACTTGTAGTTTCTTCCAACTCCATGGATCTAACCCCTGCCATGCAGAATTGCACATTTTAAGTACTCTCAAGAAATGGCCATCTGTTTAAACATCTCCAGGCAGGAGAGTCTGTCAGTCACTGAGATAGCCTATTCTACTGTTGAGCAGCCATTATTGACAGGAAATTGTTTCTAATGGTTAGGTGGAATTTTCCTGCAATTTTAATCTATTGGTCCATGTTCTAGTCTCTGAAGTAGCAAAACAGAATTTCATACATGGGATCATTTCAGTTATTTAACTAACGTATTGTATCACCTCATCACTTCACTAAGATAAACTTTGCTGCTTCCCTAAGCCACTCCTCATAAAATGTGGTTGGTTTCCAGAACTTCATCTATCTTGCTTGCCCTCCTTTGGACCGATTCCAAAGGAGGGCAAACAATAATTTTGTTGTTGCACTGTGGTACTCAGTACTGGACACAGCATTCCTGGTGAAAACTTCAACTCACTCCATAGCCAAAGGTTGAACAAAGTGAGTTCTGTGGAATGCATGAACCCACCCTGTACCCCCTCCAACTCCCTGACATGCCCCGAAGTCAAATCACATCACCAGAAAGTTTTGAAGGTGTGAGACTAGCCATTCAAATACAATTTTGCTGTACGGATCTTGCTTTAGCTCCATATATTATAATATGTACTGTGTGTGTGTGTGTGTGTGTATATATACACACACACACACACACACACACACAAATTGATGATCCAATCCCTTCTTTATCTAGAAATACTTTTTGTGCGTATTTGAACAATTACTTTTCTGGGCTGGACAGGTCAGTGGGGGGAACAGCCCTCCAAAGTCCAGGTAGGGAAAAAGAGTCCCAGGCCTCAAACAACTGCCAGTTTTTTCCCTAATCCCAAATGTCCCATGTGTATCCTTGGCATATTGGCAAGAATGCTTAAGAATGGGTGTCCAACAAAATCTGGACTCCACAGATTCCCAGTCCTGGTTTAAGGCAAGGAAAAACTTAACTGGAGAGGGAGAAATACAATAAAAATGCTGCTTCTCCCATTCTACCAGAACAATCTTAATGGTGTCTCAGAGAGTCCAACTTCAGATCCCTGAGAGGATTGGTTTTACTTTGCCCACTCACTCCAGATTAATCTTCCCCAGCTGTCAAAACTGTGATTATTTGAATCAACATTTTATTGAAGAATTATACAGCATACAACACAGTATTCAGAAACCTGTTTTGGCTAATATCTGCTGTTAAACTGAAATGTTAGGCAAACATTTGAACATTAGTCCTATTTTCAGACCTAGGAAGCCTCTGGAATTGTTAAAAAAAGAAATCAATAATTTTGGATGGACTTCGAAGGCATTTTTACCAATGGGTGTGGATAAAACTTCCTAGTGATATATTATAACTGGGCAGTTATTCAAGGCTGTGAAAATCAATTCCTCTTAAACTCTCAGAATGACTACTCTAGTGATAAATGTGCTCTAGTATTTTTCATATGTTTCTTCAGTAAATGATAAAAGCTGCAGTTAAATATTTAATAGGCTATGTTTACAAAGGCATTTTAAACTAATGCCAAAGCATACAATCTTCAGCTTGTATTTTTATATACCCTTAGGTGGAGTCTATGATACTTTTTATGGTAAACATGTGGAAACTTATTTTTCTTACCATTTTCCCCAAATAAACCTCCTTTCATTAAACTATGGCTTTTTTGTTAATTTGTTCCTGCTGTTACAAGAAAAAATACGAACACAGCAACTAATTTTCTCCTTCCTTTGATACAAAGGAACTGGGAAACTTTTATGCCTTCTCACTGCTTATGGAGAACCAAGGGTTGCAGAGAAGGGAGAAACCAATCTGGATATTTGTCCAGGCAATGATGTAATTTGTATATTTTAAATAAACTATAATAGAGGAACACTTCAACTTGCAGACATGTCTGAAAGTCCATTTTGTAGAGCCACATTTGCCATAATGGCATTAAAATTCAACAGGGCCATTCTGGAATTAATGGGTTAAAACTAGAGGAGCATTTACACTACAGAATTATTGCAGTTTCATACCCCTTTAGTTGCCATGGCTCAGCGCTGCAGAGAGTGCTGATGCCGCACCAAATTACAAATCCCAGGATTCCAGAGCATTGACCCATGGCATTAAAGTGGTACCAAACTGCATTAATTCTACAGTGTAGATGCAGCCACAATCATAGCATTTGAAGAGATCTCAAGGACCATCCAGCCCAGCACCTTGCCATGAAGGTGCTGGCCCTTCAAAACACTCCTGGAAGATGGCTATCCAACCTCTTTCTCACTTATCCTTATCATTTCCAGGTGACAATTGTGTGGCTTTTCTAATCTCTGGCAACAAATGGCAGACCCATAAGGTGCAACTTGACGGAGCAGTTTTCTTTATCTGAAAGCCACCTTGAACCAGTCCCCTTGAATGTCAAGATAGAGACTGAGAGTTTGGAAACCCCATGAGTCTCTAGCTCAAATATGAAGGGCGGGATTTAATTCTCAATTTAAGAAAAGAAATCCTTGAATAATACAGATAACTGTGTGAAGAATTCAAATAAAACTAGTGGTGGCTGGAGGCTTTCATATCAATGGGGCAATTGATCCGTCCCATAATTTTATTTATAGCTATCCTTTGGAGCTATCTCCAATATAAGGCTAAGAAACTTAAATAGGTTTTTTGAAGTTCTGACTAAAATGCAGAGCAAGTTCAGCATCATGCTGGCATATATGTCACCAACCACCACAAAATTCTTGACAAAATGATTAATTGGGGTTTCCCCCCCTCCAAGCAAGCAGACATTTAAGATGAACAAGTTTTCTTGGGACTGGGGTTTCAGTGATTTTGGGAAGTGGCATTTGTCCACATTGCTGCCATTCAAATTCAATTGAGTAAATTGCTACTGAATTTATTGCATTTTTTAAAACTAAAATAGTCACATGAGTTGTTAAATGAGTGCAATTAAACCTATGAATAATATTTCATAAGTGGGTGAAGAAGAATCCAAAGCAGGTGACATCATAGGAAAGAGCTGCCAACCCTGGGGCTGATGACTTCAATTGAATGGGATTGTTTGTCCTCCCATTGATTATGGAGATGAAATTAAGAAAACAGTAGGATGTGGCATTTATTGGTAGTCAGCTGCAATCTCTATCCTTTTCCAAGGCATTTGCCTGAAATCCAAAAGGAGATACATGTTGCCCTGTTCTACACAGGAAAGAGAGGTATCTGTTCAATCTGTCACTATCAGGCAGCTATTAAAATTATGGGATCTCTATCATTATGCCTCTCCAGCAGGCCTCCTGACACATGTCATTTCTACACACCAGGAGCCCTGCTGGAGAGGCCTAAGAGTGGACTGGTAAGTTTTATTTTAAGAGCTTTTTGAGGGAGTTTGGGGAGGGGGTTGATGCCCTCTCACTTCTCTGGGCTCATGGGACCCAAAGAAGCGAGATGAGAAGTGGGGACTGACCCCTGGGTTGTTGCAAGACTACCTGGAAGTCAGTCTCCACAGGAAGGCCCAGACCTAATGGGGTATCTAAAGTTTACTTGCTTTGTCCCGAATTAATTCTTTTTTACCAGAGGCATCATTTGATGCCTCCAGTAAAAGTCCAGCAGGGCCTACATTTTGGGCCCTGTCTGAAAGGGCCCTTAGAGTAGGTAATATGTACAAGGTCAACACTATAAACTACATGCCCTACCTGCTTGAGTAACTAAGGACTCATTTTAATGAAGCTAAAAGACTTGTTTTACAGGGAAAGTCTGCGAGAAATAGCTGATGGGCTAGCTCTGTCACCTCATTACTTACAAACCTTAGGGTAACCTCCAACTACTTGGTAGAGATCCCATAATTTTAATAGCTTTCTGATAGTGAGAGATTGAACAGATACATCTCATTCCTGTGTAGGGTAGCTCCTGTTGGATTTCTGCATCGTGTGGTATTCTTGAAAGCATAGAGGAGAAAAGGTTGGAAACCTTAAGACAACGTCATGGGTCTTGCACCTTTAAAATGACTTTACAGCTATTTCCTTTTCTGACAAGTGATGTTTTCCATGCAGTGCTTCATGTATAGTACTGACCGCAATTTGGTGCACTTCAGAAGTTGCTGAATTGCAATTCCCAATATTGCCAATTGAATTCCGGGTCTCCTTCAAAGTGTTAGTCTTGACTTTCAAGGCCTTACATGGTTTGGGGCCAGTGTACTTGAAGGAGCGGCTTACCCTATACCTGCCCAGAAGATCACTGTGTTCAGAGGGTCTTAACATGCTTGAGGTCCCAGGTTTGAAGCTCTATAGGCTTTCCAGCACACGGTAGAGAGCGTTCTCGGTGGCTGCTCCTGTCCTGTGGAATTCGCTACCGGCCGAGATGCGGGCCCTGCGAGACCTGATGGCCTTCCGTAGGTCGTGCAAGACCTGGCTGTTCAGGCAAGCATTTGGTGACTGACCGGCGCCTGAACTGAATTGATACCTCATCCTGCCGTGTACTATTGTTGTTGTTACGAGTCAGCTTGTTCTGACCTGCTGCGATTGATGTAAATGCAATTGGTTAGGATTGTTTTATAGTGTTTTATGATGTTTTAAATTTTTATATGTTTTTATGTTGGAAACCGCCCTGAGCCTTGGGAAGGGCGGTCAAGTAAATCGAAAAATAAATAAATAAATAAATATCTTTAAACAGTATGAAGTGGCATTGATAGGAATAGTAATTCAACATGATTCGGAAACTCCCAAGTTGTCCATCTCTGTTGCATGTGAAATATGAACAGGAAAAGGCTAGGCAGTAAATCTTCAAATGAACATATAAGGAAGACACTGAGATGTTGTGATGCAAAGGTGGAGAAGAGAAGCTGGGCTTTGATCACTGAAAGCTATTTCTCGGGCATGAATCTTACCAGCACTCTCATTCACAGTGCTTATGTAGGTGTTGGAAGGTGCATTGTCAATCTCTTCCAGTTTTTCTTCATTCTGTGTTAGTGGAAGATAGAAAAATACAAGTAACTGTTGATTGCATTAGGTCTCTGTGTGTCTTGTTGATTAACCTAGCTCAATCTTCTGTTTATCTTCTGTATCAATTTGTCTGTTTAATGAGTTTCTGTGTGTATTCAGTACATTCCTCACACTTGTCACTAAGTATTTAGAGTTTTGGTTTTGGTTTACTTAAATATTAGGTGGAAAACAGGCAGTGTTCACTACAACAGAAATGTTCTGGGGTGGTTTTGAGATGGGAGATGATTTCAGGATTGCTATCTGCCTTCACTGTAAGCACTAAGCAGCAAATGAACCAGGATAAAGCCTGCTGTAAAATATTGAGAAAATACCAGTGGTCTTCCCCAGAGCAGAGAAAAAGTCAAAGCAGCCCAAGATCAGGGACAATACCCTTAGGGCTGGAAAAAAGAGGGGTGAAAGTAGCACACCCCCCCCCCCCAAATCAAACACATGGTTAGAGGATTTGACAGGTAGTTGTGCAAGAGAGGTGGGAATGTAGTTCCATAAGAAGACTGTTTCTAATGCCAGTCTAGATCACCAAATGACCAAAGTGGCATAGGGGAGATTGCCAAAAGAATCTCACCACCCAAACAGTTGATTATGATTTAAAAACATGTTTTTCTCTACCTGCCTCATAATGCTGCATTACTGACTCTCACTGGTTTGCTGATGGACCAGAGGAAATTAACTGCACTCTCTTCAAGTACATAATCATAATACTTATAATCATATGTTGAGGTTACATATTAGCATGCTTAACCAATTTGATGCTAAGGGGGATAGTGCCAAGAGAAAAGCAGTGTGAAATGAATTGCTTGCCTTTGAGCAATCAACCACAGCTATTTTTGTGTTTTTGAAAATGTACTAATTCTACAGGTGCCCAGCACAAACAAAAAGCCAACCCTCCAAACTCTGAAACTACTTGATTTAAACTGGGTTGGTTCAAGTGGAAAATAGTATGTGGATGTGAAAATAATAAAAAAATGAAGTCATTTTTGCTTCCTCAGTTCAAGTCAAAAGGAAAAGACTTGTGATCCAAATTCCTGAATTGCAGGTTGTATATTAGTTTTGTCAGGCCAAATCCAAATAGCTGAATCAGGCTGCGATTGAATCAGAGGTTCCAGTACACAGACCTAATAATTAAGACTTGTTATATCTACAGAGGACTCACCTATAGTGATACTGAAAATTTCTAGAACCGATGTGCTGTTACAAATCAGCCACTGCCTATATTTGAGGTCTGTCTTTGAAAATAGTAACAATTACCTGACAATTCACAATAACACAACAATTTCCTCCTATTCTTACTAGGAAAAGGAAGAGTTTTCTTTCTTGTAACCTTTAAATTGGAGACTTTATTTTGCTTCCTTTTCACTCGCCAATAGCCAGTGATGCCTGGTTGTGATCTTCTATAGCAGTTTTCCCCAATCAGCATGGCCAGTACTTCAGATAGCTTTTCTCTCAACTTACAAACTTTCCTTGCTTTTCTATCACAAACTTTCCTTGCTTTTCTCCTTATCTTCTCTATTAAGGGGGAGGCATGGTATTGTGAACTGAGTTCCATAATTGTGAGTGTGAAGATCCCTTTGTCTAGAAACACAGCTCGCACTGACTTAAAATTTAATCACCACCTCTCAATTTAACACTCAATGTGGATAACAAAAATAATGGAATAAATAAATCATATTATTCAAGAAACCTCAAAATAGTTTGAAAGGACAAATTAGAAAAGTGTATTTTCAGACCCTTTCTCAAACCTGCAGGAGGGGAAACAGATCACAATCCCAAGGGGAACATGTACCACAATTCTGGAGCAACACAGAAGGAAGCAGACCCATTCAGCACTAGTATTCTCATTTCTCTTACACCTGATTTTGTCTATGCCACATCTGAAATGGCCTACATCAAAAAATTGTCTGATGGAGTAGATTGAAGACATCTGTCATAAATCAAAGAGCAGTTGGGGGGGGGGGGGTGCCCCAAAGAAGTAAATTCAGCTGCACTTCTTATCAGGAAATCTGTGTTGTAGCATTTTCTTGGGTTTTGCTAGCTGAATAGGAAACTCATCATCATAAAATATGCATAACAATGAAAGAGAATGTGTAGTTTGCATGAGCTATTGTAATGATGATGTGTACACCTTGTAAGTAGTTTTGTGTCCAATGTCTGAAAATTAGGGGGAAGCAATAAATCAAATGAATAATAAATCCCGTGAGTCCCTATATTGATAGAAAGGCAAAATAAAAACAAAAACATAAACATAAATAATAAATACAAGACACTCTGAAAATATTATAGGTTTTCAGTGTTGCTTGTTAATGTGTTGACTAATAGATTAAGCAGGTAAGGAGACATCCCTGGCATGTGCAAAGCCCTCTAGAAAAGGAAAGAGAGCTGTTTAGGGGTGTTGCTCTTTGCTTCTATGAGTTACAATGACAGCTTTATTCTCAAATGCTCAAAGTGTGCATGAGTAAGCTTCTTAATGTAATGAATGGAAAGAAAGTATGCACTCCACCCGGTAGAGGTATGGTATAATTTACTATGAAGAGGAAGCAAACAATGTGGATTGTTGGTTTTTAAAAAATTGATCTCCCAAACTAGAGTACATATTGGTTAGTGTTAATCAATAACACAAGTTTTTAACAGTATACAATAAAATGGACCTAAATATGTATGGTTTTTAACTGTATTATCTCAGGCTATCTTAAGACAGCCATTCTCACCTCCTTCCCTACCACTAGTCTATAGACTTTCTGAAAGAAAAATGCATTATGAAGCTGCTCATCCCTTATACAAAATGAATGGGACCAGATGTGTTTTGGATTTTGGAATGCTTCAATTTTTTTGAATACCTGTATTTGTAAATACATCCATAATGAGATATCAGCCTCTTTGAGTCCCCTTCAGGAGAAGTAAAACAGGATATTTCTTCCTCTTCCTCCTCCTCCTCCTCCTCCTCCTCTTCTTCTTCAAGATGGGTCTCAAATCTAAACACAACATTTATTTATGTTTTGTATATACCTTTTACACATAGCTTGAAGGTAATTTTATACAATAATTTTACGCATGAATCAAAGTTTGCATACACAAAAGTATCAGAAAACAAAGATATTACTATTTCAAGTACCCATGTGAAGAATTATGGATTTTGGAGTATTTTGGGTTTCATAATTCCCATATAGACTACTGCATCATGCTCTACGTTGGGTTGCCTTTGAAGACTGTTTGGAAGCTTCAAATAGTCTAATAGGTGGCAGCCAGATTGCTCACCAGAGCAGAGTTCAAGGAGCAAATAACTCTCTTGTTAAGCCTGCCGGTTTGCTACCGAGCACAATTCAAAGAGCTGGCTTTAGCCTATAAAGCCCTAAATTGTTCTGGCCCAGCTTACCTGTCCAAATGTATCTCTCCTATGAACCATATAGGAGCTTAAGATCATCTGGAGAGGCCCTGCTCTCAGTCCTGCCTTCTTCACAGGTGTGACTGGCGGGTACGAAAGACGGGGCCTTCTCAGTGGTGGCCCCTTGGTTGTGGAACTCCCTCCCTAAGGATATTAGATCAACCCCTTTCCTCCTGACCTTCCGTAGAAAAGTGAAAACATGGCTTTCTGGGCAAGGCTTTGGGAACCTAGTACAATAGATAAAACGTGGAACTATGTGAAATGGTTTGGAATGGCTTAAATGATGATTTTGGACAACAAGGCTAATAGTGAAGGTAGTGGTTTCATATGTTTTAAAAGGTTTTAATGTATGTATTTTATAATTCTGTTTTAAATGTTATTGTAATTTTTATATTGTTTTAAGAAATATCCCAAATAAATAAATAATTCCAGATATACGATGCTAAACCTGTAATAAGAATGAGAGAAGCCTTATCAGTTTGGTTGTTCTTTAATCTTTACAAACATATGACCCTAGTTTAAAAAGTTGTGCTGAATTTCTCTTTTGTTCATTTTGTACGTGCAATACTTCTCAAATGTTTGAGAGAGAAAAATATTAGGAAAACATTAGTTCTAAAAATGAGTCAGTCATTCTAGAAAGTTGGAAAACACTTTGCTTTCAGTACAAAAGTAAGCCTAAGCACTACTTCTGTGAACATTTTCTTGTTTCATTTAATTTAATTTCCAGAATTAACCTATTTTGCTTTTTTGCTGATGGAGGATGCCCCATTGTACCTACTATTGTTACTCTTCCCTTAACTACAGTTTTTAGAAAGCAATAGGGACACAATATTTGGCAGAAGGCCCAGTGACTCAATCCTCAGTCTCATCATCTTATCTTTCAGTCTGTTTCCTGTGCAAAATGTTGACAAAAATACTAAGCCACATACTGGAGTTCCTGCAAAGATTGCTGAAACCCTGGTATGGGTAGTACTGTATCCTGATCATCTAAGAAATTCCTTACATTAATCGCTATAGCTGTGTAGCAATACAGCCATTTGTGGGATTTACCAAGCACCTTGTAGCCAATTTGCTTGGGTGTGCACTATGTGGAAGCTGAATGGAGATAAATGATGAATGGTGTGTAAGAATTTAGCCAAAGGACAGAATGATTAAGCCTGCCTGCCTAAAGGAAGTGGTGTGTTTCTGGGTGCTCCCAAACAGGCCTTCATATGGTGTCAGCAAGTTTCATTCAGCACGTGCTCTGAATGCCTCAGTTGGGAGGGAAGTCCTTGACTTCTCTGTTGGAAAAAAATGTTTTCTAAACAGCAATTATTATTGCTGAGCTTGTTTTCCTGGAAGTGGAATGATATGGAATCAATTATTTTATAGCACTGAGAGCTGAAGTCCAAACACTTGGTTCACTCACATTAAAAAATATCAGGCTGAGAAAACAGATTGTCCAACTCCTTTATTGATCCTACTATGCCATCTCTAGAATGACATCCGTCGGGATGTAGCAGCCTGTAATGCAAGGACCAAGACATTGATGCCTCCGACCCATCTTCTGTTCAGATACCAGCCAGCAAGCCAATGCCTTAAATTAAGAAATAGCTTCCTAAGATCCACAGAGATGCTTGCAGAAACACCTCAGGAAGCGAGAGTCCAAAAGTAGCAGGTTAAAACCCAGAACCGCAATCAGTGGCTGAGACTGGATGAGAGACTCGATCCTGGGCACACTGAAGACTAGGAAACTTGGAAGACACTGAACAGACTGCGCTCTGGCACCACAAGATGCAGAGCCAACCTTAAGAAATGGGGCTACAAAGAGGAGTCCCCAACAGGCGAATGTAGAGAAGAACAAACCATAGACCACCTACAACAATGCGGCCTGAGCCCTGCCACATGCACAATGGAGGACCTTCGTACAGCGAAACTCCAAGTGGCCAGCTTCTCGTCAAAGGAACTCTGGCATAATACCTAATTTTTAACTTTGTGTTTTTAAATACATTATAACTGTACTTCTTCTGACATGATAATAAATAAATAGATAAATAAATAAATAATCTCTATTGTGTGTTCCCATGGTCATACCTGGCAGGGGTTAAACACAGGACATTTTTTGTCTACAAAGCACATGTTGTACCATTGGACTATGGCCTTTCATCTCCTTCTTTCCCCTTCAATGGCAAGCAACATACAAGTGAGAAATTTTCTTACAGGCCTCTGGTTTTAACAGGATTGTTCTGGAATAAATGTGTTGTGGGCATTCCTTAATTTAGTGAAAAGGGTTCGTTAATACTAATGAAGCAGGGTAGGATTACAGCCTTTAAATAAACATTTCTGAAGAAACAAGATATGACCCTTTAATCTCCCAGATTTTACTTTAAAACTGGTTTAAACGGGGTTCCTTTAGTTTAGTTAGTTAGTATAAACCAGACAGTTACCTGGTTTGTCTAGAATCTGCCTGGTATTTCAAGAAGTAAATGACTGGAATAGCTGATTGTTCTGCCTTCAGGCATCAAAGCAAATTCTTAGGACTGAAGCCAATTTTGTTATGAATGATGAATTTTGTGGATTACCACATGCTAGCCTTAAAGGACAAATAAACTAAAAAAAGAGATCAAAAGCAAGAATGTGAAAATGCCTCCAGCCATGGTAATTATAGAAACCGTACAGTGGAACCAGGCTAGTAGTGCGGTAGCTGTAGAAATACCACAGATTCATATGCAACAAGCCCATGCTGTGAATACTGAAAGATAGAAGTTACATATTTCTTTATTCAGAGTAGAGCATGTGACCTCATTCATTAGGAGGAGAAAGGGGCCTTCAGTCATTATCACGGCAATCTTATGTATCACTACTGAGAATTAAATCACATTAACATCAATCGCACGAGAGTTGTAAAGCAGATTTAATATGATACAAAAGCACAGCCAAATGTTAATTTCTCAATTTTTTAAAAAAGAAATTATATCTCTTTTATGGGTGAAACAGGTGCTTATCAGGTTTTCTTTTTTTCTTTTGCCTCTGGTGCCAAAATAGTCTGATCTAGCCTTGGATACTTTTAAGCATGTTACGGCTATAATGGTATGTTCCTGCACTTCAGATGGAAATCTATCTTTGCACAGAGGTAAACACTTGCTCCCAGCTAATCTTTGATAGGATAGCAAGGTAGGTTCCTTATCTCGGATTTTGGAAATTCTTACATTTTTCTACTCACTGGTTTTTTTTCCTTAGTTACTTTGCATGTGTGCAAACAGAAACCCACACAGAGGAGTACTTGTCAACAAATACATCTGGTAAGATATTTATTTATTATTTATTTATTTATTTATTTCATTTATAACCCGCCCTTCTCTACCCCCGAAGGGGGACTCAGGGGGGCTAACAAAAGGCAATAATTCAATGCTGTATACAAGGAACAGAACAACAACATATCAAAATATAACAAAGCAGATTAAAAACAGTTACTTGGAATTATTTACCTCTGCTATATAAAATACAGGTTATCTACTTTGAACTGGATGATATGGCAGTGTCAAGTCATATAATCTGGTAATCAGATAATTTGGATTATCTGATTTGATAATATGGATTATATAGGGGAGTTGGAATGTTTGGCAAAAGAAAAAAATATAGATATTATTGGCATAACAGAAACCTGGTGGACAGAGGAAAACAATTGGGACACAAACATTCCAGGTTATAAACTGTACAGGAAAGACAGGAGAGGGAAAAACGGTGGCGGTGTGGCCTTGTACATAAATGAAGAGCTAGAATCTCATGAATTAGAATTTCAAGAAAATTCAAACTCACCTACAGAAACATTGTGGGTAAAAGTCCCAGGACAAAAAACAAATCTAGTATTAGGGATCTGCTATCGCCCTCCCAGCCAAACTCCAGAGGCAGACTGCTATCTGGAAAATGAAATTGAACAGGCCTCAAAAAGCAATAAATTAGTCATAATGGGGGACTTCAACTATCCCCGAATAGATTGGCTAAATTCTTGTTCTACGCATGAAAGAGAGACAAGGTTCCTCGACATGCTAGCTGATTATTCCCTTGAGCAGATGGTCATGGAACCAATCAGGGAAAAGGGATCCTGGACTTGGTGCTAACTAATGAACAAGATCTCGTTCAAGATGTCCTTGTAACTGAGCCCATAGGTACCAGTGACCACAACACAATAACCTTCAACTTAAGTTTGGATAGCAAACCGTCAGTGAAAACTAACACAGAGACCTTAAATTTTCACAAAGGGAATTTCACCAAAATGAGAAAAATAGTAAAGAACAAACTAAAAGGAACAGTAAAAAAATCAAATCCCTCCAGAATGCTTGGAAACTGTTTAAAAATACTTTAAAACAAGCCGAACTAAAATGCATTCCTAAAATAAGAAAGAGGCCGGGAAAGTCCAAGAGGACATCGGTATGGCTTACAAATGAAGTAAAAGATGTGATTGGAAAGAAGAAAAACTCATTTAAGAAATGGAAGGCTCTTCCTACTGAGGAGAACAGAAAGGAACACAAGCTCTGGCAAACTAAATGCAAAGCAACCGTCAGGAAAGCCAAGAGAGATTTTGAGGCACATATAGCTAAGAACATTAAAAAAAATAGCAAAAACTTCTTTAAGTACATCAGAAGTAGAAACCCAACTAGAAAAGCAGTTGGGCCACTTGACGAAAATGGTAAGAAAGTGCTGCCCCCTGCCCTCCAGGCACGAAAGAGAACTGGGTTGCTACAGTTAGTCTAACCTCAGTTCCAGGCAAAGTGATGGAAACCATTATTAAAGAAAAAATTACTAAGCACATAGAAGAACAGGCATTGCTGAAGGAAAATCAACATGGTTTCTGCAAAGGCAAATCATGTCTTACTAACTTGATAGAATTCTTTGAGGGTGTAAATAAACACATAGATAAAGGGGACCCAGTCGATATTGTTTACCTTGACTTTCAAAAGGGAATCGAAAATAGGTCGGCAAATGTTGTATTGCCTCTCTACAAATCTATGGTGAGGCCACATCTGGAGTACTGTGTACAATTCTGGTCACCGCACCTCAAGAAGGATATAACGGAACTGGAAAAGGTACAAAGAAGGGCAACAAAAATGATCCAAGGGATGGAGCAGCTCCCTTATGAAATCAGGTTGCAACGCCTTGGTCTTTTCAGCCTTGAAAGACGGCGTTTAAGAGGTGACTTGATCGAAGTGTATAAAATCATGCATGGGATAGAAATGGTGAATAAAGAAAAAATATTTTCTCTGTCACACAACACTAGGACTAGGGGGCACTCCCTAAAGCTCCAAGGTAGGAAAGTTAGGACTAATAAAGGGAAATATTTCTTCACCCAGAGGGTCATTGGGTTATGGAATTCACTTCCAGAGGAGGTTGTGACAGCTGTCAGCCTGGACAGCTTCAAGGCAGGATTAGACAGATTCATGGATACCAAGCGAATCAGTAGTTACTGAAATGGACATCCAAGTGCCACCTCTGTGTTGATGGAGGCAGGCAGGATTTTCCCCGGGTACTGGTTGTGGGGGGTCGGGAGCAGGTGAGGGTTTTGCCCTCCTTTCTGCTAGAGATCCCTGTGTACAACTAGTGGGCCACTGTGTGACACAGAATGCTGGACTAGATGGGCTGAGGCCCAATTCAGCATGGCTCTTCTTATGTTCTTATGTTCTTATACCAGTGTAGATTTGTAGACCGCCACTCTCAAAGGCTCAGAGCGGTTTACAACACAACTCAGTAACAGACAATGGGTAAAACATAGAATAAGATATACATAAAACAGTAGATAAAGTATGTTTAAGTTGCAGGATTCCAAACGCTTGTCTAAACAGATGCGTCTTGCAGGCTCGAAGGAAAGAAGCCAAATTTTGTAGGGCCCACATTTCTGATGGTAGGGAATTCCAGAGGGCCGGGGCAATGAAAGAGAAGGCCCTCTAAAAAGCATGGCTACTTATTTTGATATTTATGATCCAAAAATATTACTTCTCCAAGCTCTGCTCCAAAACAAATGAATCTTCTATGCATTCAGTAATACGATGGCATTCTTTCAGTGGTTCAGTTACTAGAGGGACAGATGATAGAGAGCTTTACTCTTTCTGCAAAGGAAAGACTTCTTTTAAAAAGGGAATAATAGTGTTGAATGTGGAAAAGCAATACAGGCATCCTATCTTTATCTAGATGGCATTTTACCAAAGACAAGCTTGATGGACCGTCAGAGATGAGGTACACAAAAAGCCACTTTGTATAATCAAAGAGCATGTGTTTACAATGATGAATCAGTAGTCTGTATGTTGTTGCATAAATTAAATGGCACATTGAGCCACAAACATGGCAAAGCTAAGGTAAACAGTCAGTAAGGATCAACTATGGGATGTGTAGACATAAACAAGTAAATGTTGCTGCTACTCTGTCAAGAGCTCTGTGAAAAATTCATTGGGTGAAGATGACTTGCTATTGGTTTTCCTTAACGTGAAGCAATCCTTATGCTTCCTCAAATGATGATCAACATAGTGTTTCATGATTTTTTTTAATTAATTCAATTTGTATTAGTAGATTTCAGTAATGTGATGCAGGATGGATGTAAAAATTATTTAGTTTTTAAAGATAAAAACTTACTGAAATTTACAAAAAAAAGAAGAAATTAAATGGGTTTTGAGAGCTTGCCTTTTAAATGTCTGGATTCCTCATGAATATTCTATGTTTTTAATGAATTTAAGTTCCCATATTTTTTATAGTTTTCCCAACTTTAAAAGGAAAATTCTTAACAGCTACATAGCAGAAAGACAAACCTGGTTCCCTTGATACTGGGCAAAATGATGCCTATTGAATTTGGATTTCACAGTTGGTTGAAAAATTTCCTTCACTTCATTTTGGGATGAGGATTTACACAAGAAAGCATGTAAAAACATGGCTTTGATACCAAGCCGTTGGCCAATAGTGTAGTGCAATAAGTGATGATGGAAAATGTACTAGGACAATTGGAATGGCTTTTTGACTATGAGCTCGGATTGCGTGGTTTTAATAATGTGTTTTAATCTTTATATGATTTTGAATTCATGTTTTAATCTATATATTTATTTTGTATCTATTGTGTATATGGCATTGAATTATTGCCTTTGTAAGGCCACTCTGAAACCCCTTTGGGATTGAGAAGGGCAGGTTATAAATACTGTAAATAAATAATAAGTCTACAAACTCCTTCCTAAATTAGATGGAAAGAAAACAACATTTAAAAAGTTGTGGTGGTGATGGATTTGTTCATTCCTAATGCATTGTTCCTTTGTTGGTATAATTTGTATCCATTTGTAATTACAGAATCTCTTGATGAAATGATAATATGGTCTAAGAATTTTCTATAGCAACTGGATTTCTGGGAGTAAAGCAGAAAAGGAATGTAGCATCCTGGAAATCTCTTGAAATATGCCTTGTAAGCCACCCCGAGTCCCTTTTGGGAGATGGTGGCAGGATACAAAATTATTATTATTATTATTATTTAAAATCCCATATATTGTGTTTGTATTTGGGAAAGGAAGATAAAGGAAGGCCTAGTAGACCATTGAGAGGCCTCTTCTACACTGCCATATAAAATCCAAATTGTCTGCTTTGAATTGGATTATATGGCAGTATAAAATGGGCCTTAGAGTAACCAGGGACCTTATCACATTGTCAGGATACACCATGCATAATGGTGAATTCATGGGGTCCTGGCAAGGGGCAGAGAATCTATAGCCCCAAGCCCTGCATTGCTTGGCATATCACTGGCCCCATCCCATGGGGGGAAGTGTCCTCCGACCAGCTTCCTCCATTGTTGGAAATGCAACATGGGAAGTCTCCTGTGTTGCTGCTGTGGTGGTGTAGGCCACTTGCTCTTCCCTTTTGCCATGGAGACCCACTGGAAGTAGATGGGCTCCATGGCAAAAGAAGAGAGTGTAGCACAGCAGTTCTCGTTTGTGCCTGGAGGGCAGGGGTCAGGACCCGGGGTCCCATTAGCATTAGGGCCAGCAGTACCAGAACCAGATTCAGAGGATGAGCTAGATGACTGGGGCGAAGGGCAGCTTTCCCCTGATGGGCCTCCTTCACCCACAGAGAGCTTGGCATGGGAAGAAATGTTGTTTGGCCCTGGCGAAGACATAGATAACCAGGTGCAGATGGAAGACAGTGATTCTGGCAGCTATGAGCATCCGGGTGGGAGAGATTCTCAGGAGCTAGTAAGCGAAAACATGGAAGAAAGCAGTTGGGAAGCTTTTAGGGAGGAGAGCTCTCAGGGAGATAGAAACACAGCTGCGGAGAGACAAGGTCGAACCTTTGATAGGAGACGGAACATCGAGTCTAGCAGAAGGGGATGGTCCAAGAGCATAGACCGGCCGAGGTCCGTCAGCAGCGATTGGAGACGAAGAAGCCTAGAACGTCGGGGACCTCGGCCGAGAGATTAAGTATAGGATCCATGGGAACGAATCCTCAGTGCTCCGGCCACGTCTCATCTGAATAGGCGTGAAGCGGAGTGGGACCACGAAGCTAAGCTAGCCAGTGGTCATCAAGCCTTGCCTTGCCTTGCCTTGCCTTGTTCCTGATCCGCCTGGTTGAGTGGAGCCTTGCCTTGATTCCTGATCCGCATAGTCTTGCGGAGCCTTGCTACGCTTTTGGCCTATTTGCCACGTTACCTTGGACATTGTTACTTCAAGCTTTTTGGATTGCTTTTATATTCTATTGGACATTACCTTTGAACTGTTTTTATATTCAATAAAGTAGTTAGCCTTCAGTCCGTCTCTGTGTGTGTGATTAAGGGGCCGGTCAAGTCCGTGCATCATGACAGAGAGCAAGCAGTGTACAGTGGGCAAATTAACCCATATGAGGAGGTCGTAGGTCTCAGTGCTTGCAACATGTTAAAACAGAGCTAGAAAAATGTGTGATCATGTGTGTGTATATGTGTGTATGATGCAGTTCAGTTTGGAAAAGTTAATTTCCAGCCACATTTTTTCCATTTGTATTGGAGTTTATTATTTGAATGGTGTGCTTTGAGCAACTGGGTTAATGTTTAATGACATAATTAGGCCCCATCTCTTGTGATTTCTCCAGGACATAGCTCTAGACCAGAAATCCCACCTTAGATATTTACTACCATCTCCAGTTGTCCCGGAAAATATACTGGTGTAGGAAACAATTTTATTATTCAGTGAGTGTGATCCATGCTGAGTACACTATTACATTACTTTAGTATGTTTCAACTTGTTTTTGGAACATATCAGGTCTTTTAAATAGCTGTTTTGCTATCTGCACCCCACTTTGAGATATTTTGATATAGAGCAGCGTATAAATATTTTAATAGATGAATGAAGTGATAATTTCATCTGTATATTGTTAATGCAGTAGGAAGCTGGTCAGTGAGTGAAGCTCTTTTTAATACAGTCTCATTTCCAATGTTATGCTTCGCTCAAAGATTTCCTCCCTCCACTACTTTTCCAAGTTCTTTTGGAATAAGCATAATAATAATATAATGATAATAATAACTTTGTTTTTATATCCCGCCTCCATCTCCCCGAAGGGACTCAAGGTGGCTCACAAAGGGACAAGCCCAGAGAGAACAGAGTTAAGATAAAATCAAAACAAAACCAAATAAAAACATATAACAATAAAACGTAACATCATAAAAACAGTACCATGCAGAGCGATAAAAGTGCTGAGTTCAGACTGCTCTGAGTTTGTGCAAAATTCCTAGATAGAGCTCAGGGAAAGTGCAAAATTCAGTAAGGCAGGGCTGGGAGGTTAATGTCCTTGGGCATTAAAATGGCAGGATTGTAGAGCAGAGGGCCATGCTAAAATGTTACTAATAGGTAACATTGGGCCAATTCTTTGGAACTGCCTAGTCAAAGGCATTCTTGTCAAGGCAGATCTGGGAAGATTTGGACCTTGGAGACATAGTCCAAACGGTGGTTTTGTCAACCTCTGATTCTTATAGCTCACTTGTCTACAATATTGTGACAGTTTTGTCAAGAATGCATATTTATTTTCTATTTCTTACTGCTCATTTAAACACATGTATCATCCACAGCCTTTAACACTGCAGGCCTTCCTGGTTATTTTGTAAATCAGAGTTCTGGTACATTTATTTCTGGCTCCTTGTTTCTGTACCCCTGATGCTAGTCATTTCCACTTACAGTATTTCTCTTCTCAGCAGATCTGTTTTCTCGTCTGTTCTCTGTCATCCTCTCTATTTTTCTTCTCCTCTCCCTTCCTCCATGCCTTCTGGTGTACTGTTTCTCTTGGGGAGAAAATTACTTTCTCTCAGTCTAGCTGATCTTTCATTCCCCCTTCTGCTTGAAATGCCCCCCAGGGTGATTTCCTTATTTCCACTTAACCAGCCTGAACACATCCAGTCATGTATCAGAAGCTTTTAGGTTCAGATTCCAGAAGCTAAGCAAGGTCAAGCCTACTGAGTATGAACAACAACATTTTATTATGGTCCATATACCCAACCAACAGTCAATATAAATTCTCCCATCACAGGAGAAGTCCGTTGTACTGAGTATTTGGGTAGGAAACCCTTCATGGATTGTCAGGAATCATTGAGTAAGATTATGAGAAAAAAAAATCTGAAACAGTGGGTGAACTGGGTGGTCCTTGTAGTCTCTTCCCAGTCTGATTCTATGAAACCCTGAACCCCCAGATGGAGTTGACAATACTGAGATAGATAGAGCAGTGGTAGGGAAGCTCCCTACATATATGCCCCTTTGCAGGCCAACCATAAGACCCATTTCTGAGCACATTCACACTTCCTGATACTCAATATGCTGATAAGACACTTCCCCCTCCCCTTTCTCCATATACATCTATATCTGTTTAATTAAAGTGTGGATAATATAAAAGTTGTTTAGTTACATCTCCATTTATCCCTTACTATTGTCTATGCTGGCAAAGGCTGATGGGAAGTTGAAATGTGGTGTCTAGAGGGTTGCATTTTCACCCACCTTTATGTCTAATAAAGTAGATTAGATCAGAGAATCTCAATTACAATGTTCTCATTTTGAGGAGGTGGACACACTTCTTTTCTAGCATGTTTAGCCTCCGTCATTTCGAAATGATTATAGAGAACAGGGCAGGGGAAAGCTTCTGCCGAAACCCTGGAAACCTACGCTAGTGTAATTAGACATTATTCTACCAGATGAACCAATGACCTTTATCATAAAGCAGCTTCATGCTGTGATGTTTTCGAAATTCCTGTCTCCTGGCCTCTACATTCATTTTTCAAACTGAACATTTATCAACAGTTCATAATTATTCTCAAGAGTCTTTACAAGAGCTTTGTAACTTCTGTGTTCTGTGCTTAAATAAAGTACTCTCCGAATCCCTTAGCCAGGATGGCCATTGGGATGCTGCCTATAGGCTTAAATAGATTTTCAAAGTTTTGATTCCAGCACATAGTGAGCACGAAGCAAGCATGAAATATCAACACTGGAAGACTTTTGCTCCTATCTTGTTATATATTCTATGTCAAAATTGCAGCAACTACGAACATTTTCTGGCTTCTGAAAAAACCAGGGAGGGAGGGGAGAGAAGCAGGGGGAGGCAGACTTGATAAAGTTTCAAGGCGTGTTGTCAATTGCAGCAAACAGCCTTAAATGTGAAGATAAGCATCACGGACTTGGAAGATAAAATAGAATGGAAGTTGTGTGTGTAGAGAGAGATTGTAAAACAAGGGTGTATGTGTCGTGGTAGTGGGGATACATATATGTCTGCTATAGCAAATCATTTGTAGGCTGAAAGGACAAAGTTCTCTGTGTAGGTGATACGGCTCATCTGGCAGCCCTGAACTTTTGTTCCGAGAACAACACCTACGCTGTTGGGCCGGCTGCCAAGACAGCTGCACCCACATAAGGACTCATTCCTGCCAAGATGAAAGGAATTAACTTTCTACCAGTGTGGCAGGATCCTCCCCCCCACTTCAACTCTGATTTCACAAGCAGCAAGTTCATTTAGCTTGACTTTAAAGCTCTATCTTTTCATTTTTTATGAAATCTTCAGGGTATGTCCAATGTATGTATGTATGTATTTATATTTAGTGGAGAGCTCTGAAAAGGCAACACTTACTCTGTATACAGCTATGAATAGGCTGTGAAAACAGACCACCTCATCTTATACTTTCTTGCTGTGTATGTTGGTTTTCTGTACATAAGAATAAAGTTGTTGTTGTTATTATTATTGCTTCCTTCATTTTTAAGCAGATTGTCATAAAACTATGAAGACTATGAAGATTGCATCCCTGTATTGTAATATGTTATATCTTAATTGCTCTTATCAAATATAACCTCCTCTCCCCCTCCTCTTCCTTCATAAATATTATAATTATAATATGATTATATTAGCAACAACAACAGTATGCTCGAGCAATTCACATGGCGTGTCTCACCCTACACCCCGTCATCTTGGGACAGAAGATCAATGTAAAATATTTATCATTTAAAACAATAAAATAATCTGAAACCATATCAAACAACTAAATAGTTTTAAGAGTCACAACAGTTTGAAATGGTAAATGCTTATAAATGTAGAAGAAATCTTTAGGAACAAAACCACTTTTAAAAAGCAAAATAGTCAAATGAAGCTAGTATCAACGTCAGATGAGCCAAATTTAGAAGTTAACATACCAAATACTTACATTTGTTATGTTATTATTTAATTCTTGTTAATCTTTGGTTACTTTTTGTATAGCTGTGGTTTCTTTTGGGTTAGGGTGGTGTGTCTTGGTCTGGTTTTTATGGCATTGAATATTTGCTGACATTTGTTATCACCTTCAGGGTGATAGGGTGATAGGGTGGAATATAAATAAAGTATTATTATTATTGTTATCATCATCAAATCAAATATTATTGGTTCTCTTTCCATTTTTCTGATATTTTAAAAGAAATACTTTGGTATCATTATTAAATTGAGTGAAATATTGAAGCCATTACTCACGGATTCTGTGAAAGCGTTTTATAATTAGTGGAGACAAAAACTAGACTCTACACCAATGTTCCTTATTTTCTGCTGCATTTATTTGGGAGATACAAGGGCTTTTTCAGCAAGAATGTATTGTTGTGAGCTACCTATTTTGTCACAGGGTTCTTGTAGTGCCTTGGACTTGTGCAAGCAACAAATACCTGCTAGCTTTCCAAAATGCCTTCTCCTCTTCTGGTGGAGAGTAAACCAGTTAGAACTGATTTATCTATATGGATCAACCCAGCCGCCTGATTTTCTGGATTCTACTTTGTAACATGGCTGTGTCCGATGTCACAACGAACACTTGTGCTTCAAAATTCACCATCAAACTACTATTTCAATTACTTCAGTGTGAAAAATGCAAGAAGCCGTACGGAGATACCCACATATCACAGTTATTTCTTAGACCCAAACTGTTTCTCGGAATAAAATTACAATGCTGATTTCAGGAAGAGCTTTTCTGTGGAGTCTTCCTACAGAGTCTAGTATCTGAGGTGTAAAGAGAATCTGAGAAGTGGATGAAATGTCAAAATTTTAACCTGATTTGAGTCTTCCCAAGGGGTGTCGTTCCATAAAATATTCTTACAATTATATCCCATACCACGACTGAGGAACTTGAACTGTGCGTTTCCACATATTACACTATTTTATGATTGTAATGCTGTGAAGTGGGTTAAATTGGGAGAGGCAAGATGGCTTCTCTGGTTATAATCTGACACTCTAATGCAGAAATGGACAACTTTAGCGGGTCTATGGACAAAATCTTGCCTGTGGGAGCACTACGGGCTTTGGTCTTCTGTTTCTTTTTTGTGGCATTTGGAATTTGGTGGAATAAGGAATCAGAAATTCACTTTCAGTTTGGAAAGAAAGCAATTTGTCTTTGTTGCTTGATACAAAGTGTGCACATTCCACAGTCATGTGGCTCTTTTTAAAAAGAGCCCAGAATGTGGTTTACAAGTACTTTTCACAGCCAAATTTTGGTGACTTTAAAAAAAAACCACGGAGGGGGTGGGGGGAAGACCTCATGCCACTGCCATTTTTAAAAACTTTCTTCTATAGTTACTTGACTTCCCTGTTTTGTGGCTGACTAAAATATCCATGGCTAATTGTCAGAAACTGCTTTTGTTTTTATGAGTGGTGATGAGTGGTGATGGTGGCTACACCTAACTGTTGCCTATCTGGTCTTCATATTCCTTCCATCCTTCATTCTGTAAGAGATTGGAGATGCAAAGCCAGAATGTGATAATTACACCCATTCAACAAACAGCCTCCCTTATTAAATCGAAGGTTCATTCGCATTTCAAAATATGTGCTGTGCCAAAGAACCAAATTTAACTTCCTTGTCTGTGTTCAAAGAGCAAGGTTGTCTACATGTCAAGGGATGATGAGTTTCCGTTCCTGCCCGGTTTTTTTTTCTGTTAAAGTACAATATTTATGAAATGTGAGATAACAACAGAGGGTAGAAGTTATAAAAAGCTGACACACCTACAGTGGATAGTATGCATACTAACCATGATTGCTATGATAATTGCTACCTTGTGGAATGTATTAGTTCCTGATGTTATCTTGTCTGATCCTAGGTTTATATCAGGACACTCTTCAGAGCTGCCCCGCTGGCATCTACTCAGTCTACTTTCCTTACTGTATTATTTTTTATATAATAATGAGGTTCTGATCAGATGTACACATAGAAGGCTTAGCCTCATTTTTGGTTAATTGTCTCCTTTACTCTATGTAGGCAAGCAGGAAGGATTCCACCTAAGGTGGAGTCAATTGACTACACTGACTGGAGTAAAATTGTATGTGACACCACATCAGTGCCAGATTTATGGACCAGCTGAGCAAGTAAAATGCATT
Source organism: Anolis apletophallus (assembly GCA_030556195.1). Taxonomy (NCBI): domain Eukaryota; kingdom Metazoa; phylum Chordata; class Lepidosauria; order Squamata; family Anolidae; genus Anolis; species Anolis apletophallus. The sequence goes on along the minus strand of JARBWK010000004.1, from coordinate 47,455,430 downwards.
GAGCTTGTTTTCTGCTGCTTTAGAGACTAGAACACCAAGTAATAGATTCAAAGAGGAGGATAGAAAAGAAATTCATTCTAAAAATTAGAAATTACTTGATGGCAAAATTGTTTGACAGAGAAACAGACTATGTAGAAGGCCGTAGACTCTGAAAGGTGGGATAGCTATTACCTAGGAATGCTTTAATCCTACATTCCTGCATGGCAAGAAGTTGGATTAGATGGTCCTTGTGGTCACTTCCAACTTTAAGATTCTAAGTAACAGTTTAGGCCAGGTGTGGGAACCATGTAGCCTGAAAGATGCTTTCAAACTGCAGCCACCAGCATTCCCCATAATTGACTAGCAAGTGCTGCTGGAACATGCAACCCAACAACTTTTGAGGCCTCATGATTCTCAACTCCAGAGTAGGCCCTATGTGTGCTACAGCTACACCTTCAGATTATATACAATATGATATTGTAGAAAAATAAATATATGTTATAGCTTCTTTAGTTTGACATAATTTAGAGATTTGGCATGCCAAAATTTGTTTCTAACATTAAAGCTACTGTGAGCTTTTCTTTATTTTTGTTGAGGTTATGGGGTGTGTGGGAAACATAATCATGTCAACATGCCAGGTTGACCAGTGGCAATTTCATTCCAGTCTCATTTAAGCAAATTAGATGTGTTATCTCTGTCAACTGTTGGAGGCTATGAATGGCATTTCTTGTTGCTGTGCTCTAGTGGGAAAGTAGGCACAAAGTTTCATCATCTTCTTGAAGGTATCTTCCTTACAGAATGCCTGAATGAACATGGTCACAGCTGGCAAACTCTTGGTCATGGCTTTGTTTACAGTTGTTTTAGGGGCAGGCAATATGAATTTGAGAAGCAGCAGGAGAATAGGGTGCTTAGGCTCTTTCATCATTGCTTCTGGATCACTGCAAAGGGGAGAAACACCAGAGAGGAGAATGTCCAGAGAATAACTGATTGGATGGAATATACTTATTCCCACAAACATGTACACACACACACACATGCATGCATGAACACAAGGCTTGTTTGATCAAGGAAAAAATGGTTCAAAACTTGTTTTGGATGTTTCCAAAGGGTAACCCAAAGCTGCAAAGGCGGCTCCAAAGTGGTATGGTGTGGTTTCGAAAATTCAAAAGTTCTGAAATGATCTTTCCAAAGAAACTTTTGGGATCCAAAAAAAGGTTGGGAAGGTTTGTTGAAAGTTAAAAGCACAACAGTGGCAGGCAAGAGAAGAACACTTCGCCCAGCTGCCCTGCCCTTCCCTTCTTCCCTCCCCACACTCAAGGAAGCCTCACAGGCAAGGGGCCTGCTACCATCCGTTCTCCGCAATTTGTTCCCTTCCCAAACCCTGTTGTTCCCTTCCCAAGTGGTGGCACCTTTCCCATCCAAGCAGCCTGCCTAGTCCCTTCCCGTTCGCATCCCCGGCTCGCAATGAGCCCACAAGGCATGAACGGGCCTTTTTAACGGGGTGGGCAAAAACCCCGTCCCTTCCCACATGGTTTCCCCTCATTGGCTGGAGACAAGCACCCCAGCATTCAAGCTGCTGTTTGCCTCCAAATGCTTGGTCTTTACCTATTCACTTCCTGAGTCGGAACAAAAATGGTGACAGTGGCTTTGAAATGGCAAGGATACTTCCGGGTTCCGAATCGCTTCGAAATTGCTTATAAAGGAATTTGACCCGAATTTGATCCGAATTATGAAGATTCCGATTGGACCTAACCATGCCTAATGAACACATAAACACATAATCACACCCATCTGTCATTGTCATAATCATTACCACCACCAGTACCCCAAAATTTTCTCAGTGACTCAAGAAAATTTACAGTATTTATCTGTAGATAAATACTGCATATTCCTTGAGTCTCTAAGAAAAGTCCAAATCATTAACAGATTTGCTATTTTTGTTTATTTGTTCAGTCGCTTCTGACTCTTCGTAACTGAAATGTAAAACTAACTAGAATTTAAAGCAGTTGAATCCATAAAAACTACAATATATCAATATATAGCACTTTTATGACTATTTCCTCAAGACCAATTATTTACCAAAGGTCTGTCAAAACAAAACAAAACAAAACATGCCTACTACCAGGACAAAAATAGAGATTATAACTCTAGCCTGTCTAAGAAGGGAGCTCTCATGCAGTGGCCTATGAAAAGGTCCTCTCCTGTGTGCCCCTCACAAATAAAGATGTAGACAGGCTTATGGAGGCTAATATAGCCCTCAGAAGAGCAAAATCTGTATGGTATAGGACTTTATAGGCAATACATAACACTTTGAATGGATTTGACTCAAAACCATTTCTTCCCAGTGCTTCTTTTCTGTAACACAGGCCATTGGGGTTTTTGTTAAAGATGTTAGGGTATCATATTTATTCAACTCAGGACCACATAGGAACATCAATAATGGACTGCACCACACTTCTATATGAGAAACCAGTGATTGATCTTTATGACAGCAGACATAATCCTCTCTCTGTCCTACCCCACTACATGCAATGACATACCTGGCAGTACACAAAGAGCTTTGAATTTCCAACCCAAGCAGAACAATACAGCTGCTGAGTCCTCTGAGGAAGACTAATACATAAATATTTGGTGGCAGATTATAATGAATTATGTTTAAATGAATCAAAAGTTATTTTAATTAAGAGGTGGGCTTTTTAATGAGCAGGGACAGTATGTGGCAGAAACAAGCTTAGTCTTGTCTGAACATTCACATAGCCTTGAACATTCAACCTGTTCAAAACTTGTTGAAAATTGCAAAGGCATAGGGGATGGAGACAAGCCATGACAGGCTAAATGACTCGATTACCCCTGCCCCACTCCTCTTCAATAGCACGGTGTTATCAGGTGTACTCTGGAGACAAAAAAGCTGAGCTATAACATGAATCTAAAGAATAGTGTGTTATCTCCCTTTGCCACAGTACAGCAGTTCAATTAAGGCTCTACAGATTGTTAAATTCAGATTAAAAGTGTTGAAAACAGCTTGCATTTCTCATTACCTCCATTCTTTTGGCTTTCTTGAATGTAGATTAGAAAATCTGGTACACTAATATAAATCACTACAAAAGTAGTGGGGTGTAGTCAACTCATTAGAAATAGGGTGTTGAGTCAAAATAATTATGTGAAGACATTGAATGAAATTAAGAAGATAGAAGAAATTAAATATCTTAAGATAGAAGAAATTAAATTTGTGACTATTGGGAAGAATTTCTGTGATAAAATGTTTTATCTAGAATTATATTCCTTTTTCAGACAATACCTGTTTTGATGACTGGTGTACCACTTAAACAATGGCAAAAAAGATATATCAAAGTTTGTATGGCAAGGAGAGAAACCATGAGTTAAATACAAAGTAATACAAGACACACTCCATGTAACGGCGCTCCATGCAGTCATGCTGGCCACATGACTTTGCAAGTGTCTATGGACAATGCTGACTCTTTGGCTTAGAAATGGAGATGAGCACTAACCCCTAGAGTTGGACATGACTGGAATTAATGTCAGGGGAAAACCTTTATCTTTATCTAACACAAGACACAAAGACAAACTGGATTTACTGAATTTGAAATTGTCTTTTGCTGTCAGTTGTTTGTTTTGAATGAAATAATTGATGATACCAAGGAATAAAATACTATTACAGCTTGAAGGTCATGGCTTGAGGTGTAGATGCCATGGAAACTATGGTATGATAAACTCAAAGTTAAGGTAGATTAAAGGAAATATTTTGTGAGATTGACTCTTTAAACAATATGGACTAGATATATACTAGATAAAGACATTTTACAAAGTCCAGATGCTTCTTAAAGGATTTTTGCAAAAAAATAAAATAAAATCACCTGGCAACTTTTGATTGTGATGATTGGAAAGAACAGATTATTGAAGGAAATGATTATACAGATTTTTCTGAGTGAGAGACAGATGGATATATTATACTTATATAGTACCCCTCCCCCAAAGAACATGTCACCTTTTCTTATTTTTTTCTCCATTTATTCTTTCTTGAACTTTTATTTACTGTATTTCAGTTTTTAATTTTGCTTCTATAGTTCCACAGATTGTGTTTTTGGTTGGGAAACTCTTATAAATAATTGTATATTTAATAATTACCATACAAAATAATAATAATAATTTGAAACACAAGATGAGTCCACAGCAGACACTCTGCTGGCTGTTGTATTGGATCACACATCGGACACTTCCCAAGTGTCTAGGACTGTGTGATGTATCGGCAAATAATGCATGCAGATCCCAGTAAGGTAGCCTTCTGCAGCTGGCAGGTGGTAATTTTGTCAGCGACTATTGTGTTTAAGGGCAGGCCAAGGTCTTTAGGCAGTGCACCCAGTGTGCCGATCACCACTGGGACCACCTTGACTGGCTTGTGCCAGAGTCTGTAGTTCAATCTTTAAATCCTCATATCATGTCAACTTTTCTTGTTGTTTTGCTTCAATCCTGCTGTTACCTGGGATTGCAACATCGACAATCCATATTTTGTAGACTAGTTAAAAGCTTCTGGTTGCAAGTACATACATGCAGAAGATGCTGAAAACAAAATTCTTACTTTCCCCCGAGACATACTTGCTTAATATAACTACCTTTAGTATGGATAAGGAAAGAGACAAAATATTGACCTTAAGCACAACAGCGGCCAAAATTACATTGGCCAAAGTCTGGAAGCAAAATGTTGCCCCGAGCATAAATGAATGGATCTTTAAAATGTTCAAAATCATTCAGATGGACGAACTTTCACAATGATTGAAAGATATAAACAGGAAAACTGACTGGTCAGGTTTCAAAGATATATTAAGAAAACAGAAGATAATGAAGTAGCGAGACAGTGCCATGGCCACAACATAAGATGAACTGAAGACACTTCGGAGCCTCCTGGGAAGTCAACAATGCCCGTGTTTAGATGTATTTCTTTTGTCTTTACCCCCCGTCCCCCCCATCTCTACCTTTCCACACCCCTACACCCCCTCCCTCATCCCGCTTTCCCTTTCTATCCCCAACACTCTATCCCGCACTGTATGATATACAAAAACTGGAATAAAAATTATATATATATATATATATATATATATATATATAAAGACAATCCATATTTTATTTTTTAACATGATCATGAAGTCAAAAGAATTGTGTTCCAAAACTCTGTCAGTTTGAATCCGGAAGTCCCAAAGTAGAATTGTCTTGTTCATTCTCTGTAACCTTTTCAGGCTTGTGATCCCACCAGTTCTTTGTCACAGGCAGATGGTATTTGTGGCACAAGTTCCAATTAATCATCTGAGCAACAGTGTTATGCCTTTGCTTGTAGCCTGTCTGCGCAATCTTCTTGCAGCAGCTGAGGATGTGATCTATTGTTTCATCTGTTTCCTTGCAGAGTCTACATTTGGGATCTGTCGTCGACTTTTCAATTCTGGCTTTGATGGCATTTGTTCTAATGGCTTGTTTTTGGGCTGCCAGAATCAAGCCCTCCATCTCCTTTTTCAAAGTTCTATTTGTGAGCCACATCCATGTTTTTTCTTTGTCAATTTGGCTCTCATTTTTCCTCAGGAACTGTCCATAGAGGGCCTTCTTTTGCCAGTTTTCTCTTCTGCTCTGGATTGTGTTTTTATGGTATTCACTCTTTGTCTTTTGTAGCGATGATAATAATAATAATGATTAATATTATTATCTGACATACTCATGTATAAGTATCAAAATTTTAGTCAAAAAATAAATCAATTGTAAAATTTGTGTCAATGTGGGAATAGTAACTTAACTCTTATTAGTAAGGAATTAACTCCTTCTCCAAGTAGAGTGATGAAAGACGAGAACTTAGTCCACCCCAGAAGAACCTAAAAGAAGTACTGAGCTGATCTACTTTCTCCAATGTATTACTGCTTCTACCCATTTTGAATGCCTCTGTGGGAAAATGATGGCAGTGGCCAGAGGCAACTGACCTCTAGAGGTGCTTCTTCTCCATTGAATGACTTTCGAATTATCCACATAACTTTGGCCCCCAGCCTGCCATTAACTTTTAGGTTAGGCTGATTTATACATAACTAATAACTATATATGGTATTAATAAGTAAAGAGACCAGACTTTTCTTTTAATCTTACTTTAACAGAAGCTGTGGGAAAGAATAGTAATCTTAACCAATATAAAACATGGTGCTGCTATACATTTCTTTCATGTGAGAAAAGGGACTAGTTAGGGAACAGCTGGAACTTCCATTCTCTCCAACATCCTCTGCCTTAAGCAACCTGCTTACTCTTCTTAATGGATGATCTGACCTTGGGCCTTAATTATGAGGGGCAGGCAGAGGGGTCCTGTCTCCAAAGACTGTGTGTGGGCAGATCAGATGATGGCCATGGTGGGCATCATTATGAGTTCCTTATCATGCTTTTCCTTTTGCAAGTATTCACATGATGTGGTATGGATCACATTCTTTCCTGGCTCACATATTGGCAGCATTTTAACTCAGATAATTGGTGGTCTGGCTGCACCGCATTACCTTTGCTCCTCTTCTGTATCAGATCCATTGGTCTTGCATCAGTGCCATTGCAGAGGTCTGTGACCTGACCGCTCTCCTCTGTGTTTTGCAAGGATTCTCACCATGCACTCTCTGACTCCTTCTAAATAGGAAACAAAGATGATGTTGCTGGTTTCATTTTCTTCTCTAATAGCACGCATCCCTTGAGCAAGTTCCCCTCATCATCATTCTCCTTAAACTCATAAATTGGGGCAAATGTTTTTAGAGCAAGTGAGGACCACAGGCTTGAGTCACTGTTCCATCACAGAGTAGCTGAAGTCATGTCAGTACAACAGGAGAATGAATCAGGCTGGTGAATTTTACTAGCAGAACACAGAAAAGATCTACAAAGCATGTGACATCATCCATAGCTTTTATTTATCTTGAGAGTGTCTGTATGATAAAACTAGTTTGAATTTTAGCTAATAATTATTTATTGTGGAGGCAGACTCCCTGGGTGGTATTACTATTAACAAGGATGGTGACTTCATTTTCCACAAACCTCCACGCTTCTCCACCCTCACCCCAAATTTAGCTATGATTTTTCAGAAACTGTGGGAAATGATGATGATGATGATGATGACAATTATAATGATGAACAAGAGGAGGTAAAGGGGGGGGGGGGGAACCTATTTATAATTAATCTTTTCTCCAAAACTGGGGTCAAGTTAGACATTACAATAAATACAGTATAATTTAAACACCCAGAAAGGCAACATTAAAATGGGATTAAACTATTAACCAGAATATATTATTGAAATTTTCTGAAACAGAGAGGTTTTTAAAACAGTACAGTACATTTAAAAATCTCTTTTGGTAAAAACTTTCAGTTCTCAAAAGTCTGTTGGAATTAGGAAAAAGGCTTTTCCTTCTGTGGGAAGGATAGCAAGGAGGACTCATCCTAGCCCCCCTAGCCCAGAGCCGTGGGTCAGCCATGGAGAAGGTCCCAATAATCATCTGTGGCAGCTGTTGCTTGCCATGCCATTCCAGGTTTAATATGTTGTCCAAGGTGCTGAGCCTTTTTCCCCAAGGAGAAGGGTCAGAAACACTATCAAGATGGTTTCTTACTTCAGCCCACCACTGATGTGCAGCTAGTCGTGTAGCAAGGGGAAGGGGGAGAAATCTTCTCCACATTTCTTGGAAATGTCTCACCACCATTCTTTCATCTTCCAAGAATCAGAGATGCTTCAGAGTAACAATTATCTGAATTGTTACATTATCTGAATGATGACATTTCTTTTGTACCAATCATACAGATAGCAATGTTGAATTCCAACAAATATTCATTCTGCCCCGTGGTTGTAATCTCTAAAAATAACTTTTCATAGCTCTTGACTAGAGGGAATTAATAACACATCTGGATAGGGTAGTGTTCATCTTCAAACAAAATTGGTTTCTCAAAAAGCAAACACTATGATGTCTCCAAGCCAGCTTCTTCCTCATTGGGTATAAAGCTTAGACGTGTTTTGGATCTGCTGCTTGTTCAGCTTGCCCTTGATCAGTAAACAGCCTTTAAGGCCTCACAGATTCCTGAATTGGAGAACTGGGCAGCTTACAGCTCCTTGTATTGTGCCTAAAATTAGATATATCACACATGTAAGTAGATTCCAGACTCTGCCTACATGCTATTAAGAATCCTTTATTCCTTCGTGTTGCTTATGCAGTATAGCTACATGGGTACGTGGAAAGAGCTTTCTGCCAAAGTCTCACCAGTTTCTCTGTGGAGCACAGTAAAAATTCAATAATATTTTGCTTTGAAGGAAACAAAATGACTTCACCTTGAATCTCTAGCTCAGGAACCACATGTGGTCTCTCTGATCAAGTTTATAGGTAGCCAAGACCTCCTAAGGCAGTGGTTCTCAACCTTTCTAAAGCCGTGACCCCTAAATACAGTTCCTCATGTTGTGGTGACCCCCAACCATAAAATTATTTTCATTGCTACTTTAGAACTGTAATTTTGCTACTGTTATGAATTGTAATGTAAATATCTGATATGCAGGATATATATAATTAAAGCATAGTGATTAATCACAAAAAACAATATGTTTGGGGGAGTATAGACAACAGATGATGGGATTTGCAGTACCTTCAATCGATTCAGCTCTGACTTCTATAGACCACCGAGACCCCCAAAAATTACAGAACTGGACCAAACTTGGCACAGAGAACCCCCATGACCAACAGAAAATACTGGAGGCGGTTGGGAGGAATTGGCAGTGATTTAGGGAAGATATAGTTCGCCTACATCCAGAGAGAACTGCGAACCCAAACAACTATGGATCTGGACCAAACTTGGCACGCATACTAATTATGCCTAATGAGGGCAAACCAAAGAGAACATTATATATTAAAAAGTATGGAGTGGATCTCATCAGATACACACATGCTGCCAACACTGTGGTGTACAGTTCCAATAAAATTGATGATAGGGAAAATAGACCATGACATTTGGGAGTTGCAGTTACTTGAAGTTAAAGTTCACCTGCCATCAAATAGCATTCTGAACACCAACAACAATGGGATTTAACCAAATTTGGGATATAGAACTTCCATGACCAACAGAAAATACTGGAGAGGTTTGGGAGAAATTGACAGTGATTTAGGAGAGATGTAGTTCACAAACAATCAGGAGAGCGCTGTGAAATACCTGATATGTAGGTTGTGGTGGATTCTTCAAAGGGTGGAGGGAAAAGCGTAGTGTGGGGCAGCAGTAGCACGACCTGCCCTCCTCTCCTCCCTGGAGGCGCGGGTGGAAGAGACCTGAGAGGAGGAGGAGGAAAAAGAGCACAGAGGAAAAGGACAAGGGCAGGCCACACTGCTGCTGCTGCCCTGTGCTCCTCTTGTCACTCTTTGAGGCTTCGGGGCCTCAAAGAGCTGTGACAAAAGCACAATGTGGGGCACAGCAGCAAGGCGTGCCCCCCCTTCCTCCAGGGTCTTCCTTCTCCTCCACTCAGTTTGGAAGTGCCCAAGTTGAGGGGAGGAGGGGGAAGAGCCCAGAGGGGAAGGACAAGGGCAGGCTTTGCTGCTGCTACCCCACACTCCTCTCACCACTCTTTGAGCCTTCCAGGCTAAGCGGAGGCCTCAAAGGGCAGAGAGGAGAGCACGGAGCAGCAGCAGCAGCGAGGTCTTCTCTCCTCCTCCAGGCTCTTCCTCCTCCTCCACTCCGTTTGGAGGTCCCCCAAGGGAGAGGAGGAGGAAGAAAAGCTCAGCGGAGAAGATGAGCAAGCCTTGCTGCTGTTGCTCCTGCTGCCCCACGCTCCTCTCGCAGTTTTTTGAGGCAAGGCCTCGAAGGGGGCGAGAAGAGGGTGGCACAGGGCAGCAGCAGCAGCAAGGTCTTCCCTTCCTTCTCCTCCAGAGTCTTCCTCCCCCCGCCCCTCTGTGGAGGTCCCCAAACGGAGAGGAGGAGGAAGAAGAGCCCAGAGGAGAAGGAGATGGGCAAACCTTGCTGCTGCTGCTGCCCCACGCTCCTCTCGCCGCTTGTTGAGGCGAGGCCTCGAAGGGGACGAGAAGCGGGGGGCACAGAGCAGCAGCAGCGAGGTCTTCCTCCTTCTCCAGGGTCTTTCTCCTCCTCCACCCGTGGAAGAGGAGGAGGAAGAAGAAGAGCCCAGAGGAGGGGGAGATGGGTAAGCCTCACTGCTGCTACCCCATGCTTCTCTCGCCGCGTTGCAAGGGGCAAGGGTGGCACAGGGCAGCAGCAGCAGCGAGGTCTTTCGTCCTTCTCCTACAGGGTCTTCCTTTTCCTCCTCTCCGTTTGGAGGTCCCCAAACGGAGAGGAGAAGGAAGAGCCCAGAGGAGGAGGAGATGGGCGAGCCTCGTTGCTGCTGCCGCCCCGCACTCCTCTCGCCACTCTGCAGGGCTTCATTGAGAAGCAGAAAGAACACGGCGCAGGGCAGCAGCAACGAGGCCTGCCCTCGTCAAGGCTCTTCCTCCTCCTCTTCTCTCTTCTCATCTGGCAGTGCCTCGAGGTGCAGGACTTGAGGCGGGAGTGAGGCTTCTTCCTTCCCCCTTGCTGTCATCTCCTTTGGCCTCACCCCTCCACCTCCCAGGAATAGCTGTGTGGGACCTGAGGCCGAGGGAGGCATTGCAAGAGGCCCTCAGCTGGGTCCCGGCATTGCCGGCTGGCGAGACCGCGTCCCAGCCGAGGGAGGCTTCGTGGCCTTGGGGGCGGGGCCTAAGGAGGTGGCCTCGCGACCCCTCCGAAATGGCCACGCGACCCCTCTGGGGGTCGCGACCCCCAGGTTGAGAACCGCTGTCCTAAGGTCCTTGATCCCCAGTTTCTTTTTCAAGAAAAAAAACCAGGCCAATGTACAGGTGGTTTTTCACCTCAAACAGCTCAGAACAATCTCAAACCCATGCAGAGATTGCCTGCCCCCTTCATGAGCCTCCCAACATTCCCAAGATAGAAGGAAAAGGGGCCAAAATTAACCAGAACAGGCATCCTCAAACTGTGGCTCTCCAAGCTGTTTGGGTGTCCAACTCCCAGAAGTCAGCTTGTCTCATGGTCAGGGATTCTGGGAATTGGAGGCCCAAACAGCTGGAGAGCCACAGTTTGAAGGTGCCTGGACCAGAATATGGAAGGAAATGGTGGCCGGCCATATTATTTCTAGTGCATCTGGGAGGCAGGGTGTAGCTGCTGGGGTGGGATGAAAATTGACCCCTATATAATTGTGAATGACATTATTTTCTCTACTGTGCCTTAGTTTAGTTATTAGGTTATATGCAGACATTGTCTTATGACGGTAATGTCCAGATTCCCTTTTCCAGCATAGATGGAGAGGGATTGTTGGAATTATACTCTGAAAAAGTGATTTTCCCCTCCAAGTTCTTACGTGTGTTCTAGATGTTGTTGGCCGTGTTTTATATCTCTTTTAATATTAAACTGTATTATATCACATTCTTGGGTTTAATTATGTACAGATTGAAAAAAGAATCTAACTGGAAAGAAGTAACGTTATGGTCCATCCCTTAAAAGCAAAGAAATCACCAGGAGAACTGAGCATGCAAAAGCTTGCATGAGAAATAATAAAAGCAAATTGGATTTCGTTCCACTCTGACCTTCTAAATCATATTCTGCTGGCATTGTTTAGAACTCAAGGAGTGGAAATTTCCAATGAGTAAATGCTTCAAGTATGATGTTCTAACTGTTTTAATTTTAACTAAGACTTGTGGTTTTGGAAGAGCAGAGATGACTTAAAAGTGAACTCTGCCAGGCTGAAAGCTCCACGAGAGACCTTATGTAACTGATAGTGCGGGTGTTTCATCAAAGTGTTTGGGCATCAAGTATATCTTTGTAAACTATCTTGCTCTCCATGTAAACATGACCCAAAGAGAACAGTATCTGAGATATAGGTATAAGGTAATATATAATTATTGTTTAGATCTAAATCTTTGCCTTGTGTATATACTAAGAGAAGCATGGATTCCAGAAATACTTGAACTGTTACTTAACAGTGAAATTCCAAGGCCATGCATTCCCTTCGGGGGAAATACAAGAGAGACTATGTGTCTATCTTTCAGAAAAGCAAGGTCCATATTGTGGTCTGACCATGGAATTAACTGGCAAGTTTGCGTAGTGGGGGGCTATGCAAATTGTTCTTAGCTCATTTCCCTGACTTTCATGCAATTACATTAATGCTCTCTAATTTGAGAGTAGAACTTAGGAAAGTTAATTTTAAGAATATATCCCAATTAGTGAGGCCTACAAAAAGCCATAAATAATATTAAATTAGTAAACAAAGTAACCAATAATTAAAAACAATACATAACTGTGTGGGCAAAAAAAAAATCAGTATTGGAACCAGACACTAAACAGAAAGCAAATACTTCCTCCAGATCTATCTCCTCCAGAAGGATATTCCAAACTTGAGCTGCCATGACATCTATTTGGGAGGAAAACATTGCATTTTGCCCTAATGTGGAATCACACGATGCCTGTTACATAAAGCAAATGAACCAGATCTTCTTGCTTTTTAGAAATTAGCAGACTTCTGTTTTTAACTAAATTGTCAGGCCCCAAGTTCCTTTAGTTACACCCTGGATGCAGATGAGCATGTGAGTCTGCAGGAAGATTAAAACATCTAGCCTATTTGATTGGGATGCAGATAACATTTTGATACTGACAGAAAAATGTGGCTATTCACATCCACCACCATTGTTTATACATGCAGAAATGCATTCCTTAGGTAACTACCTGGACTGGGTATTATATTTACTGAACTACATGATAAATCACTTATACACACACCTGGGCCAGTCCTATCACTAGGTAGAATGAGGCAGTGGCCAATTCAGTAATTGTGAAAGGGAGACAGAAGCAGTTTTTGTTGCTGTTCCTGGCTATTCTCCAGAAAGGACAGAGCAGTGTGTTCCTGACAGTTTGTGCTAAATATTGTAACCTAGCCTGCTGATCACAGGTTAGGAATAAAGTGCTGCCCCTTTCTACAGCTGAATTAACTGTCGACTTAGCTTCTCTAAATGGAATGGAGTGGATGGGAGGGGGCACCATCTGATCTTTTATCCAACTGTAAATATTTTGGATGTTCTTTCTAGTTCTCTCACTCTCTCGTGCACTCACACACATATTAATTACTAATGCCCTGCAAGATTTATTAGCTTGCAATATTCCCCACTTTGTATGATTTTCAACAGGTATTTCATTTAGTTGGACTTTGAGTGCACTAGTTTCAGTCATACATTCAAAAGTACACTTCTACCCTCAGGCTGAAATCTAGAATGGCTGTTCCTGATTTGTCCTATGAGAAATGAGATGTCATTGCCAACTCCTTTAGGCTTCCTTCTTCATCGTAGCAGGAGTACAGCTATCATCTGAAGCCAAAAAAGTCTTCTAAACTCACTGAAGTGAAAGGTAAGAGATGTAGAAAATGGCCATACATTTGATACTGCTTTTGACACTGAAGGTGCAGATACAGGCTTTCTTTGTGCTCATGTGGTAAATAGGACCAGTAAATCAATCAACTTGAATGGCAAGGGTTGTTCTCAGAATGAGAAAAGTTGTATGCATACAATATAATTTTTTCACATTTTATCAACTCTGCAAAATAGGAGAATGGGGAGGTAACTATTGATCTATTGTATAACAACTTAAAAGTAGTAGTAGTATTGACCTATTGCATAACAATATAACAGTAGTAGTATTGGATAGGTTATATGCTTTTGTGATCAAATAGCCTGTGCTTGCCTCCAGGGAGTTTTGTTCAAATTCAGACTGACACAAAAAAACTAGTTTTGTGTGATTCCAAGTAGTTTCTCCAGTTGCCTGTCTCAATATGCCCCATGACTGAAAGAGCACTGTGGTCATAGTTTCCTAATGTCCTGATCTATAGTGCCTTGGAATCCTTTCAATGAGGTATTATCTTGCTTAGGAGGTTGGTTGGGGTGGGAGTGGGAGTTGCCATTGGTAGGAGTATCTATAATGGTGGAGTTCCACTGTTGTAGAAACATCTGACAATATAGGAGTTTGGTGAAGGTTCCAATTATGTAACAAAAATCTACATTAGATAATTTGCTTAGGGGTGAGCAATCATGACCTTCCTCATGCTTTGTGGGGGGGGGGGGACAATAATATCCCTCAGACCTTGTTATCAGCCCGACTCCGTACCCGATAATTTCCATCGCTGCCTAGAAGCCGTTACTGGATGGCTGCGAGCCAGTAGGTTGAAGGTGAATCCAGCTAAGACGGAGATCCTGTGGCTGGGCCGTCCGGGGGTGAGCGGGATCCAGCTTCCTACCCTGGACGGGGGACTCTTCGCCCGTCATCAACGGTCAAAAGTCTAGGAGTCATGCTTGACTCCCATCTGACGATGGAGAAACACGTCTCCACCGTCAGCGGAACAGCATTCCATCATCTCCGACAGGTGAGGAAGCTGGCTCCCTACTTGTCCTGTCACGACCTAGCCACAGTGGTCCAAGCCACAGTCATCTCAAGACTGGACTACTGTAATGCTCTCTTCGTTGGCCTTCCTCTGTCGGTGATTCGGAAGCTTAAGTTGGTGCAGAACGCTGCAGCCTGGCTCGTGGCAGGTCTTCCATCTCGCTGCCACATTACGCCGGTCCTGCGGGAACTGCACTGGCTCCCAATTGAGCACCGAATCACCTTCAAAGTGCTGGTTTTAACCTTTAAGGCCTTGAACGGTCTGGGGCCAGTGTATCTTAGGGACCGCCTCTCCCCATATAGCCCTTTAAGACCACTGAGATCCGAATCATTGAACCTCTTGGCAGTACCATGCCATGCTGCCTTCCATCTGACCACGACTTGGAGGAGAGCTTTTAGCGTGATCGCTCCTGTACTATGGAATGCTCTCCCTCCTGCCATTCGTGCGATGCCCACTTTACTGGCCTTCTGAAAGTCCTGTAAAACCCACCTGTTCATTCAGGCCTTTGGGTCGGAGCAAAGCTAAGGCTCCACGATTCGGCCAAGGGTTGTGACTTTATGTAGCTGACAGGCATCTTTGCCGGTTTTAACTGTAGATGCATACATCCAACCATGTTTTAACATGTGTCATGTATTGTTTTACTATGTTTTTACTGTGTTTTTATTGATTGTAATCATTTTTTAACTGCTGTGAGTCGCCCTGAGCCATTTGGAAGGGGCGACCAAGAAATCCAAATAATAAATAAATAAATAAATAATTGTTGCAATCCAAAATGATCTGGGGGGCATGGGAGCCTTCCCTCACGTAGACTGTGACTGAGTTCCTATTTCGCTTTGTACGGTGTAAGAATTTTTCAGGTGGAGCTCTCTTGTAGCTCGCTTACTACCTTCATGACCCATGGTTTGACTGCAATAGCCCCACTGAACAATTGTTCCATAACTGATGAGGTGGGAGTTTTGGAAGCTTTGGCTATGCCCCATGGGTAGATGCAGACCAATGTCATCTTTGTTTAAGTTCCACCAAGGTCCTCTTAAATCCAACCCAATATAGTTTAAATAAGTAACCTATTTTTTAAAAAACCAATCATATGGAAAGAGCTTAAACAATCAAGACCAGCTTTGACACTTCACCATACAAATGCCAACATCATCCTTCCCTTATTAATGGGATATCCCCATGGCAGCTGCTGACATATTTTGGGCTGAGACTTCTTTCTTTCTAAACTTCGACATGTGAGAGCTGGTTGACACCCCACAGATGGTTTTAGAAGCTCTGTTCTCCAGGTATCCCTATGCTGAACAGTTTTATTAAATGTCCTCTCAGAACCAAATCCTAAACTCAAATTAGACATTGATGTTGTGTTTTCTTTAAAAGAATGGCTGTGTGACATCTTATGCCAACTTTCCCCAATGTGGTATGCTCCCGATATCTTCCCCCTCACCACAAATTGAAATGAGTGGTGGTCACATGTGAGTTGAATTCAAATATAACTGGACGCCCCAGGGTTGGGGAAAGGCTGTATTCTGCTACTCAGATTTACTATGAATAGTTAATGCAGAAAACTCATAAAAACCGCAGCTATTATGCCACATCATGGTTTGACTGCTGACTAAGTGGCTGTTTTAAGAAAATGCTAGTCACTCTTTGCAAAACTAATACAGTACTCAAGTCGTTCTTAGTACTGTGATGCAACAGTTCTTCTGCTTTACTGTAAATGATTGCAGGCTTTTGCACTCATTGCTTATTTTTCAGTAGAAATTCAGTAATTTTAAAGGACATCAAACTTACCACAATATTAACACATTCACCTCTCAATTCAGAACATCTTTCATAACTTTATGGATCCATATGTACCCATAGTAATTGCCTACGACTTCGCTATGGTTTAGTTTCCAGTTCCTATATTTATTTTTAACCAGCATGGACCAGTGGGAAGTTTTGTTTCTACTGTGTTGGACAACAATGTCTTCCTCCACTTCTATGGTTATGCCATTGCCATGACAACCTTAACAAATACCTCTTGTGACATCATGAAGGACAAGGTTTTTTTCCATAATATTCAGCATATCTCTGGTGATGCCCAGAAGGTATCTGAAAAGGTTGTCATGACAGCCATGATACATAATGTAGATCTCTAAAGGGAAAGGGTAGGGGCAGGGGGAATAAAGGCAATTTGTTTCATAGCATAGTGGATCAATAACCAAATTATATTTTAATTTAAATGCATTTTTACTTAATTGCTTGTACTCCCCCCCCCTTACCAAAAAACGTGCCTGTATCCTAACAGTTGTCTTTACAGGTCACAGTTAGCCAATTTCCCTAGGCTTGTAACAGACTGAATACAAAGTGAGTATAATTCAGACATTTTTTCCATCATTAAATTTAAAGTATCTCAAACAATTGTTCTTAACATAGATTTTTACAATTTCACACTATTTTGTATTTTTTCCCTATTGCAATTTGCTTCTATTCACATCAATGAGGTTTTTTTAAAGACCTCTAAAAGTTCAGAAATACAGGAAAGCCCTCATATTACAATAGTGTAATACTTGTTCCCAATAACATTTGAAGGTTGGTGTGAGAAAATCCCTTTTCATAATGCATGCCCTCATGGCATCAAAGAAATTGAAACTGTTTCTCACAATCTGCTGTCACAATTATGATGGCTTTAAGTCATGATCTCCATTCTCCTAGATCATTTCAGTGGCTAAGACCTGCATTTTATTCGCAGGAGACAAACGTCTCTAAGGTGGAAATTGAGACAATGTCTTCATACTTTGCAATTAAAATTAATTCCAAGTTATCCTGGCGAATACATGTTTTTGGATTACATTATAATAAAGTATACATTATCTGAATTCTGTGACACATTCAGATTCCATATCTTAATCTTTTGTATATGTAGCTAGTTTATAGGCTGTGATAAACCACATGGGTACAATTGGATGGCTTTGTTTGCTGAATCAATATTAATGGCCAACTTGTTAGAAAGAACTATGTTTTCTCATGTAATGATTTCCATTGTGTGATCATCCTGCTGTCAGACTTGTAGGTTCTGGATAAGTATCTGGACTGAAAAGCACAGTGAATTGCTTTGCTGTGGATTTCAAGGCTGGAGAGAAGTACATCTTTTGCACTTGTATTTCGTGTCAAAAGCATTGCATAAATAAAACAAGTATAAAACTGAAAAAATAGAGGGAGCACAAGCGGTTAAATAATTTTAGACCAAAAATGGGCAACAGCGACCGCATGTCTATAGCTTTAAGCAGTTCTTCCTGGGTGCATGAGGCAGGACATTGTGTGCAAGAATACAGATGCAAAGTTGTTTGATCTGCTCCGCAATCACACAAGATGGAGGATTCTTCTAGGTAGTGCCATTTTGCCAGGTTGTCTTTTGATCTGCCCACTCCACTTCTGAGTCTGTTCAGGGACTTCCAAGTTGCCCATTCTTAGTTTGCTCCTAGAGGAAAACCCTTGTGGGAGGCCATCCATTTAGGATTTCCTGGTTTGGCTGCCTAAAGAGATACTCTTTCTCTTGCTGGGGGAACACTAAGAGTAGTGGTAGTTCTCATGTAACCTCTCCTTGCTTTGAGTCTTAGGGCCAATGGGAGGAGGCTGACAGCCATGTAATGGTTGGCTTTCACATCTTTTGCACTCAATACAGATATATAAGAGATTCTCCCAGTTTGCACTGCTTGAATTTCCATGACATTATTTACAAAGCAGAGCACAAAATGGATGAAGGCAGATGCTTTGAAATAAATCAAGCGTTTACACTCCTTGCCCCTAAACTGCCACAACAGAAAACGTTATTCAGAAAGATCTGTACTCTAAAAAACAAGCCCCTTTTACAGGAGGAAATTATATTTAGTCATAGGCTTTGAGGTTGTGGGCTTCTCATCGTATTTCACATGCTCATGTGCCAACAAAATACAAGACTCCTTCATAAAAAGGAGCACATGCACCGAATTATAATTTGAATTCCTTCCATTTCCAAGGATATATATCTGCACCCCCAGTGTTTTTATCAGTCACATGTTTGGCATATGAATTACAAAAACCACAGCTTCTAAGAAACAGCACTGCTTCTTTGTAGGAGAGCTTCTACAAAGAAACATGATGTTTCTAGGATATCTGAGGGGAACGATCTTGTCTGAAAACGAATCCCAAGCACTGTGAAAATTAGCAATGTTTTAAACATTTTTTTCCTTAAAGTCTTTAAGAGCAAGTGCTAGGAAGCTCCTGTTATGAAAAGCTCAAATATATGATCCACTGGGTGTCAATTTCATTTATGCAAACAAGAGTGGCCGTTTATAGGAACTGTAGCAAATGCTACTACTTTGGGTTCATTTAACATGTTTCATATCAAAATTTCAATAATTTTTTGAATTATTCTGCAAAGTCCCTGCAGTAATTAACACTAACTCCAAAAAGTTCTTTCCTTTCAAAGTCTAAATCAAAACAATTACACAGGGAAGAATTTAAGGATCCTGTAGATCAGGGGTGCCCACACTATTTCAGCATGCGAGCTACTTATAATAAAACCAAGTCAGAAAGATCTACCTACCTCCTCAAGGCTGGAGAGGGGTGGGGGCGGGGCTTGGTGCAGCCTGGGTCCGCCCCCCTCTGGCTTCAGCTCTACCAGCAGCTTCTCCAGGCTTGACGATGGCAGTGCCAAGCCAGCCTTGTGCTAGCTATGCCACCACTGGCTTGGTACTGCCATCGTCAAGCCTGGAGAAGCTGCTGATAGAGCAAGAGCCAGAGGGGGGCGGAGCCAGGCCACGCCAAGCCCTGTCCCCTCCCCTCTGGCTTTGGAGCTCCCAGCAGCTTCTCCAGGCATGACGATGGCAATGCCAAGCCAGTGGTGGCATAGCTTGCATAAGGCTGGCTTGGCCCTGCCCTCCTCAAGGTTGAAGCAGCTGCTGGGAGTGCCGAAGCCAGGGAGGGGGCGGGGCTTGGTGCGGCCTGGCTCCGCCCCCTCTGAGAAGCCCCCCATCTGGCTGCGATCAACCTCCTTCGGTCCCGCGATCGACTAGTCGATCATGATCGACTTTCTGGGCAGCCCTGTTGTAGATTATATCTCCAGTTATTGCCCATTCTGTTCAATTGAAGCATCAAATCTACCCAAGTAAGGCATAGATGTGGGTACATTCTGCCTCCATCAACTATCTAGCCTCACCATTTTGGCATTTGTAAGAAGGTATTATCATATCTTGCCACCTTATCAGAAACTTAAAACTGCATCAGCAAATCAAGAAATCTGAAGACTGCTGAGAAATTGTAAACAAATGTTCACAGTTCCTGATCTTTGTTCAAGAGGTTTTAATAAAATTTGTTACCTTTAAACCTCATACTGTACATTTACATCAATCTCAAGATTAAAAAATAGTCTTACAAATCACATTTCCAGTGAACTTTTTGGCAGTAAAAATAGCTGCTACACATCTTTCTCCAAATCGCTGAAACGGAGTCAGAAACATTACCAAAAATAGAATCCATATTTTAATCAGGAAAATTCTAGTTGAGGGAAAGATTGTGGGAAATAGTGAAACGAGAGAAAAATAAAGATTGTATATACATTTTTAAAGGGCATGCATGGGAGATACCCATCAATAAATAGTTTTTGAACAATATTAGCATTTTCAATTTCATTTGAGGGGAAAGGGGAGTCAAACTGAGCCTTTATGCTGTAGACTGCACTATTTGTCGATTGTGAAAAAAAAAATGCTTTCAGAGTTTGGTAGCTGTGACCACACCATTTTGTACAACAATGGCACTTGGCATGTGCCTATTCTATTGGATCTCATTAACTCCTTCCACAGAGTAAATTCTTCCAGATGCTACTGTTCCATAATGAAACATTTACTTTCTTTCTCGTTCACAAGCTTACGTGAGTTTAAATTACAGTATATAATATCTCTTAAATAGGACCATAAATTGCCATGAAATTGTACAAACATGCTTACAAATACACATACGCATATTATACACACAGACATATGTAGTTGTCTGAAACAGTATGAATTCCTCCATCCCTGTGAGGAATGCCTGTCATTGCTCCACCTGGTTCCGACGTAATGCAACCTGTCTGTGGACACCAAGTAGTAAAACATGTTCTTTGAAAGAATGCCCACTGAAAATTCACTTCAGCACCTGTATTACTCAAAGGACAGCTCGCCCTTTCTGTTATAAGCTTGCACACACCACAACATGTTGACATCTGCGAGGCTGCTATTTTAGGAGAATGCCAATGGCTATCAGCCTTTGGTAGGGGGTAAACACCCTTAATGATACAGCGGTGTACACAACACAGAGAACAAGCCCTCGGACACTTTCATAGGCTCAGATTACAGCTAGGAACTGTGCTGACCTCAATGCTGTTCAAGAGGACAGATGTAGCCAGAGTGCCCAAGAATAAGGCAATTTCTTTCCTTCCACAACAACAAAAGCACTTCTTTAAGGTGGCTAACAGTGGACCCCCTAAACAGTCAGAGGAGCAAACCAATGACTGATGCAGAAGGTCTCAATCACAGTTTATGCGTTCTTGCATTTTGCATCAATGTCTCCAGGCTGTCTCAGTCCTCTGTGTCCGGCTGTACTCCTAGCATTGCATGCAGTTCTTCTGCTGTATACCCCAGCAGGTTCTGTAGGTCACACACAAAACGGTATACGTAGCGCTTCCCAGAAGTCTTGTGAATAATGTTTTTGTCGTAGTAATAGCGCAGGCCACGGCTAAGCTTCTCATAGTTCATTTTGGGCTTGTTTTTCCTTCGGCCCCATCGCCGTGCAACCTTAAGCCAAAGCAGTGGAGAAAAACAGATTTAGTTTAGTCAAGTGCTCCCAACAGCCTGCACATTTAAAAGTATTTGACAAGAGAATCAATTAGCTGACTGTAAATGCTATTAGACTGAACCACCAGTATTTATGGGTATAGCTTACTGGGGCACAACAACAACTAAGTAAAGTTTCTAAAAAAACAAAAAATGTTCTGGAACTATTTAAACTGTAAAGCAGCCACTTGATATTGAACTGAATATCCAGGCCTTCGATGTTTTCAAAGCACTGAATCCACTCGGAATAACTTCAGAATGGCTCCTAATTCAAAACCGTTTATGAAGTATCACAACTGCATAAACATAAGCCACCAAAGTACCTATAATACTTAAGGGGAAAATTTATACACTTGACTAAAGGTAAGTGGCAAACTCACTGAAATCTATACTGAGGTTAAAACTACACATTTCTAATTACATCAAGGGGGAGGTACATTAGCATGATAGATTGTACCTGCTCTGCCCTTTTTGACAGTCCCATATAAGAATGGGCAGCGCTTGGAAAGGTGACTCTTCAGGCTCCGAGAATAGACAACAACTGAACTATTTATTTATTTATTTATTTACTTACAGTATTTATATACCACTTTTCTCATCCCTGGGAGGACTCAAAGTTGTTTACACAAAAATAAAGGCAAAATTCAATGACTCACCTCATCTGGGTCAGCAAGTTTGAACTCCCATCCGTCCCCAGTCCAGCTAATGAATGACTGACACGATTTGTCAGTTAATAGTTCTAGAAGGAATTGCCATAGCTGTATAGGCCCACTGCCTGTAAAGATCAAGACAGTGTTGTTAAAACAGAACTCATTTCCTCTATCTCTCTCATACACGTACATGCACACCATGTACAAGAAAAAACGCCACTGAGAATAGCATAAAATGCATATAAGTGATAAAACCCACCTGGTTAAAAAGCTACACCTTGTACCAGAATTTGTCAGAAATAAAAGTTTATACATGGTATTCTTTACAGGAGTTTTAAAAAACAGCACAATGGTTTATAATGGCTTCCCAATCTCTCTCTCAGCTGGTGTTTATAAGTTGAAATACCATGGAGTTCCATTTTGATGCTCATCCCATTTGAGGAATATTTATTCTAAAACCATGATTTCAAAAAGAAACAGGACAAGACAATTGCCAAATTGTAATTTTTGACTTGGCTTTCACATACAGATAATTGTCTGCAACAATCTTTGTTCTGACAATAAATGCAACATTTGAACTCCAAATCAGCTTACTTTTTCTGTAACTTTTACTTAATATGCACCTTCCTTATGAGATATTAGAAAAAGTTGGAAAAATTAATTATTTGTCAAACACCAGAAGTAGATTCTGGGAGATGGGAATCCAAAAACCAACCAAAATAGTATTTCAATGTTTTGAACATTTGGATTTTTTTCCACTGCCTTAAAGGCAGAAAGATAAAGATTTACCTGTAAATCCTGCTAGGATTGCTGCTGGTATAACTGGTTTCCCTTGCTCCACAGGGTCACTCCTTTCTTGTATGTAGTCTTTAAAGGACATTGTGGGTTTATTTAGACACAGCGACGGGCTGCAGTCATCTTCAAAACTCTCATAGGACGGTACACGTTGAACGTCTGATAATGAAGACTGGCTGTTCCAAGACTGTAGCAATGAGTCTGAACTCTCATAACTTTCGGTGCCACTGTCACTCGAATCAAGTTCCCTACGTTTACCTGAATGGAAAATTAAGAAAGCACCATAAATACATGTTCACTTATTTTGATTATTAATAACATTATTAATAATTACAGAGCAGAACAAATGAAAAATGCTTGGAAATGCAATTCAATAACATCTAGAGGACCACATGATAACCCTATTTTAGTTGGACCATGCTAATTTATTTACAGCGATGGTGGCCCTCCTCACAATTAAATTAGAAAGAAATACTTTGCTAGGGATAAAATGTAACATAATTTAGAATGGTTGCTCAATTGACTAGTTCTGATTAGCATTAGTTTAAATCAAATACTTTATATTGCAATGATATGAAACTATACAGTCAGCCTTCTGTATCTACAGATCCTACCATTCAAAATACATATTTACTAAAATCAAAAGTAAAACTTGATTCTGCCATTTTATATAAGGGACACCATTGTATAAAGTGGGAATTTAGCATCTATGAGTTTTGGTACTCAGGGGCTGGAGATCATCCTGAAATAAAACCCAGCAGATACTTAAAGCCCATTGTAGTTAAGTGAATGTAACCCTTTGTCCTTATTAATTTTCTTTTTATACAAACTGAATTGGAATTTATTGAAACTTATTTTAAAAACACTAGCAATTCTCCACAGATTAAAGCTAGTGTGTTGTGTCTCAGTAACAAGATATGACATGATCTGCTGCACTCTACAAGAAGACTGGGAATCTGAATATAGAATTACTTGAGCAGATGACATTTGCTTTGTTATGTTAGGGACATCTATCTCTAAATCCCTAACTGAATTATACTTTAAACAGCATTATGATCAGAGTGCATATACTTACTCGAGTTATCCAACAGCATGTTCAGACTGTTTCTTGCGAAGTCCTGACTCATGGAGCAATAATTCATGCTGACTGTTTCTAGCTGCACTTTAGGAAACATCTGATATTCTTGCTTCAAGTTAACAAGATTTTGTCCAGTTGGGGTTTGGCATAAGTCACTTAGAAGGCTGGTTTTTGGATAGCTTAAGGTTTTTGGATAGCTGGGTACTTGAGCACAATACTGGGATTGATCAATGTCAATACCTAAAAAACACAAAAAGAAATGTAATTTGATTTTCAATCAACAGTTCTTCTTACTGACTCTAGAATGGTAGCTTCTTCCCATATAGCGGAATACATACATGGGCCTAAAACTATTGCAGATATTTGTCATTCATTTTTAATCATTAAGTGGAGCAAATCTCAATGGTATCAATCTTCTCCCCACAAAGACAGTAATGTTTTCTTCAAACTACTATGGTTCATAACTTATAATCTCTATAAGTTTTGAAACTACAGATCAGATGAAATATAGATGTGATCAGTCTGGTACTACTTCTTGGTTTTGTAAGCACATGCATTAAATTTGGGGAATTTTATCACTCCAAATAGTCTGTCCTACAGTTACCATCAATTCCACCCATAACAGCTAATGCTCTGGAAGATTTTATCTAAAACAGCTAGAGGGCCAAAAGTTCCCATATTTGCTTTAATAATTCCCACAACTTTCAAAGCAGTAATTCGAATTGATTCAATTTGTGTCTTTTGTCAATGATTTAAACTACCAAAGTCAGATTATTAAATTGCATTACATTATACAACTCTGCTCAGTTTTTTAACTTATCTGAGTAAATTAGCCAAATTAGGCAATTTGCCCAACTAAAAAACTTACCTAATGTGTTGTTGTTGACCCAGTGTGGAGATGAAGTGAGATGGGAATTTTCCACATACTGTTCCTGTGGCTTTTCTTCGTTGTCTATTAACAAACCAAGCATTTTTTGAATATACAATTGGTTGGAAGAATTTTCTTTGACATGTTATGCAATATGTCATGTATTTGTTATAATTACACATTATAACTGAACTCTCTCTTGCCTAACGTTATCAGTCCAATATGGTCTAGGACCTAAATGAACATTAATGATAAGCATTCTCTCAGCTTTTCCACTTATATCAACAGGAATTAAACTATTTTATTACAGCTCTCTCTTGAATAGATGTGAGTTAGAATCCCAACTTGGTAATACTTATGGTCTTACTTTTTAAACTAAATGGGATTTAAATTACTCATATTTATGTTCTGGTCTAAGTCATGGCTAGGTTCAGATCCAATCCATGGTCTTTCAAATAGAAAGCACACAGAAATTTCCACACGACAGCTTTGTAATTTGGCATAAAAGATATAAAAGATGTATCAAAAAGAAAGGCAGCAAGAGTCCTGGGCATTTTGATAAACAATCTAACAAATGTCAACATTGCCATCTGATATTTGATTGAGGTTCCAATATTTGTAAAACTGTTAAAGGCTTATCCACCACAAATGTTAAAACATCACTTTGGCTTTGCAATTTACCTTTTATCATCTGCTCCAAATGTTCCCAAAGAATGTCACCCACATAATCAGGTGCCAGTTCCAAGAAATGCTCTTTTCCCAGGTTGCATAACTCTTGACCATTCATGGAAAACCTTTCAAAGTTTACATTTGTCAAACTAAATTCGTTTGTAGCCCAGAAAAGCCATTGATACACCTGATGCTGGGTCCATAACCATGGATCTGTAGGGAGTAAGACAACAATTAACATTAGAAGGGTAATTTCCTAAAGCAAATACTGACGCTTACTGCTACCCCTTTTCTCTTATGATTCCACATACTTATGAGAAGCTTCTAGTAAAACAATTCAGGCAACAAGCATAAATATAATTGTTTGAATCCCACTGAAATAAAAAAAGACTACTAGCAAGTGATGTTCTTAAGGCAATAATCCCAATTTGAAAAGAGCCAAGAAATCAATGAGAACTTGGTAACTCAACACTTATTGATTCATGGGTCTAGTCACATTAAAGTGAGGCTAATGGGTTTAGGACAGTGGTTCCCAACATGTGGTCCATGGACCACCAGTGGTCCGCAAGAACAAAAATAAGGTCTGCCGCCTCACCATTACTATACCGTTGCCTCAAAACCATGCGGCAATTAGAGCGATTGGTCACACAAAACAGGGATTTCGGGAGGGGAGAGGCTGACTACCCATGAAAGATTTCTACTACTGTATCAGCTCTAGATTATTAAATATGTTTTCCTATGGGTGAGCAGATGGCGACTACTGAATGGCATATGTTCTGTATCGGAAACTAGAGCTGATATGGCCTATCCAGTGCAATTTTCTGAATTAGCACCCCAAATAAACCAAACCAAATCTAAAGTTGACCAAAACTTCTGATACTAATGTTGGAGAGTGGTCCCTAGCAAAGTGATTTGTAACCCTTTTGGTACTAATGTTGGGGAGTGGTGAAAGTGGTCTCTGGTCAAAAAAAATGGTTGGGAGCCACTGGTTTAGGATATGAGTGCCACATGGCAAAAAGTCTCATTTTGACTCCTGTCCAATCTACATAATCTTCTACACTAGAAAGAAAAATATACTTACTGGTTGGGATGCCCAATCTGCGCTGTTCCTTGGTAAAACCACTGAAAGTTGCTTTTAAAGCTTGACTCATCACCGCTTTACTGCTTGGAGTTAAAAGGGGCAACTCACAGTTATTAGATTCTGAAAAGAAAAAAAAGAATGATGTAAACATGGTCAATTAAGACACACGGGGAGGGGGGTTGAATATTACTCGCCATACTACCACCAAAAATGTGCATTATCTTAAGAGATTTTCTGTTGTCTTTGAGTGTGTTTGATAGGCAAATACTTACAGGTGCCTCATAAACTGAGGCCCTAGACTGTAACTTATTTAGCCTGTGTATAAATCAAATAGAATCATAGCTGATGATTGAAAGAAGTTCAAATATTCATGCTGCTTTGAGAAGCTAGCCTACAAAGGTATCACCAAATAAATGACTACAGACAAACAGCATATTTTAGGAACACTATTTTGCTTTGCAAATGACAGCTAAACACTTCAGTACCAGGAAAACATGAAAAGAATACAGAGTCAGATTGATTTGTATGCATCCAGCAGTTATTTTACATTGTTATGTAACTTTGCCATTCTTCAGGAAAGGACTGCTGCCTTCACTCCTGATTACTTTAATTCAAGACACTTTCTATGAAAAAGGTATTTGTCTTTGCTATAAATATTTAGTCAATTTGACCAGAAATATTCACTGACTGCTGTACTGGCATTTAAAATGAACGAATTTAAAATATGGTAACATTCTTCTGGATGCGATGAAATAAACTTAAGCCTACAACAGCTGATGCCACCAACTTTTTCTCTCAGTCTCAAAGGTGTGACAAGATTCTTTTGCACAATCAAAATATGGTTGACTTTAGTTTACATGAGACTCTTGGAATTTCAGTAACAAAATAACCTTTCCAAGTTCTGACCTATTCTAAGGAAGATGCTACAGTACATTTATAATTTTCTATGTTTGGAATGGTGTCCCTATGGATTCCAATTGATGGAGTCAATCAATGAATCCATTTTTTAGGGAGCCACAAGATAATATGCCCTTCTGATCATATAGAATCATAGAGTTGGAAGAGATCTTGTGGGCCATCCAGTCCAACCTCCTGCCAAGTAGTAGGAAAATCGCATTCAAAGCACCCCTGATAGATGGCCATCCAACCTCTGTTTAAAAGCCTCCAAAGAAGGAGCCTCCGCCACAGTCTGGGGCAGAGAATTCCACTGCTGAACAGCTTTCACAGTCAGGAAGTTCTTCCTAATGTTCTGATGGAATCTCCTTTCCTGTAGTTTGAAGTCATTGTTCTGCATCCTGGTCTCCATATTTTGAATGAGTGATGAGATGCCACTGATTATAGGAAGTATACGTTCTACCAAGACATTTCCTGCTTACGTTTATGATTGAACGTTATACACTGGTAGAAGCTCTAAGTTCCCTGTCAACTGGGATTCAATTCCTTATGACTTAGGGTTAGGGTTCTAGACTTAGAGGGACTGGTTCTAATATCTTCCAATGACCTAGCTTGGTTCATCAGCATGGCCATCTGATCTGATATTTTTTTAATAAAACTAGTACTTACCATAAGAAATAGAGTCAAGGCCCGTGGGCACTTCCTGAAGTGTCTGGTCTTCATTTAAAGAGGGAAAGTATCCCATAAACAGAGAATTTGCACCTTCAAAGCTATCAAACGCAGGCTGCCGCTGAAAATAAAAGAAAAAATACAATTTAATATGTATTTTAGGACATCAACGCAACTTTAATATCTTCTGACAAAGTGGAATATGACTGTTGCTTCCAGCTTAGGGTGACTCTAAGGTAAACCTGTTAAAGTGCTTTTCCCCCCCACGAGATTTATTCAGAAGGCCATTCTCTGAGGCTAGGAGAATGTGACATGTCCAAGACCATCCAGTGCATGGAATTCAACCCTGGCCTCTGGAGTCAGAGTCTAAGAATTAGACCACCACACCACATAAAACTCTGAATTAAACTACATTTACTAGTTAGCACAGGGATAACTTTCTAACATATAACATATTTTGAAAAATATGTGCGATTTTTTTATATACAAATCACCATTAAGGAATCCTAACACTGAAGTTCTGTATTGAGAAGACATTTCACATAACTATATATCTTCCATGATGCCAACAACATACAAAGAATTGATGGTTTCTTTAAAACTTCATAGTTTAGTTGAGAAAATCCTCACATACAAATCTAGAATGTTGAAGCGCTTTTTAGATCGAATCAGTATGTATTGTTTTTATATTCCATTTCTATTCTGTTTTTCTTCTAGAATGAGGTTCAAAGTGGCTTACAAAAAGTAGATTATATCTATAGTCTTATTTTATGAACATTGAAAAATCAATTCTACTAAGAAGTCCCAGTGCTCCCATAATTAAAACACTGCATTCAGTACTTATAGTGAGTATGTTTACAATAGGAAACTTACTGCAAGTTGACCATATCTCATGTGCATTTTTATTAGTTTCTAGTAGAACCTGAAAACCGATGGGGTAGGTGTGGGGGAGTACGCTCTATGACAATAGTTTCCATCCTTTCATCCTCCAGCTGTTTTGGACTTCAAAGTCCAAAACACCTAGTGGACCAAAGGCTGGGAACCATCGCTCTAGGACAGTGGTTCTCAACCTGTGGGCCACCAGGTGTTTTGGCCTACAGCTCCCAGAAATCCTAGCCAGTTTACAAACTGTTATGATTTCTGGGAGTTGAAGGCCAAAACATCTAGGGACCCACAGGTTGAGAACCACTGCTCTAGGAGACTATGGGCATTTTGACAAATTAATGTTACCTGAACTGTAGAATCATAGAGCTGGAAGAGACCACAAGGGCCATTGAGTCCAGACCCCTGCCATACAGTACAATCTGCCTTATCAGTGGGACCAGTACCCACAGTTCCTTTCTGAGAAAATATATCCCCTCTAGGCATTTTCTAAGACCTCCAATGTGACTCTATGGTAAACTTCCACCAGATGTTGATAGGGTTCCCTATCACCCATGATTTTGCATATCCATGCAAAGTCCTGGAATATATGTCCCATGGATACGGGATTTGTCCTGTAATTAAAACCTCAACCTATAAAGTATTTGTTTTCTTTTTAAAAAAATCAAACAGAACTATGTTTTACACACAAAAATCAGAGCACTGAAAGACCCATGTGCACAGTGACATGTCTAATACAGATGTACCACATGTATGTAAAATATTCTTAAACACAACTTAAGACACACAAGAAGGTAAAAAAACCCAGCACTATCATCTTTGTTGCAGTCCTAGGACAACTGAGAGAAAGGATTAAAATTACTTTCTAATCTATTTAAAAACAAATGTACGCAGCGTGTTAGGAGGCTCATGGTTTATGTGGCTTTTCCAAGAAAAACATGTTTGACTTTCAACTGATACTTTGTGTGTTTCCCTGTTAAAACAAACCTTTTACAATGTAAAACTATCCATGCCTATTCAAGTAAGCTTCTCTGAGTCTGAAAAGGCTTACTATCAGGTATGCAAGTATACCTGTTTCGTGCTGTTTTTCTATTTATACATTTCAAATTGCAATGACAGCAGCATTTAAAGATTTTTTTTTTGCCAATTCAGGGCATTTTGTACCGAATTCCCTCTTTCTTTGAAGAAAGACCATGGAGGTGGTAACATGAACAAAATATATTTCTCAGATAAGGATCTCTAATGGTTGATTTCAGTAGTAGAAACTCTATGCGTAATGGAGTCAAAATGATTTAGCCCAAGACAAAGAAACTGTTCATATATAGGCATAAAAACTACAACATTAAGAATCCAAAACTCTCTTGATTAATGGTTACATCAGATTAATTATAAGCCAGCTGTCTAGCCTTCTCACACAATAGCCCCCCCCCCTCCTCCAGTGCTATTAGATAAAAGATATGAGTCATCAGCAGTACCTAGGGGAAAGGCCAAGCTCTTTCAACATAAATCTGGAAACTCCTGTGTTTTGTATAAATAAGTGACCCTTACACTGAGTCACTGGAAAAAATGTAGCTTTATATGGATGAGTAAAAGGGACACTGTACTTTAAACATTAAGTTGCATTTTTAAAGCATGAAACTAAACTATATACTGAGTCTGTTTAATAGCTGCATGTATGAAAGCCTACCAAACTCATGAGCAACACAATTTCGTTTTCTGTGCCAAAATTGCTAAATAGTAGTGGAAAATAGCACTCATTGAGAAATCCTGAAATACTGGGAACAGCCATACAATGATGGAACTGTGCCCCGAAGGCTGATATGAGTCAACCATTATGCCTCTAATATGCTTTGTCACATGGCCAGGCCCACGAGCGTAGAGTACAACACAGCCCAGGTTAATAAGCATCTATTACAAGGCCTACATTTTTATTATTATGTGGCTGGCCTAAGGGGAAATGCAGCCTCTTCACAAGTTGTTACTAAGTTAAGGCAATTTCTGCAAAACATTCTGCAAACAGTGCCTTGAACAGTGGGTTGCTGTGTTTTCCAGGCTGTATAGCCATGTTCCAGAAGCATTCTCCTCTGATGTTTTGCCCACATCTATGGCAGGCATCCTCAGAGGTTGTGAGGTCTCACTACCTCTGAGGGTGCCTGCCAAAGCTGTGGACAAAACTTCAGGAGAGAATGCTTCTGGAACATGGCTATACAGCCCAGAAAACCCACAACAGCACAGTGATTCCAGCAATGAAAACCTTTGACAACACAGTGCATTGAACATTTTGAATTTTAAACAGCACTGACAAGAATCCAAAGTAGTGAATCACAGAAGCCACTGTGGGATTTTAATAGATTGTGTTAACATATCAACACATGCCAAAAGCAGACAAAGCTGAGTTTTTAAACTATATGTTAGCATTTTGTATATATACAGTGGACTCTCAGTTAACCAGCACCCATGGGGATTGGTAGATGTGGAATAAAAAATAGTTTGTATTTTTGAGAGTTACTATTAAAAACAGGCCTGACTAATATAATAGTATATCATAAATTCTATATTTACTTGCATTAATTCTGAAATACAATAAATAAAGGCAAATAAAGACAAATGTAACTTAATGTAACACGTGTTGTTTTACTGTATTACTGAGTCCCTTCAGGGAGAGAGGGTGGGTTAAAAATAAAATAAAAATATTACTATTCAAAAAGTTAAGCATTACTTTTTGCCAGTTGCTTGAGAGTTCCATTTGCTTGCATGCCAG
This sequence comes from Anolis apletophallus, assembly GCA_030556195.1. NCBI lineage: Eukaryota > Metazoa > Chordata > Lepidosauria > Squamata > Anolidae > Anolis > Anolis apletophallus. The sequence goes on along the minus strand of JARBWK010000004.1, from coordinate 47,423,831 downwards.
TTAACTGAGAGTCTACTGTATCACAGTGGGGACCTGATACACCATTTCATACGTGATCAATGGTCATGCTGACCATCATGCTGATAATGGAAACTGAAGTCTAACATCCTCTCGATTAAATACTACTCTGGTGTAAATAAGACCCAACTGCACATACAAATACTACAGTAACATTATCATATTAAAACTTTGGCTATTCCAGCAATGTGTTTAGTTTATGCAACCCTTTTACTGAGATATCCACCAAGAATTTCATTTTTTAGTTTGTAAACAAATTAGAAAACCTATTTCTTATAACTTTATTATTTTCTCTTCTCACATATTAAAACATGTATCTGTAGCCTCACTGAATTCACAAGGTGAGCAGCCTTCCTTTCACAGTGACTGGAAAGTATTGCTGCTGATGGAATAGTTTACCCACAATGCATACTCTCTCTACTACCTGCAAATGCAATGCATACACATGATATGCCTTGTGCAAAGATTAAACTACCTATTATTGAGAATTTTATTAATACCTTACCTTGAGCAGCCCTCTATAAACACTGCATACAGGTGCTACTTGGTCCATGTTCTTGAGCCCAAAGTCACTCATCTAAACAAGAAAAAAATTCATAGGAACTGTTTATTGACAGAAACAATAAGACACACAGTTTCAGTTTATACCTAAACATTTTGGCTTTTACAGCATACAAAGAGGGCATTCACGGGTATCACAGTGTGCCTTCATTTAGAGGAGGCTACATTAAAGTGAGGCCAATTTACATCTTCCAGTTACACAGAATTATAGCAACAATATAAGGGCCACTTTTTAATGGCACTAGTTCTTTGATCAATACACACCCTATGAAACTTTCTTTAAATTCTGGGGGATTTCTCAAGAATTTGTGACCTGACTTTGGAAGGGAGGCAATGTTCAAACTTTTGTCCAGCCTACTCAAGGTCTTCTCCAGGAACAATTCACCAGATCAACCTAATGCATCTCATAGGGTTGCCAGATTGGTAATATTTCATCTTCTCTGCACTTTTTATTTACTACCCAAATACATGCAGGGTGACCCCTTTGTTTCTATCACTGAAATAGATTGACTAAAAATGTTTAGATTGAAAGTTTGGAATACCTGAAAATAATACTGCTATTTAAAAGTGAGACTAATCGTCATCTGGTCATTATGAACAGTTTGTCATAGACCCCTTTCACACTGCCCCAAATAATGTGGGATTTTCTGCCTTGATATTCTGGGATATAGGGTTGTGTGGAAGGGGCCTATATCCCAGGATCTCATCCCAGATTATCTATTTATCCCAGATTATCTGGCAGCAGAAACTCATATAATCCAGTTTAAAGCAGATAATCTGGGATCCGATCCTGGGATACAGAGTAGGGTAGAAGGGACCTAAGGCACTTTCTACACAGCTGTACAAAATCCAGATAATCTGTTTTGAACTGGATTATATGGCAGCGTGGACTCAAATATTCCAGTTCAAAGCAGATAATGTGGATTATCTCCCTGGATATTCTGGATTATATGGCAGTATAGAAGGTCCCTTAGAGAATTATAGTTACCCTTTGCCCCTTATATACAAATTATAATTAAATTCATCTAGGGTCTTTTCCACACTGACAAAGAATCCAGATTATCAAAGCAGATAATCTACATTATCTGCTTTGAACTGGATTATATGAGTTTACACTGCCATAACAGCGCACTATGCAGTCATGCTAGCCACATGGTCTTGGAGATGTCTACAGACAATGTCTCTTCGTCTTAGAAATGGAGATTAGCACCCCCCCCCCCCCGAGTTGGACACAACTAGACTGAATGTCTGGGGAAACCTTTACCTTTACTTACACTGCCATATAATCCAGTTCAAAGCAGACAATCTGCATTTTATAAGGCAGTGTAGAAAGGGCCTAAGAGGAAGGATCTGGCAAAACCACCTCTGAGCATACTTTGCCTAAGAAAACCTTATGAAATTCATGAGGTCACCGTAAGGCAATAGGCAACTTGAAGATATACAACACACACACACACACACACACACACACACACACACACACACGGTATTTTGGTTGGAACAAAAGCTTTCTCATATTGGTTAAAATCATTTCCATACAAGAGATCTGAGTATTGCTACTCATTACTGAAAGGCATATGCTTGAGGGCGGAGATACTTTTTATCAATCTTGGCTCCGGATTTTCTCAGCCACAAGTAAGATAAAATCTGTGGTTCTCCAGTTTAGCAAACTCTAATTCCACCCTTATTTACTCCAATGACTACAACAGACCTTCAAACGCTACAAGTCTAAAGTAAAGGTACCAACTGAATTCCAGAAATGGAGTCCTAGATCAATGTATTAGATTGTATCAATTTCTACCCAAAGTCTGTTTTAATGTAACAATAAAATTCATTCATTCATACCCAAGCTGAATGAAGATCAGCCCATATACAAAACCAACTACCAATACTGTAGACCTAGTTTTAGTCACAATGTCTTCAGTCTTTTCTGCCAAAGAATGCTGGTGCCTCACCTAACTACAACTCCCTTGATCTTATAGCAGTTAAAGTGATAACAAACTGCATTAATTCTGCAGTGTTTCTCCATTCTGCCTGAGTCCAAAGACTTGGGTCCTATATATTTCCTTGAGCTGCTAACACACTGCATGTCAATGTATGCAACTTTTCAGGCTGGGTGTCTGAACACTATTTTTACAAGCCCTTTAAAGGATGACGTTTAAAAAGCTCACAGACAGGCTCCAGTACAATAGGGGGAAGTGATTCTCAGAAGTGATGGGAATACAATAATGTGGGGTTTCTTGACTAATTCTCTTAAACCTCTAGTTGATGGAATTGCGGTAAGGCGTGAATAGGTGTAGTAGTCATTATGCAAGGCTCAGAGAAGGCCATAAAAGCAGAGGTATGGGGCGTAGCTGCTTGGTTATAATGAGTGAAAATGCTTCATCAAACGCTTTGCCACTAACTGGATTAACCCTTATCTTCTTTGTTACCAGTTTTCTAAACACATTCAGGAATGAATTCATTTGATTCTATTTCCCTAACAAAAGCCATGTTTAAAAGAAAACATAATTGTTGTGATTTTACTCAAAACAGTTTATAAAATTAAAGAGTAATTTGGGTTGCTGTGAGTTTTGTGGGCTACATGGCCATGTTCCAGAAGCATTCTCTCCTGGCGTTTTGCCCACATCTATGGCAGGCATCCTCAGAGGCTGTGAGGTCTGTTGGAAACTAAGGCAAGTGAGGTTTATATATCTGAGCAATGTCTAGGGTGGGAGAAAGAACTATTGTATGCTTGAGGCAAGTGTGAATGTTGCAATTGGCCACCTTGATTAGCACTGAATAGCCTTGTAGCTTCAAAGCCTGGCTGTTTCCTGCCCGGGGGAATCCTTTGTGTTAGCTGGACCTAGTTTCCAACTTGCCTAGTTTCCAATAGACCTCACAACCTCTGAGGATGCCTGCCATACATGTGGGTGAAATGTCAGGAGAGAATGCTTCTGGAACATGGCCATACAACCCGGAAAACTCACAGCAACCCAGTGTTTCTGACCATGAAAGCCTTCAACAACACTAAGAGTCCATTTCTTTTCACTCTCCCCTCATCACATTCCTTCTCTAGTTGATTTTGTAAAATTCCCTAACAATAAAACACTGACAAGCCATTTTAGTTTTTTATGATTATTAAACTATCCATTCAAGTGACTGAAAACAAATAGACAAAGAAAAGAAATCATTACTGAAATGAAGCCTGATTTCCATACTGCACTTCTCAAATATGAAAAAAGCTGAAAATTAAATGTGGACAATATTTATCAAGAATTGCCACTACTCCTAAAATACGATTGTTATGAGTTTTTCAACCATTGACAGCACTTTTTTTAAAAAAAGCAAAGTTTGATAATTTTTTCTGAAGTTCCTTATTTCCCTTTTAAGTATAAAATAGGTTTTGGCTTTGAGGTTTAACTGCTAGGCTCAACTGCAACATTTCCTAAAACTGTTTTGTTGTAAGGTTTTTTCGGGCTATATGCCCATGTTCTAGAGCAGGCCTGGGCAAACTTCAGCCCTCCAGGTGTTTTGGACTACAACTCACACAATTCCTAACAGCCTACCAGCTGTTAGGGATTGTGGGAGTTGTAGTCCAAAACACCTGGAGGGCCGAAGTTTGCCCAGGCCTGTTCTAGAGGCATTCTCTCCTGATGTTTCACCTGCCTCTATGGCAAGCATCCTCAGAGGTTGTGAGGTCACCTAAAACTGAAGTTTGGCCATCTATATGTCCAGGTTTCACAAAATCCCCAAAATCAGATAATCTGAAGATTACCTTCCACATAACAATGCAGAACAATTAACTGATTTTTTTTTGCCTCAGTAAGGTTTAAATAAGAATTAACCACTAATCCCTTGAGCAATCATCTCCTCACCTCCACCCCAGATTATGTTTTGCATTAATTTTGCACATAAAGTTCTTAAAAAACCCACATCAAGGCATTGCAGTATATCTCAATAAGGCCATCTGTAATCCATGGTGCTAGATTTCCACAGAAGCGACTAGAAATCCTGTAGGCATAGAGATCATTCTCAATCATGTAGAAACCAACTTTAGAGGCTTTCAAAGATCAACATATTGTATTTTCATTTCTTATATACTGAAAATGCATTGCAAAAAGGAGCAAACCAAAACAAAAGGCTTTGAGATAGAGTTGCACCTTTTTAAAGGAAAGGAAAAACACAGTGGTCTAAATAGAATCACTCTCTGTTCGAAGATATCAGAACAATTCATGGAAATAAAAGCAAAAGCAATATGAATTCTGAAACATACAGTTCCACAAGCTGGCCTAAAACGATAGGGAACATCTTAAGATTTCATGGAAAAGGTTGGGCCTCAGCCTTCCACTGTTAAGACAGTGTCACCTATTTTAAGTAAACAGGGCCTATCTCTAAAGACTGTGCGTTCGCAATCTGACAAAGGATTTAGTCTTTATTGACAAACTGAGTAATACTTGGTAATTTTCCTTGTAGACATAAGAAAACCATTTGTGACCAAAGTTTATTTACGGTCGGGTGGGACTTTCTCATTATCAATTATGATGAGGGAGACTAAAAGCAAGTGACATTTTAAACACCCAGGATCACTAGAAATTAAATCATTTCCTGATGCAATACTGTTTTCCAGTGCAGAACGACACCAGCTAATTTCGGACAAACACATTCAGATGCCGTGGACGATGCAACGAATGTGCGTTGCAAATGTGACTGTGCAACACCGCACTTAGCAAGGAAATGAGCTGCCCGCCCACACAAAAGGGTGAGCTGCAATACAAGAAGCCGTACCTTTCGGTTTGAAAAAAATATCTGACAGTTACACAACAGCTCCTTCCTTCCTCCAATCACAGCATCGCATCCGAAGCAACATGTGCAAATATCATCCCCGCTTGGATAGAGAGAAGCTCAAATTAAATTTCTAAAGGGAAGTGTTTACTGAATGAAGGCTTACAGGCAGACCTCATAACCTCACCATCGCCAAACTCACAACCTCTGAGGATGCCTGACATAGATGCAGGCAAAACGACAAGAGAGAATGCTTTGGGAACATCGCCATACAGCCTGGAAAACTCACAACAACCCAGTGATTCTGGGCACAAAAGCCTTCGACAATACATAGCCACCAAACTACAAATATACTACAAGAAGTGAATATCCGAGAGGCCTTGTTGTTCTGAGCATGACTAAAAAATATTGATTAGTTCTTTCTTCCACCCTGGACAGTCCACAGATATCAACCTCACTTGCCTAGTTTCCAACATACCCCTCAACCTCAGAGGATGCCCGCCATAGATGCAGGAGAAACATCAGGAGAGAATGCTTCAGGAACATGGCCATACAGCCCAAAAAACTCACAACCAATGATTCCGGCCATGGAAGCCTTTGACAATACACAGTCACCAAACTACAAATATACTGCAGCATGTGAATATCTGAGAGGCTTTGTTGTCCTGAGTAGAACTTAAAAATATTGATTAGTTCTTTCTCCCACCCCGGACAGTCCACAGATATATATATTTATTTATTTATTGTTTTGATTTACTAAACTGCCCTTCCCAAGGCTCAGGGTGGTTTCCAAACATATAAAAACACATCAAGATTTAAAACATATATCCACCCCACTTGCCTAGATTCCAACCTCGGAGGAAGCCTGGAGCAGATGTGGGCGAAATGCCAGGAGAGAATGCTTCTGAAACATGGCCAGACAGCCCAGAAAACTCACAGCAACCCAGTGATCACATTGATGAGAAAAATAATAACACTGGGAAGTATTTACATCACCTTTTTTTAATATAACTGACCCAGAATATCAAAATGACAGAAAAGGAACACATGGATCTGACTGACTTCCTGTTTTGAACACATATTCAAAAATATAAAGAAAATAAGGGATCACTAAAACAAGTTTAGGGCTTGATTTCTACCCAAAGTGGTGCCAAAGACAGGAAAAATAGATCAGAAAACCACCATCAGGGGCCTCTGATTTCGAGGTTTTCCCTACGCAGCCCTTGAATCTTTTGACTATAGATTGGTTTTATGGAATAGAACAATTTGCTCTTTGTTTATAGCCAATCAGTTCTTGGTTTCCATGGGTTCTGCATCCATGGATCCAACCATCTAAGAGTCCCAATGGAAAGCATTGTTTTTGCCATTTTATAGGAGGGATTCTGCCATCGTATAGAATGTATCTGCATATCTGATTTTGGAACCAAACCCAAATCATTTCCCGTTTCTGTTGAATCCCAAGGGTTTGGCTCGGAAAGGACTCCAGAGACTAGAGAAGCAAAGAGATCTGCTGAAGGACTTCTGGCTTGCCAGGGAGGCCACAACTGACACCAAAACAACAAACGACACAAAAGGGATGTCATTCCTCTCCGTGTGGGATGAAAGGGCCACCACATCTGGGATGGCCAGAGGTGAAGTTTGCCCAGCCCAACACAACCATAGTAGCATTCATGCATTTTGAGATCACTCTATGGCTCAATGCTATGGAATCATGGGCACGGTGGGGTTCGCCTCCTCTGCCCAAGAGCACTGGCGCCTCTCCAAACGACCATCCCCAGGGTTTCATGTCACTAAAGTGGTATGAAACTGCATGAATGCGGCAGTGTAAACGCACCCTTTGTTTCTATTCTGGCTAGAAGGACAAATGGGCTTAGATGAGAGGGAGGGAGGGAGGAGGAAAACAACATGTTTTGAAATGAAATGCAATGCCCTCTCGCTTTGCCGAAGCCTCTTGCGCCCCGAAACCTTCCTCCAAGGGCCCCCCGGCTGGCTTCTCCAAAGGCCAGCCCGGGCCTCGGGGCTGCTTGCCGGCCTTGCCCTTGCCTGCCAGGAGCCTCACCTGGGCGCCGCGTTGCCTTGAAGCCCCCGAAGGCAAGCCCCCTTCCGAGAAAGCCTCCGAAAGCAGCCGACGCCTCTTTCCCAAAGGCAGATCCTTGCGCCGAATCCCAGCGCCTGTTATCCCCAGCGAGAAGGTCCCGCGAATGCCCAGGGCCGAGGCAAAGGAGGCGGAGAAGCTCGGGAGATGGTCCTCCTCCTCCTGATGCTGCTGGAACCCGCGTTGCCTTCCCGCCGGTCTCTCGGGCGGCCCTGGAGTGACCGCCTGTGCCGCCGCGGACACGCCTGGCTCTGGAGGGAAGGGGCGGAGAGGGAGGGAGGGAGGGAGCGGGGAGGGAGGGAGGAGGAGCTCGCCTCGGCCTGAAGCCTGGCCCAGCCTCCGCCTACGCGCCCGGCCCGCCTGCCTCCGAATGCGGACGAGATGATGGCTGGGCGTGACTCAGAGAAGCAGCCTAGAGAGGGAAGGAAGGAGGGAACGAGGGAAGGAGGGAAGGAAGGGAGGGACCCCCAGGGCCACCCAGCACTCCCCACTGCCTCTGCTTCAAAGCCTCCAAAGTAGTGGTTCCCAACCTTCCTAATGCTGCCACCCCTTCATACAGAAGTAGGTGTGAAAAATATCCTGGGAGTCCTCGTCGACAACAAGTTAAATATGAGCCAACAATGTCATGTGGCAGCATAAAAAGCCAATGGGATTTTGGCCTGCCTCAATAGTGTTCCCTCGCTACTTTGCGGTTGGCTTATTACGGACTCGCTGTTTTGCGGATTTCCGAAAATATTAATTTAAAATATATACCATGGTACGAGGGCGGGTCAATAAGTGAGTGACTTTTTGAATTTCCCTCCTCTTAACTGAAAGGACAACACTGCTGCTGTCAACAGGCATCTGTCAGTTGACTCCTGTCAAAATTTGTAGCACAGCAGTTCTCGTTTGTGCCTGGGGGCCAGGAAACAGGACCGGGGGTTCCATTAGCATTAATAACCAGGTGCAAATGGAAAGCAGTGATAGCGAAACTTATGAACGGCCGGGTGGGAGAGGCTCACAGGATCCTGTGAGTGAAAACATGGAAGAGAGCGGCTGGGAAGATTCTAGGGAGGAGAGCTCTCATGGAGATAGAGACCCAGGTGCTGGGAGGCAAGGCCGAACCTTTGATAGGAGACGAAGCATAGAGTCCAGCAGAAGGGGATGGTACCACAGCCTAGACAGGCCGAGGTCTGTCAGCAGGATGGAGGCAGCGAAGCCTAGAGCGGCGGGGACCTCGGCCGAAAGATTAAGTATAGGATCCGTGGGAACGAATCCCCAGTGCTTCGCCACGTCTCTTCTGAGTAGTCATGTAGCGAAGTTGGGCCACGGAGCTAAGTTGGCTAGTGGCCACCAAGTCTTGCCTTGCATCTTGTACCTTGCTTTGTTCCTGAATCCGCATTGCTGCGCGGAGCTTTGCCAAGCCTTTTGGATTATTCACCAAGCTGCTTTTGGACAATTGATTGCTTACAGCCTTTGGATTGCTTTTGCTATTTTTATGGACAATATTCCTTTTGAACTGTTTCTATATTCAATAAAGTAGTTAGCCTTCAGTCCGTCTCTGTGTGTGTGATTAAGGGGCCGGTCAAGTCCGTGCATCGTGACAAAATTTGAACAAGCTGCGTCATTTAGTTTGTGTTTGACAGCCATTGATAGCAGACTACCGCGTGATTTGAGGGGAAATGGAAAAAAGTGATTTTTGTGTGCTCATTAAGCATTATTTTTTTGCGAAAAAAGCCATCACTCAAACCAAGGCTAAGCTTGATAAATATTATGGGGACTCTGCACCATCATTTTCAATGGTAAAAAAGTGGTTTACTGAATTTTTACTGAATTTCGTTGTGGCCATACAAGCATGAAAGGTGCCGAACGTTCTGGATGCCCAGTTGAGGTCTCTACATCCAAAACAATTGAAACAATTCACAATATGTTGTTGGCCGATCGAAGATTGAAAGTGCGAGAGATTGTGGAGGCCGTAGGCATCTCACATGGCTCAGTGGTTTCAATTTTAAATGATCACTTGGGTCTGAGAAAGTGTTCCACAAGATGGGACCAGAACAATGCAAGAGAGCACACAATGCAAGGGTGCACACATGTGCAGCTTCCATGGCAACAATCCATGAATTGGGATACAAATTGCTCCCTCATCCACCCTATTCTCCGGATTTAGCCCCCGAGTGACTATTTATTGTTTCCAAACCTGAAGAAATGGCTCGGCGGAAAGAGATTTGACTCAAACAATGAAATCATCTCACAAACAAATACCTATTTTGATGACATCGACAAATCTTATTTTTTGGAAGGGATAAAAAAATTGGAGAAAAGTTGGACAAAGTGTATAGAGCTCAAAGGACACTACATTGAAAAATAAAATGATTTTTTTAAAATCCAAAAACCTGTGTTTCATTCAAAAAGTCACAGACTTATTGACCCACCCTCGTATTTTTGCTGTTTTGTGGGGTTTTGCTGCTGCCGCTCTCCAATAATAATAATAATAATAATAATAATCTTTATTTATACCCTGCCACCATCTCTCCAATGGGGACTCAGGGTGGCTAACATGAGGCCAAGCCCTTCTAAAATACAACACAACACAGTAAAATACAAAATATTAAACAAAATACATCAGAAATAATAAGAATTAAAAAGAAAAAATACACTTACAATAACAAATGAAATGATACAAAAAAAATTTCCACACACAAGAACCGAATAGGGCACGATAAAATGATAAAAATCCTGGGTGATATAGGAGTAGGATATAGCAAATGAGGAGGGCCAAGAAAATAAAGAAGTGGGGACAGACTTTCATTTTAGGATGGGGGGAAAGTGCAACATAGGGGAACACTATAGATGGAACAACACAACTGGAGGGGATGGTCATTCTTCAAAGGCACAACGGAAAAGCCAGGTCTTCAGATTTTTCTTAAAGTCGGCTAAGGAGGGCGCTCTCCAAGGTGCTTTCCCTCCTCAGTCCTCCCTCCCTCCAGCCTTCAAGGGCCTTTCCTTCCTTCCTTTCACTTTATTCTAAGTTTATAAAGACTTAAAATAGTGTACGACTACTAAAATAATGTATAAATATTAAAATAAATAGAGCGTCCCTACATCATGGTTTTTCACTTATTGTGGGAGGTCCCGGAACGTAACCCCCGCAATAAGTGAGGGTACACTGTATAGTGTCTAGAGATCCAGGGAAGTCCTGATACCCCTCTATTCAGCCTTGGTTAGACCACATCTGGAATACTGTGTCCAATTCTGGGCACCACAGTTAAAGGGAGATGTTGACATGCTGGAATGTGTCCAGAGGAGGTCAACTAAAATGATCAAGGGTCTGGAGAACAAATCCTATGAGGAGCGGCTTAAAGAGATGGGCATGTTTAGCCTGAAGAAAAGAAGGCTGAGTGGAGACATGATAGCCATGTATAAGTACTGTATGTGAGAAAAAGTCATATGGAGGAGGGAGAAAGCTTGTTTTCTACTGCACTGGAGACTAGGACGCGGAATCATGGCTTCAAACTACAAGAGATGCCACCTGAACATTAGGAAGAACTTCTTAACTGTGAGAGCTGTTCCGCAGTGGAGCTCTCTACCCTGGAGTGTGGTGGAGGCTCCTTCTTTAGAAGCTTTTGAACAGAGTCTGAATGGCCAGCTGTCGGGGGTGCTTTGAATACAATTTTCCTGCTTCTTGGTAGGGGGTTGGACTGGATGGCCCCTGAGGTCTCTTCCAAATCTGTGATTCTATGATTCTATGTTGTGGAGACCCCCAAACATAACATTATTTACTTTGCTACTTAATAACTGTAATTTTGCTGCTGTTATGAATCATCATGTACATATCTGATATCCAAGATGTATTTTCATTCACTGGACCAAATTTGGCACGAATACCCGATACGCCCAGATGGGTGAGGTTGGGGGAGGGTAGGGTTGATTTTGTCATTTGGAAGTTGTAATTGCTGGGATTTATAGTTCGCCTACAATCAAAGAGTATTCTGAACGCCACCAATGATGGAATTGAACCAAACTTGGCACACAGAACTCACGTGACCAACAGAAAATACTGGAAGGCTTTGGTGAGCCTTAGTTTTGGAGTTGTAGTTCACCTACATCCAGAGAGTACTGAGGTCTCTAACAATGATGAATCAGGACCAAACTTGGCACGAATACTCAATATTCCCAAATGTGAACACTGGTGGAGTTTAGGGAAAATAGACCTTGACATTTGGGAGTTGTAGTTGCCAGGATTTATAGTTCACCTACAATCAAAGAGTATTCTGAATCCCACCAACGATGGAATTGAACCAAACTTGGCACATAGAACTCCCATGATCAACAGAAAATACTGGAAGGATTTGGTGGGACTTGAGCATCCAGAGAGCACTGAGGACTCAAACAATGATGAATCAGAACCAAACTTGGCACGAATACTCAATATGCCCAAATGTGAACACTGGTGGCGTTTAGGGAAAATAGACCTTGATCATAGTAAATCAACATATAATGATCCACCAGAGATGCCCATGATAGACATGTTCAGAAGATAGATTGAAATCTATTAGTAGATCTTTGGCTATTCGGCAAGATAAAATAGCTTTAAATAAATAAATAAAAATACAGACTGACCCCTATATTAGCAGGACCATCATCTGTGGTTTCATTTATCTATGTCTGCAACAAAATAGGTCCACCAGACATTTCAATGTTTTGTGTGTGTGACTCTCTGATATTCTTGGGTCAGAAGTCCATAGGGCCCACCATCATCCACAGTTGTGTGTGAATTCTGGGAACATATCCCATGTTCATATGAGGGCCATACTGTAAACTAGTAGTATGGGGCCTGAATCACATAACTCATTTTGTGCAATATTGAATGAGCCCTCACGTTGTGACTAGTCCCCATCTTTGTGTCATTTATGGGTACGTTAAACATCACTGACCCTAGTGTGGAGCCTTAGTTGTCATTGCATTTTACATTCAGATTTGATCCATCCCCCCAAACTTAAGTAATGTACCAAGCCTTATGGATCCAGTCTCATTCACAAAAGGAGTAGCCATAGGAAGTCATACACCATATTTGCCTTAATTTGTCTCAAGCAACTCTACTTTTGAGTATACATGCCCATTACTGGACTTTTGTATTATGATTTTTATGCTCTTTGCTGACTGTGTTTCCAGTTTTTTTAAAAATATTATTCAAATTAATGTGGAATTGTTTCTGACTTTCATGTTGTACTGAGACATGTGGGAAGGGAAATTACACCTAAATATGATTCAGAATAAATATTCCTGTGGTGCATTTTATACGGCTTAACCTCTCCTCTCAGGGATACGCTGTAAGCTAAGATAAGGGTGTATACTTAAAACAGTTATAAATGTGATGATACAGTTAATGGGTCGGAGCGTTGCCGCTATCCTGTTGCAATAAAAACCCACCAGTTCTTTCTCAAGGGCCAAAGGGTTTATTTCAACTTTACTTCCTCCTTCATATGTTAAATGGTTCCCAGGCGGACACAAACTCCCATTATTCTACCTCAAGTCTTGTTTTTATAGGCACTTTGTTAAAACTGCACAGCTGCTGACAACATAAAATATTTCATGGCAATTTTTAAAAATTAAGCTTGACTTTTTATGACAGCAGAAGATCTCACAATATGGCTATGTAGTGCATACACTATTGGTAATTAGGTAGGGAATCATTTTAAGCCACCTGATGATTTTAAATTAAATCTCTCAGGTTTGGGAAGTCAGTGAAGGGAAATCAGTGAAGGAAAGGGAAAAAAGAAAAGGAAAATAAAACAAAGGGAAACAGGGAGAAAGAGAGAAGACTTGGAAAACTATGGGTTTATATGCTGTAAACCGCTTTTGGTAGAGCCATGGAGAAAGACGGGGTAAAAATTTATTATTATTATTATTATTATTATTATTATTATTATCTGAAACACAACAAGATGAATTCATCAAACAAGGTCACTCTGCTGGCTGTTGTATTGGATCACATGTCAGAAACTTCCCAACTGTCTAGGACTATGTGATGTATCGGTGAATAATGTGTGCAGATCCCAGTAAGGTAGCCTTCTGCAGCTGGCGGATGGTAATCTTGTCAGCAACTATTGTGTTTAAGTGCAGACCAAGGTCTTTAGGCACTGCACCCAGTGTGCTAATCACCAGTGTGCAGAGTCTGTAGTTCAATCTTTAAATCTTCATATCATGTCAACTTTTCTAGTTGTTTTGCTTCAATCCTGCTGTTACCTGGGATTGCAACATCAACAATCCATACTTTGTTTTTTAACTAGATCATGAAGTCAGAAGTATTGTGCTCCAAAACTCTGTCAGTCTGAATCTGGAAGTCCCAGAGTAGAATTGACTTGTTCTCTGTAACCTTTTCAGGCTTGTGATCCCACCAGTTCTTTGTCACAGGCAGATGGTATTTGTGGCACAAGTTCCAATTAATCACCTGAGCAACAGTGTTATGCCTTTCCTTGTAGCCTGTCTGCACAATCTTCTTGCAGCAGCTGAGGATGTGATATCTGCTTCCTTGCAGAGTCTACATTTGGGATCTGTCGTCGACTTTTCAATTCTGGCTTTGATGGCATTTGTACTAATGGCTTGTTTTTGGGCTGCCAGAATCAAGCCCTCCATCTCCTTTTTCAAAGTTCTATTTGTGAGCCACAGCCATGTTTTTTCTTTGTCAATTTGGCTCTCATTTTTTCCTCAGGAACTGTCCATGGAGGGCCTTCTTTCGCCCGTTTTCTCTTCTGCTCTGGATTGTGTTTTTATGGTATTCACTCTTTGTCTTCTGTCTTTTGAAGTGATAATGCTTGTATAAATATCAACATTTTAGTCAAAAAATAAATCAATCGTAAAATTTCTGTCAATGTTGGAACAGTAACTTAACTCTTATTAGTAAGAAACCATCTCCTTCTCCAAGTAGAGTGATGAAAGACGAGAGCTTAGTCCACCCCAGCAGTGTGTCTCTGTGTGTCTAAAGCACACAGATATTGGACTGGGACTCGCAGAAACCTTAGGCAGAACTGCCAATCTTTAGAGCTATAGCATTTACATCCCTGCTCTAGAAATTTTAGAAACACATTGTGGCTTGGAATTTTGTATTATTTGCATTTATATTAAAACTTGTTCTGTTGGAAAACTTTTAATGCCAATCATGTTTAGTGAGCTAGTGCTTCATTAAAGAATTGTAGAACGGCATGGGGTAGTGATGTACAATCATTGTTGTTGCCATATTTTGAGAAGGTTATCCAGATGCCCATACTTTTCAACACATTCTCAAGTTATCTGTGGCCTAAACATAGGTGAAGACCTAATAGTCTGAACAGTGATGTTGGCATAACTGAGAGGCTAGTTTTATCCTCTTCCCTTTTACTAGCATTTCATGATGATCATCCCAAACTTTTTCAAGTTTTTTTGAAGCAGCTGATTCTCAGCACCATTTTAGCACTCTGTTATAGATGTGGATTTCTACCCTCAAATCAGTTTCACAATCAAACTAAAAATTTAGAGAACTTAATAATTACACTCCCTCTCCAGACATTTGAAGAGGCCACTGTAATTTATTGTTTTTGAATGATGTTTCTTCAAAGAGGGAAAGGAAGGAACAACTGGAATTGTCAAGAAATGTGTCGGTTTCACACATGCCTTCCACCTCTTCAAACAAACAGAAAGGCAGTCCTGTTGCGCCTTCCGTGGCCTATATGGCTAAACAAACAAACAAACAAACAAACTGCAAATAGGCAAAATCTATCTATCAATCAATGTAACAGATCTGCAGCGTTACAGTCAGATAGTATAAATGTTGTTTACCCAGAAGAAAATACTGTTGTGTTTGGTGGGAGGGGAGCTCTTCTTCCTTTTTAAGCTCAGAAGAGCCAAGAAAGAGGGTAAAGGCCTTGCGCAGCAGGAGATGAAATTGTCTTGCAACCAGAAACACACAGCAAGTGATAAATAAAGGAGAGCTGATTCCCAAGGATCATTCACTACTTCTAGAGATGACTTAGCTGCACTCACTCCCCATCTACACCTGCAGTTTCTGCAGTTCTCCCCTGACATTTGGTCTACATTTTTACATGAGCTAAACATGTAAAAGGTGTTGAACATTTGGGGAGGATATGCTTCACCACCTTGAATAGCTCCTGGCAGAAGATGACCATGGATTCACCTTGGAGGAGGAGCTCCTGGTGGCACAATGAGTTAAACCCTTGTGCCGGCAGGACTGCTGACCGGAAGGTTGATGGTTCAAATCTGGGGAGCAGGGTGAGCTCCCGTCTGTCAACTCCAGCTTCTCATGCAGGGACATGAGAGAAGCCTCCCATAGAATGGTAAAACAGAGATGAAACAATGGATTTAAATATCAAGATTAATGTTAAATGCTTATGTATGTGAAGAATGTATTTATGAACTGGCATTGAATGTTTGCCATTTGGATGTTGTGCTTTGTCCTGAGTCCCCTTCGGGGTGAGAAGGGTGGAATATAAATGTTTTAAATAAATAAATTTAAATAAACATCTGGGCGCCTCCTAGGCAACATCCTTGCAGACAGCCAATTCTCTCACACCAGAAGTGACATGCAGTTTCTCAAGTCACTCCTGACATGGAAAAAAAAACCTTGGAGGGACCATCCTAGAGATTTCTAGGAAGATGTTATCTCGGATTATTAAAAAATAGTGTTTTTTTAAATTCATGCCTTTCTCACTTTTGCAGAAGTCCTGCATCACTAAGTTCCCATGAAAAGATAGCTTCTATCTATCTATATATAAAGGAAGAGTTGTCATGGAAAGACCGTCCCAAACAGAGAAACCTTGCAATGCAGAGACACCAAACTTGCCAACAGAAATAGGTCTCAGACAAGATACGTTTGTAGCAAAGAAACTTCCCCCAAAACCTAAAAGGCCCCCAAAACGAGTAAAAAAACTACATTTCCCAGCATCCTCCGGGGCTGCCAACGACTCTCCCAGCCTCTACATTCTGACAACATGATTGGCTGCCCATAAGGGCGGATTTGCATAACTCCTGTACTGGCCAGCCAACATGAACATTCCGACCCATAGTAAACTGTCAGAGGAGGATAAGGCAAAGGGCTGAGGCACAAACACAAACACCCAATTCACTTCCCACAGAAAATTTACACCCCTACAAATCACAGACCATGCCCAAAATTGACAGTAAGGCTTCATTAACTTAATTTCCCTGACTAGGCCTCACTTAATGGAATGCTGTTTACGCTCTGAATTGACAGTAAGGCTTCATTAACTTGATTCTCCCGACTAGCCCTTAGCTCATTGAACATTGTGTATGGCCTGAATTGACAGTAAGGCTTCATTAACTTGCTGTTCTGACTAGGCCTCAGCTCATGGGACACTGTGTATGGCCTGAATTTACAGTAACCTACCTTGGCACACAGAGCCCCTATGACCCACGCTACATTATACTACAGTTTGGAGGAGGGTGGACCATGGATTATGGGACTTGAAGTACCTCCATGGATAATGGGATTTGTAATACTTCAAAACCCATCATTCCCCACAGACCACTGTGTCCCAGAACCAAGACCGATACAGACCAAACTTGGCAAACAATGCCCCCATGACCCACACTCCATCCGACTGCAGATTAGAGGAGGACACACCATGGATAATGGGATTTCAAGTACCTCCACTCACTTCCAAAGTACCCCACCCACCCACGCATCAACCTCTACATCAACACAGCAGACGGAAAGACAAAAAACATTGTATATCCACAAGCAATGCAGAACGCCAGCAACACCACACAACAACAACTCCACAGGACTCCAACATCCCACCCACCAAAACAACCCACAACACAGCCATGACCCCAACAACACCATAACTAACAACAACTCCAACCCTTACATACTCAGACTTCCTCGCATCTCCAAAATAGGGCACTGCAACGTGTGCCAGGTACAGCTAGTCTATTATATAAAGGAGGTCCCATCGTCGAACGACTGACAGAGACAGAGAAACCTTCCAAGGCAGAAACACCAAACTTGCCAACACAAATAGGTCTCAGGCAAGGAAGGTTTTTAGCAAAGAAACTCCCCCAAAAAGAAGGCCCCAAAACAACTACATTTTTCCAGCATCCTCTGCGTCATCCAGCGAAACCCATTGGCAAACATCAGTTACCATAGTAACGGTGGGCAAAGCCACTTAGAATGCTGAGTGATTTCAGTTGAGGGATAAACTGCCACGGTCAAGATCTAAAAGGGAGACAAATAGGGCACCAGGGACACAGGCACCACTGACAAACACATACCCCCAGAATAACACAAAAGTAATACCTACACACAACACAATACGCACATAACACAACCTTGCGTCTACTGCTCAACCCATTTGTATGCCATTCCTTCCTTCCACACAGGCATAAGCTGACCCAAAAGACAAGCCATGCCTCCTAAAAGAACAGCATTGACTGACATACTCGCAACGCTACATACATCACACAAAAAAGGGCAGAACAAACGCCAGAACAGAAAGACACTGCACTACACTAGGTTTTGCCATCACCATAAACAAGGCTCAAGGACAAACACTACAAATCTGTGGCATAGACCTTGACACAGAATGCTTCTCCCACAGACAACTCTACGTAGCGTGCTCCAGAGTTGGGAAACCACAGAACCTCTACATCAACACAGCAGACGGAAAGACAGAAAACATTGTATATCCACAAGCTCTGCAGAACGCCAGGAACACCACACACCAACAACTCCACAGGACTTCAACATCCCACCCACCAGAACAACCCACAACAACACAGCCATGACCCCACAAAGAACATAAGTAACATCAATTCCAACCCTTACATACTCAGACTTTCTCGCATCTCCTAAATAGGGCACAGCAACGCGTGCCGGGTACAGCTAGTTGTAGTATAAAGGGGCTCCAGTGTTCATCTCTTGCAAAAGTTACTTTTTCTCAAGCTGCTTTTCTCTTTATTAGTACTGCTACACATATCATATTAAAATAATCAATAATGATAAAAACATGATCAGGGAGGGAGAATAATGGTTTTTCCCACACCTGAGAGACTATTTCTTCCACTGGAATATTACTCCTTTCCTACCTATCCACCCAGTAGTGTTGAATGGGAACTTGGTAGATTATCTCACAGGCAGAAAATATACTACAACAGTAGAGGGATCCTTTGAAGTGATAGCGTGGATTGGATCGGCTGATACTCAAGATCTCATTTTTGCTCTCACATACGTACAATTGAGAAGATTATGACAACAAACATTAACAGACGCACACAAAAGACCTGATTATAATGATGACAGAGTCCTGATCTAATAAGGCAACATCTGTTAAACTCATAAGGGAAGCCTCTGCAAATTGTACGTCAGCTGGATAGTGATTTTAATTATAAGACTGATGAGAACAATTATACCACCCTTATATTGAGGAAGCAGCTGTCAAAAAAGAAAAAAGATGGGATAAGATGGCAGAATGAGTGTTCTTTGTTCTTCGCCAATTATTTTTCCCTCAAGCTTACGTGAAATAAACATTTAAACACCCTCCCTCTTTCTGAAATGGGTGTCTTCTAAATGAACTGTATAGCTCACTTCTGGAACTGCCCAGGAAACACTTATAGGATTTTTAGTTGAAACAATGTCCACATATTGATTGTCAGAATTAGGTACTTGGCTGCCATAACCCTCTGTGTTTGTGAAAGGGGCCCAGGTTAGACTTAAAAATATGGCAGCCAGCTTCGTTCCTTCATCTTAAATGTAGATGATCATATTTGCCTGACTCATATTGGTTAGAGCCAACTGAAGTTAAAACATTTGTTGAAGGATGAGTTGACATAGGTACATCATACTGATTCAACAAATCTATTTAAATTGGAAACTAATAATAGGATTGAGATTACTGACTTTCCACACCATAGAGGTGGCAAATGCAGACTTTTATTTATTTATTTATTTATTCCATCTTGCTGGCTGCGGATAACAGCATAAAATTCGGCTGGCATGTTGCCTCCATGTCGCCGCGTACAATAAAACAAAGATAAAAACAACAACATCATAGGTCCCGAGATTAGTTATGTCAGCACAACCCATAGTGAGGGATGATGGGAGATGGCAGTCCAGTCACATCTGCAGGACCACATTTTGCCCACACCTACCATACAGGATTACTGTAACCATTACAGTATGAAGGTAAATGAAGACTGAATCTATTATAAAGTGGAATATAAATTGGGTGGCGGGAAAGCAGAATCTTAAGCCTGTAGATAAAGGTTAAGGTTTCCCCCTGACATTAAGTCCAGTCGTGTCTGACTCTGGGGATTTATTTATTATTTATTTATTTACTGTATTTGTATACCGCCTTTCTCAGCCTTTTGGTGACTCAAGACGGTTTACATGCTTATCTCCATTCCTAAACTGAAGAACTGACATTGTCCATAACACCTCCAAGGTCATGTGGTCAGCATGACTGTATGGAGCGCCATTACCTTCCCACAGGAGCTATACCTATTGATCTACTCACATTTGCATGTTTTTGAACTGCTAGGTTGGCAGAAGCTGGGCTAATAGCGGGAGCTCACACCACTTCCCAGATTCGAACCTGCAATCTTTCAATCAGCAAATTCATCAGCTCAGTGGTTTAACCCACTGAGCCACCAGGGGCTTCATCTTAAGCCTATGGACACAGCTTATGTTCATGTCATCTTGGTACTCTTTCCCAACACAAAATAGGAACTTTATCTAAGGCTAACTACCACACAGGAGGGCTAATTTTTAAGAGGGAGCTCAATATAGAGGTTCTAATAATGCTCCCCACTGCTATCCAAACTAGTAACAGTAATTTAAAGGGGTGAAAATTGCACATTGAACTCTACTGGCTCAATAAAGAGTGCATCTGCAGTGGCTCTTTGTAGAACTTCTGGTAAGCTGGACCTTTGGAAATCTATATCTAAACATAGGTCACTCTGGCAGATTGATGCAAGCACGTGTTGAAATTATTACGGGAAGTTCACTATGTACCCTGGTTGTGTTGTGCAAAAATGCATTATAGTTAACAAAAAAAGTGAATTTACTCTAATTTGTAGGTTTTGCAACAATTTCCTTGCAAAGAGATGTGTTGGGAAAGGGAGGCAGATTGTTATGACATGATTATGGAATCTTCAGAGCTTTGCTCTTTTTATGAACATCCGTTACTAGCTGTGTTGTAAAGAGCTGTTTTGCTGCCTTGGACTGTGGTGGAGTCTCCTTCACTGGAGTTTTTTAAACAGAGGCTGACAGCCACTGCAGGGAGTGCTCTACTTGGATGTTCCTGCATGATGAATCATACTGGAAGGTCCTTGTGGTCTCTTCCAACTCTTTATATGATTTTATTATTACAGCTGTCTTTTAAGAAGCTGCTTCCTAAATGCATATTATTCTTTCCCACTCTGAGGGGTCCTCATAGTATTTTGAGCTTCAGCTTCTTATAATACCTTTGTAGCATATGGCCACACCTGCACAGCATGAAAAAGTAATTTTTCCAATCTCTCTCTCCCTCCCTTCCCCACCCACTGCACAAAAGTATGTATGGTCCTCTTGCACCTGACACCAAAAAGTGAAGCAAGAGTGTTTGTGCACACCTTCAATCATAGAATCATAGTTGGAAGACGCCTCATGGGTCATTCAGTCCAAGCTGCTGCCAAGCAGCACTAAAATCGCATTCAAACCATCCCCGGCAGATGGCCATCCAGCCTCTGTTTAAAAGCCTCCAAAGAAGGAACCCCCACCACACTCTGGAGCAGAGAGTTCCACTACTGAATAGCTCTCACAGTTAGAAGATTCTTCCTAATGTTTAGGTGGAATTTCCTTTCTTGTAGTTTGGAGCCATTATTCCACATCCTAGTCTCCAGGGCAGCAGAAAACAAGCTTGCTCCCTCCTCCTTATGACTTCCCCATACATATTTATAAATGGCAATCATGTCTCCTCCCAACCTTGTCTTATGCAGGCGAAGCATGCCCGTCCCTTTAAGTCACTCCACATAGGGCTTGTTCTCCAGACCTTTGATCATTTTAGTTGCCCTTCTCTGGACACATTCCAGCTTATCAACATCTCCCTTCAATGGTGGTGCCCAGAATTGGACACAGTATTCCAGGTGTGGTCTGACCAAGGCAGAATAGAGGGGTATCAGGACTTCCCTGGGTCTAGACACTATGCCTCTATTTATGCAGGCCAAAATCCCATTTTGCCTTTTTTAGCTGCCACATGACATTGTAGGCTGGCTCATGTTTAAGATCTTTTTCATACGTACTGCTATCAAGCCAGGCATCCCCCATTCTGTACCATTGCATTTCATTTTTCTGCCTAAATGGAGTATCAATAGTCAGCATATTTCTGGTGTATTATGAAATGTAATCCTGTTGCTTCCATCCAGGAAGGTCTGATTCATAAATGTATTTTTCTTGCTTCATGTATATTTGTGTCTGTGTGGGAGGGGGAAGCAAATCAAACAAACCCTGAGGTTGTAAATGTAGTGCTCACATCATCCAGAGATCTGAAAAGGAAATAGGCCTCTGTTTACTGGCTAATGATCACCTCTTCTTTCTTCTCTCCCTCTGTCCCTCTCCATATCTCTCATCCACTTAGATACAGACACCATTCTAGAAGCCATTGATTTTCATCTGATCTCTCTTAACAAATGAACATATTCAGAGATGTGATAGCATTACTTAATGCTTTCCTATCTAGAGCTGATCTCTGTTCTGTGAACAAACTGCACACTCCAAGTGTTATTTTCAGTTGAGAGATCCCCAACACATTGAGATGAAGCAGATGGAAAACTCCTTTAGGAACTGAATCAATTTTTTAAAAAATAAATAAATAATAAAACTGTATTTCTATACCACACTCTCTCCCCAAGGGAACTTGGGCAGTTTACACATAAAGAAGACCAATATTCAATGCCTAAATGAGTACAAAACATATCAAAAACTTATCAAAATACATGATAGAGGCATGGGGATCATTATTTATTGTATTTATTTTATTTTACTACACTGCACTGTATTGAATTGCACTGACCGCTTTTGACTGCACCGATTTCCTTAGTATATCCTCTTCTGTTATTTCTTTGTGTTTTCAAGCAGTCTTTCCCAATCTGGTCACCATCAGATACTTTGCACTAACATTTGGCCCCCTTCTACACTGCCATATAATCCAGACGATTAAAGCAGATAGTCTGCATTATCTGCTTTGAACTGGACTACATAAGTCTACATTGCCATATAATCCAGTTCAAAGGAGATAGTCTGGATTTTTTTTATGGTAGTGTAGAAGGGACCTTGATTTTTTTGGGGGGGGGGGGAGATAATGAGATTTGTAGCCAATATATTAGGAAGATACCAGACTGGGAAAGATTGTGTTAAGGAGCACATCATTAATTACTATATGAAATAAGCAAACTTTAACTAGTATGCCCTAATATGTTTTTTGCAACGCTAACACATCAAATCAGTGGTTGATCTTTCCTCCCAAAATGATACTTTTGAGATATTATAGGTGTACCAAGAATGATCTTCTATCAGAACGCAATAAGCCTCAAACATGATCTGGGGTAATTACATTGTATAGGTTTGATATGTTGTCTTAGTCAATGTAACTTGGACTTTGGCATGACAAAACAATGGCTAAGGTGAGTCACTAGCCTTCAAAGTAAAATTATATTTGTATATAAAGAGCACAAGAAGTAGTAAGTGTGTTTTATATGATTAACTGTGAACCAGCATATCATATACGAAGACTGCACAAAAGCTTTTCCAGTATTTTACAAAATTAAAACTCAGTTTTAAGAACTCTTTATGTGCAGAGAGTACCTCCCTATTCTACATTTGGTATTTCCAGAACACCTTTTACTGAGACCGAAAGTCTGAGATTTCATAACCTCCATCATTTCAGAGAGGAAATCCAGGCCATGTGTTTTTACTTCAGAAACACTAGAAATGTGGCCAAGATGGCCTTTTCTACGTGATCATATAATCCAGACTATCAAAGAAGATAATCAAATAAGATTATTTTATTTGAACTGCATTATATGAGTTTACACTACTATATAATACTATTAAAAGCAGATAATCTGGATTTTATATGACAGGGTAGAAGGGGCCTCAAATACTTTCCTGGCAGATTAATATTTTCCAGTTCACAGACACTGAATTAGCCTGTTGTCTCTCCCAAACCCCATGACATCTAAGGCCTCATCTAGGTAAAGGCAAAGGTAAAGATTTTCCCCTGAAATTAAGGCCAGTCCTGTCCTCTGGGGTGTGGTGCTCATCTCCATTTCTAAATTGAAGAACCAGCATTGTCCAAGGATACCTCTAAATCAGGGCCGTACCCAGGATTTTGTTTTGGAAGGGTGGGGGTGGGGTGGGGGTTGAGTCTGAGTGAGAGAGGATCTACCCTAGCAAACCTTTTGTATCATTATCCCAATACCCCCATGCATATGGAATATATTGAGCATGGTGATCATATCATGATATGAATAAACGTAACAGTTTAAATAATAAATGTTATTTATTTACTTTCATTAACAAAATGTTTAGAATACTTTTTGACTTATTTTTTACTTTACAGCAACAGTCTTCTTTTCCCTGGCCATTTTGTCAATTACTTTTTCTGGTTTGATAGTGGTGTCCCGATGGATGGAAATCACCGCTAGTCCACTAAGTCTCTGGTCTGTCATTAAACTTCTCGATACACTTTTCACTCTCTTCATGGTTGAGAACGATCTTTCCACACTGCATGTCATTACTGGGAGAACAGCTAACACAGTCAAAAGGAAATTTATTGATCGATAGTAGGTTTTGTCACACAGTTCCAACACTTTAAGTACCTCCGTATCTTTCTTAATTGATGGTGTGATATTACACCACATTATGTACTCAGCCTTGACGGAAGCAAGTGCTGCATCATTTTCAAAGTATTCTGACAGTTGTTCCATATGATGAACTTTGTCTAGATCTGAAAACCCAGGGAGGAGAACCTGGAAACTGGTTAAAATGTCTTCATTTCACATGAACCTTTCAGTAATGTTCTGTATGAGTGATTCGACACATTGTATGAACACCACAACTCTGAAGTAATCTTCTACAGAATTAGTCCCTGGATTTGCCTGATGCACCTGTCTTGAACTTTGCCTTGGAATAGTCAAGTTGCTTTGAAATACGTTTTCAGATATTCTTGCTAAGTCAAAGAGTTTTAAAAAGTGACCTTTTGCATCAGCTCTCAACATTTCTAAAGACTTTAACAGTGACTTAGCATGGTTTATGGCAGATGCCAGATCAAGACTTTTTTTCCTGAAGAAAAATGGATAGGGGCAAAGTAAGGCTGAAGAGTTGGCTTGGTTCAATGCCCTGTTTTATAAATAATAATAATAACAACAACAGGGCATTGAACCAAGCCAATGCTAGATCTGGACCACACTTGGCACATAGAGCCAATATGCCCAACAGTGCATACAGGCAGGAATTGGGGAATTATTGCCCTTTTCAAATGGACCACCCTGAGAATTTCGGTATATGCCTGCTTCAAAGTCATGTGGCCGGCATGACTGCATGGAGCGCCGTTACCTTCCTGCCAGAACGGTCCTATTGATCTACTCACATGTACATGTTTTCAAACTGCTAGGTTGGCAGAAGCTGGGGCTGACAGCAGGAGCTCACCATATAATCCAGTTTCTGAATGCAGATCTGTTTTAAACTGGATTGTATGAGTCTACACTGCCAAATCATCCAGTTTAAAGCACATAACCTGCATTCAGAAATTGGATTATATGGCAGTGTACATGGGGTCTAATGTTGAAGGTAAAATAAAGCTACAGTGTCATGTCTTTTATTAGGATCAGTAAATATTGTAAGCAGAATTCTTTGTTTGTTTTCTACAATTTGTGGGATTAGATTTTTTAAGACGTTTTGTGTGTGTGTGTGTATAGATAGATATTTCGTAGTGCTGCTGTATATCTTCAAGACATCTCCAACATCTGGCAACCATAAGGAAAACTCATAACAGCATTCTCTTGGCAAGATTTTCTCAGAGAGAGTTTGCCATTGTCCTCTGAGACTGAAAGAGTGTGATTTACCCAAGATCTATTTTGGGCAGGAATTTCAGCTCTGGTCTTCCAGAAACCAACTCTCAAATCACGAGACTACACTGGCTCTGAGATATTTCATCGCATGTTGGAAAACCTGTGCTTTTAGTAGTCATGAAATGGCCTCCAGGAGGTATGCTATGTTATGTAGAGATTAATGTGAGGGTGTGCACTAGGGAAGAAATGTGCTCTACATCTGGCAAACTGTTTATGAATAAACATAACTAGGCCAACTGCTGAATCTGGAACAAACCTATTGAATGTAATAGTAGTCCTAGCCTAAGACAAAGTATCTGATACACATGGCCACAGGAAATTTTCAGCATATTTTGCTATGCAGCTTTGTTTTACAAATATAGTCCTGAATTATATTTTAGGCTTAACTAGAGTAATATCATTGATTCCATTAGATTTATCTATATGTAGACTCAACATTGAATACTGCAATTGGAGCAACAGAATGCCAGCCATAGCATATTGACCTTGCCTTACAATACTTATATGAATTAAATGGTTCTGGCCCAACTTACTTGTCTGAACGCATCTCTCCTTATGAACCTTCCAGGACTTTAAGATTGTCTGGGGAGGCCTGCTCTCGGTTCCGCCTTCGTCACAAGTGCGGTTGGCGGGGATGAGAGACAGGGCCTTCTCAGTGGTGGCCCATCGGCTATGGAACACCCTCCCTAAGGATATCAGATTGGCCCCCTCCCTTTTAATATTTCAAAAGAGAGTCAAGACCTGGCTTTTTTGAGCAGACGTTTGCAAACACAGTGTAACAGACATAGGAAAAATAGAAAGGTTGACGATGTGATTGGACAATGTTTTAACAAGGAGACCCTAATGATATGTGTTTTTATTGATTTTTCTATGGTTTTATATTCTCTGATTGTTTTTATGGTTTTGAAATTGTATTTTATGGTCTTGGTGCCAACTGTACACACGGCCCGGAGTCGCCTGTGGGCTGAGAGGGATGGTATATAAATATAGTAAATAAATAAATAAATTATTGGTATTATTTATATAAAGTAACATAATAAAAATTATCCTTTACATAATACATAGTGCACTTGGAACTGACTGCCTAGCTGGCTGTACATTCCTTTACTAGTAGGGTTGCCAGCACAGTGGGTTGACATGAGAAAAGAGCAGCCTTCCTGTACCTCTAGCAACTATATAGAAAAGGAAATTTCAACAAGTGAAACTTGTGTGTCACTCATAAAAGTCACAGCAACCTTGTATTCCCTTTTACTTGGCCATCCTACTTGCAATTCTCAGCTGTGTTGTGGGATAATCAGTGAGAGATCTGGGGCCATATGGACTACCAAAATGCCCCAAATTTATTTATCACATTTCTATACTGCCCCTCTCAGCCCGAAGGCGACTCGGGGCGGTTTACACAAGGGAGGGCATTCCAAAGCCGAGGAGCCACCACTGAAAAGGCACTGCCTCTCGTCCCCGCCAAACGCGCCTGCGAAGAAGGCGGGACCGAGAGCAGGGCCTCTCCAGATGGTCTTAAACATCTCGATTTCTGATTGGGGAAGGGGAAACTGCTAGGCTTTTAAAGAATAATAGCACATCGGATACTGCAACATATATGAAAACAGACTGCTGCTTCTGGAGTTTTCCAGGAAACGCAATTTCAACCTCTGTGGGGCCAGAATCCATGGGAGGCTTAATGGAGGATTAGCAGCTATATATTTAGTTGGGGGACACATTGAGCCCCAGAACTACACTTTGCCTAGACATGATTACTGATACAAGAGTAAGACTGTGTGCATCTCCGTCTTATGTGCTAGAAACAGAGGTGGTGTGGAAGAACTGTCTATTACCAGTATTGAAATGATTCAGCTGCCAGGCTTTGTACATTGATTCCAGAATGCTTTCAAAGTGTATCACTCAGTGAAATGCACTGCAGTCACCCTTGTCTTTCCCCCAAAACAATAGTGATATCTATCCCACCTTGCTGTTTGTTTATCAAAGAATTTTTTTTGCAGAAATTACCTTTTCTCTAAAAGTTAATAAAAGACCCAATCTGTCAAGAGGGGGGAAAACGATGCCCAGTCTTAACTCTCAGGCACCATCTACATCTATACTGCTCTAAATCCCAGGATCTTCTTATCCCAGATTATCTGGCAGTGTAGACTCATATAATCTAGTTCAAAGCAGATAACGTGGGATCAGTTCCTGGGAGATACAGCAGCCTACACTGCTATATAAAATCAGGATTATCTGCTTTGAACTGGAGGCCCTGCTTTTGGTCCTGCCTCCTTCGCGGGTGCAGTTGGTGGGGATGAGAGCCAGGGCCTTCTCAGTGGTGGCCCCTCAATTATGGAACTCTCTAATGAAATCAGATCAGCTCCTTCCCTCCTGACCTTCAGAAAATGCCTAAAGGCATGGATGTGGGATCAAGCATTAGGTTAGTAACACAGTAGTGAATGATGGAATAGTGCAATAACAATTTGGAACAGCCATGGATTATGATTTTGGATAATGAGATTTTAATAGTGTTTTAAGGTTTGATATGTTTTTAATTATTGTATGTATATATGTTTCTTTTAATATGTATGTATGTTTACATGGCACTGAATCATTGCCTTTATATGTAAGCCACCTTGAGTCCCCTACAAGGTTGAGAAAGGTGGGGTATAAACAGGGTAAATAATAAATAAATTATATGGCAGTATAGATTTAGGCTGGATCTACACTGCCATATAATCCAGTATCAGATCCTAGCTAATCTGCCTTGAACTGTATTATATGAGTCTGCACTGCCATATAATTCAGTCAAATTGGACAATCTTGGAACAGATACTGGATTATATGGCAGTATAGAAGGGGCCTCATATAATCTAGTTCAAAGCAGATAATCTGGATTATATGGCAGTGGAGATCCAGTCTCATTTCAGTTGATATTCTACTGGAATGCCTTCCAGCCGTTTGTGTCCCAGATGTTTGGCAATGAAGGCAAACACTTCTTGATGAATAGGTCATCCAAGATGTCAATATCAAGTGGCAGTCTAAGGTGTAGTAAACAAAGTTGGAGTCACTCCTAATTACTGGGATTTAACTACCAGTCATCAACTCCTCCTCTCCACAGTACTATTATTTATAGAAATGATTGCTATGCTCTATTTAAAATTGAGATACACTTTATTTAATTGAGATTTCAATCTGAATTTGTCTGTAGTGATCTAAATTCCTCTCCTTACTCACACAGGTTCTAGCTATCATTCGCACACAGATTATACATTTCAGTGTGACGTGTGCATAATTAAACTCTATTAAAGCCACCTACAGTGTGCTGAAAGACTTGCAGTTAGAAGACTTAAATAATTAAACCAATTACTTCAAACTGGCTATTGTGATGACTGCTTGAAAATTGGTCATGTAAGTAATCACAATAGCCTGAGCATTTTTTTAAAAAATGAAATTCATAAAATAAGAGATTGAATTGGTAATGTGAATGACAATCAAGTTTGATAATATTTGACTTGTTTGTTAAATTTATACAACTCACAACATTCCAGTTTTCTTTCATTATGTTTTACTTGAAATGAGTTCCATTGGCCCTGAAAATGATCTTTTGCTCATAAAACAGGAATATATTGATGAGAGTTTTTCATATTTGTTTTTTTTATTTATTATGTCAGGTGTGTACCAAACCCAAACAGTTGTACTGTATTTTTTTTAAAAAACCACAAAATTTGCAAACTTGGCATTCTATTAAATATCCTTTGATCAGTAGCTGGCCACTTGGAGTGCCTCTGGTGTTGCTATAAGAAGGTCCTCCTTTGTGCATGTGGCAGGGCTCAGGTTGCATTGTAATAGGTGGTCTGTGGTTTGCTCTTCTCCACACTCGCATGTCGTGGATTCCACTTTGTAGCCCCATTTCTTAAGATTGGCTCTGCATCTCGTGGTGCCAGAGCACAGTCTGTTCAGCACCTTCAGAGTCACCCAGTTTTCTGTGTGCCAGGAAGGAGTCTCTCATCTGGTATCAGCCATTGATTAAGGTTCTGGGTTTTAGCCTGCCACTTTTGGTCTCTCGCTTGCTGAGGTGTTCCAGTGAGTGTCTCTGTAGATCTTAGAAAACTATTTCTTTATTTAAGTCATTGGCGTGCTGGCTAATATCCAAACATATTTGTGTTAATATTACATATATTCCTGTTATTATCCAGTTACTCTCTTCAACACTTTGTAATTATTTTAATTTAAAAAACTGCATTAAAATGTGTGTTTAAATACATTTTTTAAAAAATGTCTTTTTCTAAAGTATGTATTATTTTTTTTATAAATATTTTTTATTGAACAGTTTTCATTTTTCCAAACATACATGATAACAATGGGGAGTAATCGGGTATGGGTAAGGAGGGGAGGAAAGGGTCCAATGGGGAAAGGGAATACATTGACTTCCATTCTCATTTCACGCTATTTGTATATTTCATTACAATAATCAATATTTTGTTCGAGGCATCCCTGATGCTCTTAATCTTCCTAGTCTATTACTGATAGTGTTCCTTTCTTTCCTTATACATTTTTCATATATTCATCAATCAAGGTCCAATCTGTCTTTATAATGCCTTTGCCATTATTCTGTCTCAACCAATACGTTAATTCATCCATGTCTTTTATTTCAATTGTTTTACATATCCACTGCTCCTTAGTGGGTATGAGGTTTTGTTTCCAAATCTTTGCAAATTCTATCCTAGCTGCGGTTGTCAGGAATATGAAGAGTTTTTCTATGTTGTCATTAGCAAAAGTATCGTCTTCAATCAAGCCTAGTAAATATAATTCTGGTCTCATCTTATATTCAATTTTCAGTATTTTTTTACATTCCTCATGTATCATTTGCCAATATTCTTTTCGTTTTGGGGCACGTCCACCACGTATGGAAGAAGGTGCCCTCCTGGTTCTTACATTTCCAGCACTTATTTTCTACATTTTTATACATTAAGTTCAGTTTTTGGGGGGTAATATACCAACGATGTATCATCTTTAACCAGTTCTCCTTTAAGTCAGTCGCATAGGTAATTTTCAGGTGTTTGCACCAAATTTTTTCCCATTCCTTAAACTGGATTGGCCTCCCAATATTTTGTGCCCACTTTATCATTGATTGTTTAATTACATCCGTCTCCGTCGCCCAGTTCAACAACATGGAGTATGTTTTGCATATCATCTTCTTCTCCATTCTCAATATTAAGTCCCAGGGTCCATCAGTATCACTAAACCCTTTAGTCCTATCAATATTAAACCATTCTCTGATCTGGAAGTAGTGGAGCCATCTTACGTTACTAAATTTCCTTGCAATTTCCTCTTGAGTTTTTAGTATAAAAGTTCCTTCTTTCTTCATTATGATATCTTTATACTTTGGCCATTCCGTCCATCCCAGCAGCCGTCTCTGGTTTGCTTCTAAGGGTGATAACCATGTCGGAGTCTTGACATATATATATTCTTTATATTTATTCCAAACTTTCATCAGAGAGGAGCGTATGAAATGGTTACCGAAATTCTTCTCCTTTTGGGTTCCTCCATACCATAGGTAGGAGTGCCACCCCTTTCGTAGATCAAAGCCTTCTAAAATTAGAATTTTACTTTTGGTTAGGGTTATCCAATCCTTGATCCATGATAATGCACAAGCCTAAAGTATGTATTTTTTAATGTATTTCCCCCTCTCATTTGTCTATATTTCTAAAAGTTGTTATTATGTACCTTTGAATCATTTTTGAATTATGGAGATCCTAAGGTGAACATATCACAGGGTTCTGTTGACCAGGTTTGTTGGGGGCGTATGACGTATGCCTTCCTTTGACTCTGAAGGAGTGTGACTGGCCCAAGATAAGCCACTTGGTCTCCAGAGGAGTAGTAGTCAAGTAATCAAACACCATACTGGTTAGGATAAAATGTATTTTAAATGAATTGATTTTTATTTTCTCTCTCCCCACGCCATCCTTCTCTCCCTCTCTTTCTATCTACACACATACTCACATGTATGAGTATTCATGTGTGTGTACCACACCTCTTCAATTCTAAGACACCATCAATTATAAAATGCACACTAATTTCACTACCACAAACAGGAAAAAAGTTTTTAATATGTAAAAAGCATTCATGATAATAACCCACACCCAATTATTAGAAAATGTTTATATGGGGGGGGGGGGCGTGCCTTAGAATTGAAGCAATATAGTGTATCTGTGTATATATACACATATGACAATAACTGTATCAGATAAGTGTAAAATCTGAATAATTTTTGACCTGTGCGAGTTCTGGATCTGGCCAGTTTGCCATAGAATTTGCAAAGAAAATATTTTTCAAGCATACCTAACTGAGCAAATGCTGAACTGGCATATCTATGTTTATGTTGTATATTTTTCAGAATATCCATCTATGCCATTCCTCCCAAGCCAAGGGCTCGTAATATCCTTTCAGAGGGGTTTTTGATGGAAAGCCAGTGCCAAGGGCTCAGTAGTTTGCTGATATGAGGGGGATTGAGCTCACTGGCTCTAACTGAATTAAAACATAGTGTCTGACTAGGATGAAGGAAGGACTAGGGAGGAACTGCACCTACAAGTGGCTTGTCTAGCAGCTGTTGCCACTGGTCTGACAGGTAATACCGCCACATACATTACACAACATGGTGTAAACATGGTGTCCCCTTGGAATGGAGGCAGAGCACTGTCAACAACATTGCCTCTGGGCCTTAACAGAGTGGCTACCAGTCATCATTAAAAGTCTATGTTTGTAAATATGGACACATTATGCCCACATCCAATCATGTGGGATGAGCCATTGTGGAACGTAACCTATGCGGAATGAAAACGACCTCTACCAAGTTGCCTAAATGTGTGCAATATTCCGTGTGTGCACTCCCACAGACAGTTTCAACTTGCAGTATAAAAAGGTGCCTACTATTTTTTTAAAAAAGGGAATGAAATGAAAGGCAAGCAGATAAAGAACACTTGACAATCCTTTACTTAAAAAACAGTGTTTCAAAATGACAATCGCAAGCAGCAATCCAACAGTAATTTGATCTGAGGGAGGGAAGAGTGAAGTATCAACTATAGCTGTAAATCTAGTGACTATGTCTTTGTTTCATCCCTCTTTTCTTTTTTAGTCTTAGAAGCGCTAGTTAAGAGTACTGAGAAAGAAGGGCAATTTTCATTTATAAGGGAAACATTCATAAATGTCATGAAAGAGAACTTCATGTACCACAGTGAATAACTTTTCAAATTTAGCAAAATACTCCTTGTAGTTTGCCTCCACATTTTAAATTTATATTTCTCCCTGGCTAAACTTCCCCCACATTGAGAACTGAACATGTAACTGTTCTCTTCTCCCAGCTATCATGTTGTTTGCTGACTGTTAGCTTTAGATTGTTAGATATGAACATGATACAACATGGCCAACTCATGTGTGTTCTTTTTTAAAAAAATCAAAATATTAATTTTAACAGAAGTCTAATTCATAACCAAAGTAATAAACATTTGGGGGGAAAGAAAGAAAAGAGAGGAAAAGAAGAAATTTATATGGATGCCGCTATACTGCAGAATTAATGCGGTTTGACTCCACTTTAATGGCCATGAGTCAATGCTATGGAATCATGGGAGTTGTAATTTTACAAGGTCTTTAGCCCTTTTTTTGCCAAAGAGAACTGGCTCCTCACCAAATCACAAATGCCAGGATTCTATAACACTGAGCCATAGCAGTTAAAAGTAATACTGTCAAATTAATTCTACAGTATAGATGTGCCCTGTGTGTGTGTTTGAACTAAAATTAAAACATAATATTAAAATACTAAATAGTGAAGAGTAGAGACATCAAACTGGCAACAAAGATACTCATAGTTAAAGCAATGGTATTCCCCATATTAACCTATGGATGTGAGAGCTGGACCATAAGGAAGGCTGAGTGAAGGAAGATAGATGCTTTTGAACTGTGGTGTTGGGGAAAAATTCGGAGTGTGCCTTGGACTGCAAAAAGATCAAACTAGTCCATACTCCAGGAAATAAAGCCCGGCTGCTCATTAGAGGGAAGGATATTAGAGGCAAAGATGAAGTACTTTATCCACATAATGAGAAGACAGGAAAGATTGAAGAAGTTAATGATGCTGGAGAAAATGGAAAGAAAAAAGGAAGAGGGGCCAACCAAGGGCAAGATGGATGGATGGTATCCTTGAAGTGACTGGCTTGACCTTGAAGGAGCTGGGGGAGGTGACGGCCAACAGAGAGCTCTGGTATGGGCTCGAAGAGTCAGTAGTGAGTTAATGAATAAACAACAACAGCAACAACAACATTAAACTAAAACACCAAATGCACCAAGTACAAAAGGGCTCTAACCAACTCAGTCCCCATTGTAATGAAAGAAAGCAGATTAGAAAGAAAAAAATTATATCAAGCAAGCTTGCTTATGCTCTTTTTTTCTCCTTCTAGGCTTAACCCACTCTCTGTTTATCACAGATAATAAAACTTGCAAGCAAGATCTGAGGCAATTTGACACCCTCGCTCTGGACAATTGTTGCAATTGCAACCCCTAACAAAATAATTGAGATTCAATCAATCACCTGTATTTTCACTGTTTAATCTAAATGAAGAATGAAAAAAATCCCCTTCAATTCTAGCCTTGCTGTTTAAAATTGCCCCTTAATGGTCAAGCTATTAAACCTTTTAAATAAACTTATTATTCAAGGCAATTGCAAGCTCTGTTTTCCTTGAACTTGGCATTCAAAGCAACATAAAACAAACCTCTGTTGCAGCATAAAGTAATGAAAATCATAAAATACTAACCATTCTTCTATAATCACAAAGGGGGGTTACATTGTAAGGCCATGCTTTCATTGATTAAAAACATTTAAGGCTGGCTTAAAGCCAACCTTAAAAACTGTGGCATAGACACTGAGAACTGGAAGCCCTGGCCCTTGAGCACTCTAGCTGGAGGTTGGCTGTTACCAGCAGTGCTGTGGAATTCAAAGAGGCATGAATGGAGGGTGAAAGGGAGAAGTGTCAAGAGGAAGGCACATCAAACCAATTCTGAACGGGACTGCATTCCATCTGGAAACCAATGTCCTTACTGCAGAAGAACATACAGATCAAGAATAGGCTTCTACAGTCACCTACAGACCCATTGCCAAGACCCTACACTTAGAAGGCAAACATACTCAGCTATGAGGGATCGCCAATGACGACGACGATTAATTGATTGATTGATTGATTTTCCATTTGTCCATAGGCATAAGGACTGTAAAGATTTATGGTTGGTGTTGTTAGTTAAAACATTGAAACATTTTTTTCAAAATAATGCATATATTACGTAAACTTGGAAACTTCTGGATGGATCAATGCATTTTGCACCTTGGGGAATATCTCCCCTAATTATCATCTTAAGAATGCATCTGGAAAGTCATTTAAAAATGCAAGATTAAGAAGGAGAATACATACTCAAGATTATATCACCGAAAATCACAAAACTAGTAGAGCTTGACCCCATTGTGGAGGTTTATGACATTTCTTTATACAATCTGGTATAACAGGAAGCGATGAAGAATGGGGGTGCGGGGAAAAAGATAATTTTATATTCATGAATCAACCCTAAAATAATCATGTTCGAGAGATGGAAGAAGCAGTGTGGTATAGTTTCCTGCTTCAGTTGATGCATTTGCCATTAATTGCCTAATTGTGCCCTTATTGTCTCCATTTTCCTTCTGCCTCATGTGGATGTTGGCTTCTACCACCCCACAAATGTATTCTATTACACATTCCCATCTACTGAGGTTGAAGAGCAGCTTGATAGTGTGTAATTTCTTCTCTGTGTACTTTTCTTCCCTGTCTTTTACTTACATTGTCCTCCCTTGCCCTGGTGAAAATGACAAGGTCATAGTTTCCTATAAGTACAACAGCGCTGTCAAACACCTTTGAAAAGAACTTGATGAAATTGACTGTCAGTTCTACCAAAAATCATAAAGCCGTGTTGAAAGAAAGCAGTGTGTAAATAAAATTGAGCAAGATGTCCCACAATTCTATCACTTCGGTGATGAGGGAATGTGGGGAGGTCGTGATGGGGATGGCAATTTGACAGGTTTCATTATCCTCCTGGATACAGAGAACAAATTAGGTAAAAGGAAGGGTGGGCATGTCTATGTAAAGCATGTTTCTGTGTATACATGCACCATGCCAATCATCTATATAAAACACAATACAACAGGAGAAGCACTATGAAAATTATAATTCCCAAATTATTGATGCACAGAATAACTTATATGAGTATAAAAACCATCAGTATAGATCAACAACTAAACAAAGGTAAAACCTGCCTATCTCCTGAAACTTATACAGATAAATCATTTTCAACTGGCACCTAAATAACAGCATGGTGGGAGACAACACAAAGAGGAAGTTCTTCAGTTGGGATACTACTTTACCACCAATATGGCTTTGCCATTTGTAGCAATGGAATCCTGAGATTTGAATTTTAGGAAGGAGCATTTAGAATTCTTGGCTGGAGAGTTCTAGTGCACCACCAAAATGAAAATCTCACGGTTCCATAGAATGAACCTTGGCAACTAAAGTGGGATCATAGTGTAATATAGAAGGGCATTGGAGATGTAAGGATTTCTGCATGGTCATTGGTTAGAATAAAAACTTAATACAAGGACAGATCATAAAATTGTAGGAGCCCAAATAACTGGAATGGCTATGAGGATCGATCCCCGGGATCATGCAACACAGTTCTGGGAGTCATTCCCCACAGGGCTCACACCTGGAAAGATCTTTCCAGGTGTTTACTTAATGTGGGGTAAACTGGGAAAACATTAATTCACTTTTACCCAAGGCATTGTTTGGATGATTCATGTAAACGCGAAACTGGCCCCATCTGGAAGGGTCATGAGTCTACATTTAACATGTAATAAATTCAATCTGCATTATAATGGCAGTGTGGATGGGGCCTATGAAAATCAAGGATTACAATAGCTCTTCCTGTAGAAAAATACCTTAATATAGTGTGCTTTAAGCAATTCAAAAACATACTGAAGAATATATTGTGGTGTTGTAGTTATGAACACTGGGACTCGGAAGGCATGCCAAGCAAACCCTTGTTGTGACTGCCATCCATCTGGAAATCTATGTCTTCATTGTGAAAGACCATGAGGATCCAGAATATGTCTCTACAGTTACTTATGGACCTACCGCTAACCTACTTCAAATCATACCCGGCCACAAGGAATCACTACTGATGATGATGGTGGTGGTGGGATGTTGGTGACCCAGGGTCTAGTCCCAATTTTCAGAATGCCTTGGCCAGTCACTCGCTCAACTTGGCTATTTCAGGGCTTTAAGGATAAAATAGAGAAGAGGACAAAGAGAGCCATGTGCACTGCCTTCCACTCACTCACTGGGGGAAAGCAGGTAATATATTTGCATTTTCAGGGAAACAAATGCAACAAATTCTGCTGATGACTTCAGAAACTTGCCTTGAAAATACTACTTTCTCTGCTCGGCTGTAGAATGCTTCATTTAGCAACAATCATGACATTTGTTACCAAGTGGTTCTCATACAGCTGAGAACTAACTTTAAAGTTTAGACACAAATTATTTTACAGAGCCCAAGCTGAAGTGTTTGAAAAAGAGGAAATGAGATCTTGAGGAAAGGAAGTAGAAAAATACTGTGTCTCAAGTTGCTATTTTTTAATGTTACCAACTTGTACTTTAAGAGGAACAAATTGTCTAATTTCCTTCCTATGTGGTCATTTTATTGCTTGCGAAGATAGCCATTACTGGTAAGTTTCCTATTTAAAGTCCTGGGTTGTGACATTATAACATAACCCTGAAGTACTGATTGTCCTAAGAAGCATAGACTTAACATAACCCTGCATATCATTCTTTTTCCCTCTTTTTTGCTGAAGGAAGATGGACTTTCCAAATTGTTTGTCACAATACGATTGTGGCTGAAAATAGAGAGAACTTGATGGGTCCATTAGAGGGGGAAATGCAAAATGAAATGGTCTGATAATATACGTATTGAGTGACTATTGAGATTAACTGAAAAATCGCCAGACAGTTTTCCCAACTCTTTCTTAAGTTCACTATTAATTCAAAAAGAAAATTGGGACCTCACAATGATGATGGAATTTAAGGGCCAAAAAGCACCTGGAAGGCCAAGGTTATACACACACCCTGCCATAGTAGATTGAATAGCCCATGCTGATTCTATGCTAGCTGCTGTGTTGCGTGGATTGGAGTGGATTACATAAGAACATAAGAACATAAGAAGAGCCATGCTGAATCGGACCTCAGCCCATCTAGTCCAGCATTCTGTATCACACAGTGGCCCACCAGTTGTACTCTCGGAGAAGGGAGGGCAAAACCTCCTGCTCCCGACCCCCACAACCAGTAAAATCCTGACCTCAACCAACTCCGTGGCACTTGAATGTCCTTTTCAGTAACTACCGTGGTATCCATGAATCTGTCTAACAAAGGCTGATTCACAACCTCTTCTGGAAGTGAGTTCCATAACTACCCTCTGGGTCTTAATTTTCCTACCTTGGAGCTTCAGGGAGTGCCCTCTAGGGTCTGGATCACCAGAAACTGAAGTGAGACTGGTGTGAACAAAATGTATGACATCTATCTGTCTTACCAGAAATTGTAATCATTTATATATAGGTTAAATTAATTGAGTTTTATTCCAACCATATTAATGGTAGTAGAGCGGAAATCAAGGAGGAACAACTCTTCCAAGATCTTCTTCCCTCCACGGTTCCTTTCTTCCATTCTGCAGCCTCCCAGGCTGACATAGACTGGCAGGTAATTTGAGGAGATGTCTAGCAAATAGCTCAGCCACTAGCACTTTGATACATATCCCCCCCCCTCTCTATCTTAGCTTTCAGGTTGATTGGCCAGAAAGGATTTCCAATACATACAATGAGATCACGAGACTGCACTATGAACTATAAAATAATTGAAGTGTACCAAGATGATTTAAAAATCAAAACATTTAGTAGGATCACTTAATTGATTCAGAAGAGAGGCCTGAAATGAGTAAGTCTATAAAGAAGGGTTCTTCTCTCCTCAACAGAATGTCAAAATGTCCTTCCTCCTACACACATCTAGCCCAACGGATTTCATTGGCAGGAGTGGAAGAAGAGCTTCTGAGACTAATCTTTAAGCACAGGGCAGCTGGTGTAGGCAAAGAAGGTCTGGCAAAATTTCTAGTCAAAAATATTCATTGAAAGCTAAAATGTGATGGTGTTGTCACAAGTCTGCTATGTGACTGGAGGCTTTGTGTTGTTTGCTGCCAATGACACATTCCAGATTCCGCTTCAATATGCTGCAGTATTTATGAGATGGAGGTGAGGTGGATAAAATTAACATTTTCTTACAACTTCATCACACTAAAGAATGAATCCACTTTAAATCCAGTCGCTGCCTCCTGCAGATTTCTGGGGTTTGTAGTTTAGGGAGTAGCCTTTAACAGCCTCACTAAACTACAAATCCCAGAATTCTGCAGGAGACAGCAACTGGATTTAAAGTGGATTCATTCTCTAGTGTGATGAGGTCCTTAGAATTATATTGTATTACATCACTGGGAAAATGTAACATTCTTAAATCAGAATCCTTACCGTCAGAGAAGATATGTGATCCAAAGCTTTAATCATTCATTTATAGATTGCATCTCTCAAAATCTCTAAACCAGCATAGTCACCGTTCCTGCTATCTGATGTTATTCCACCAGCTATAGCCCATAAAAATAACTTCTCTGCCACTCTGAGTCCCCTTTGGGGTGAGAAAGGTGAGAATAAATAAAGTAAATAATTAAATAAATCATCCCAACAATAGTCTGATTCTACAAAACAGATACATGCATTTACTGTGCTCTACGCTGGCTGACCAAAATGTCTGAAGAAGTGCTCAACTATGCTTGCAACACAAGATACCAATCCAATTTCCAACTATTTAAAACAGGTGGGTTTAACTATTGCCTTTTTCATTCTGGCACCTTCCTGATTTTTGGGATTACATACCCTAGACTAGGCCATGATGTTTAATTTGTTATGTCAGTAAAATATAATGGAAACAGTACAACAATTTCTTCTTTATTCCCTTAAAAACAACTCTTTACATCACTACAATTTTTTCTGGTATTTTCTGATGTGATTCAGAACCTAGAAATGTGAAGATGAGCATTTTCTTCAGGCCAGAGTATCTTGTCCGTAAAAACACCACATATGGCATACCCTCCAAGGTAATTTCCTCAATCCATAAGTAATGGAGGTCCTAAACATGAACATCCTGGTATGTGTAAGTACTGTGCCTGTGACTAAAAAAGAGAGATCTTTGCAAAAGTAACAGCACAAACAGCTCTGTGGTGCATTGCTCACTATAGAAATTCGATTTATTGTTACACAGGACATCTTATATAAATATCTTATGCAGGCTATGAAATATACTTATTTCTTTCCAATATTTCAGTGAAATCATTGCAGCACCACATGATGACCCTATCTATTTGAACCCGTGGCTCACGACAAATTGTTATTTTGCACATGATATGTGGACCATTGAGTAGATCAAGTAGCTAAGGAAAGAGCTTTGCAAACTATAATGACCACAAGAAATATCATAAGAATGTATATCAAGTGGTATATTCTAGGACCCACAGAAGATGCTATGATGTACAGTTCTGTAATTCAACATCTGGCAGTAACACCATTAGCAAACCAAGAACAGATCTTAACATAAAATAGTTGAGAAAAAGTGAGACACCAAAGAAATACCACTTCCCTAAAAAGGGCCACCACCCTCTCAAAAGATTACCAAAGCATTCATTGCATGGAATTTCCCTTTCCTTTACAAAATTAGTTTGATTAGATTAGGAGAAAAAGCTCCATGATGAAAGAAAGGGAGAACAGCAGGCCTAACAAGGAAGCCTACACAACTGTGCTTATCTCATGAAATTTACTATGATCCATTAACCACCAAGTTGAGAACAAGAGTGTGTGCTGCTGCCTTAATGGCCAACGCATGCTGTTCATTTTATGCTATGCATAGAATTCCTTCCTGAATGTAGACTGAAGATAAATAGCCTTCAGGAGGAGAAGCCTAGAGCAATTTCATTGTATTCTTGTCCACTAAACTAAGGCCCTTTCTACACTGTCCTTATATCCTAGGATCTGATCCCAGATTATCTGTTTATACTGGATTATCTGGCAATGGAGACTCCTATAATCCATTTCAAAGCAGATAACCTGGGATCAGTGCAGAAAGGGCCTGAGATAAATTAAACCAGTGGTTCCCAAACTTTTTTGGCCTACCGCCCCCTTTCCAGAAAATGTTTTACTCACCGCCCCCCTAGAAATTATTATTTTTTAATTTAATAGCAATTAAATAGAAAGATTATTATTAAGTGGTTCTCAACCTTTCTAATGCCATGAACCCTAAATAAGGTTCCTCATGTTGTGGTGACCCCCAACCATATTTTCATTGCTACTTCATAAATAATTTTGCGATTCTTATGAATTCTAATGCAAATATCTAATATGCAGGATGTGTTTGCATGGCCGTGGGTGAAGTTGAGAGGAAGGGGGTGGGTGCTGTGGTTTGCAGGCAATGCCTACCCGGGGATTTTAACTGGCAGGCGCACATTCACAAGCGTGAGAGTGTGTGGTCCTGCCAGTTGGAATCCCCAGGCAGACATTGCCTGGAAACTGCAGCGCCTGCCCCCTTCCTCTCTTCAACTCCACCCATGGCCATACTGGACTGCATGGCTGTGGGCGAAGTTGAGGAGAGGAAGGTGGCGGGTGCTGCAGTTTGCAGCCAACGCCTGCCCGGGGATTCCAACTAGCAGGCGCACACTAACAAGCACATGCTTGTGTGTTCCTGCCAACGCCAGGCTCACGCCACCGCCCCCTTACAGTGCCCCCCAAATTCACCAGAGGCTCTGAGCGCCCCCCTGGAACTCCCCACCGCCCAACAGGAGGTGGTACTACCCACTTTGAGAATCACTGAAGTAAACTGATAAAACCAAAGCTTGACCATTTTCTTTCTTCCGGGGGGGGGGGGAGTTTGTGGCCCCCCAAAAAGAGTAGTGATTTTCTCAACCTCTTATGAACTGGACTATTGTAGCTGCTAATGCTTATCACATTGACTACAGTCCCATCTACAGTGCCATATACAATCCAGAGTATCTGATTTGAATTAGATTATATGACAGTGTAGACTCATATAATCCAGTTCAAAGCGGATAGTGTGGATTATCTGCTTTGATAATTAGGATTATATAGCAGTGTGGAAGGGGCCTACAAGTGTTACCAACTGCCATGGGAACACACGCATGTACTCTTCCGCCCACACAGCAGCTTGCTGGACAAAGGAAATAAAAGCATTATTGAAAACACACAAATTAACTGTTTACAAGAATGTGGGCCACAGAGCTTCATTGTACTACTGCTCAATTATGGGTGGCTTCCATCTGTTATTGTTTGCTTTAAAAATAATTTTCCAGATGCTCTGCACTTGTAGCACCCTAATGAATACCACACTTATCATGCCTTTGGTTTTCATGGACTGTCATCCACTTCATGAGATGCATAGAATTTCATTTATATATAATCCTCCGTAGATGATGAAGAGGAAATGAAATGCAGAAATACTGACAGTGACAATTAGCACTGGCCATTCACCAACCTGTTGCTTAAAACAACACAAACAGCCTGGTATTTGGTAAGTCAATTAACATGTGGTTTGTCACTGCAGTATGTAATGGGCTCACTGAATGTCAGGATATTTGTGTTATTGCTGACAGTATGAAGTTGCCAGAGGAGTCTTTGTTCTTGTTACTGAAACATACTTTAACAACATCTCTTTCTCTCTGCTTTGAAGTCACATGTTGTTTCATGCTAACCCCATGAATTACAAAGACAAGGAATATTCAGAAATTGTTTGCCATTGCCTTTTTCTGAAATGTAAACCACAACACCTGGTATTTTGTGGTTGTCCCCTTATGAAATCAGGTTGCAACGCCTTGGTCTTTTCAGCCTTGAAAGACGGCGTTTAGAGGTGACTTGATCGAAGTGTATAAAATCATGCATGGGATAGAAAAGGTGAATAAAGAAAAATTATTTTCTTTGTCACAAAACACTAGGACTAGAGGGCACTCCCTGAAGCTCCAAGGTAGGAAAATTAGGACTAATAAAGGGAAATATTTCTTCACCCAGAGGGTCATTGGGTGCTGGAACTCACTTTTGAGAGGTTGTGACAGCTGTCAGCCTGAACAACTTCAAGGCAGGATTAGACAGATTCATGGATACCAAGTGTAAACATTCAAGTGCCACCTCGGAGTTGGTTGAGGTAGGCAGGATTTCCCTGGGTACTGGTTGTGGGGGGTCGGGAGCAGGTCAGGGTTTTGCCCTCCCTTCTGCTCGAGATCCCCGTGTACAACTGGTGGGCCACTGTGTGATACAGAATGCTGGACTAGATGGGCTGAGGTCCGCTTCAGCATGGCTCTTCTTATGTTCGAACAGAGCAGGTTACCTAACACATGGCACAATGCCTATATGTGGAAGGAAAGCTATGCAAAGTGGATATCTACTAAGCAGCATCACCCTCAACTTGAAAGCTAGAACTAGAGGGTATTGTCTAATGCATTACTATATTTCTGCACGGTTTGTTCTATCTAGACTTTCTTCCCCACATGGTAAACGGTCGACCACAATCTTTTGATCCACCGCCTGGCCATGGCTGGAGTGAGGGGGGACTGCCCTTAAATGGCTGACCTTCTTCCTCCACCAGCGGTCTCAGCGTGTGAGGAGGGGCGAGGTGGTCTCCGAGGGCTCCCCACTAGCTTGTGGAGTTCCACAGGGGCCATTCTCTCCCCTCTGTTATTTAACATCTACATGCAGCCGCTTGCACAGCTGGTTTGGGCTGGTTTGTCACCAGTACGCTGATGACACCCAGCTCATTCTGAGGATGGGGGGCAGGCCGGAGTCCGTCCCCGATAATTTCCAGCATTGCCTCGAAGCCGTTACTAGATGGCTGCGAGCCAGTAGGTTGAGGGTGAATCGCCGGAGATCTTGTGGCTGGGTCGCCCGGGTG
This sequence comes from Anolis apletophallus, assembly GCA_030556195.1. NCBI lineage: Eukaryota > Metazoa > Chordata > Lepidosauria > Squamata > Anolidae > Anolis > Anolis apletophallus. The sequence continues at coordinate 47,380,208 of JARBWK010000004.1, read as the reverse complement.
GGGTGGGTGCCCGGCTTCCGACCCTGGACGGTGCGGCGCTACACCCAGCGCCGTCTGTGAAGAGCCTGGGGGTCCACCTGGACTCCCAGCTGACCATGGAGGCCCAGGTCTCTGCGGTCAGCAAGGCTGCTTTTTTCCACCTCCGCCAGGCAAGGAGGCTGGCCCCCTACCTCTCCCGGAACGACCTGGCCACGGTGATCCAAGCCACGGTCATCTCACGGCTAGACTACTGTAACGCGCTCTACGTTGGCCTTCCTTTGTCGTCAATCCGGAAGCTCAAGCTGGTGCAGAACACTGCCGCCCGGCTCCTGTCTGGCACCCCAGCAGGTTGCCGTATAACACCCATTTTGCAGGATCTGCACTGGCTGCCTATTGAGCACCGGATCGCCTTCAAAGTGCTGGTCCTTACCTTTAAGGCCTTATACGGTCTGGGGCCAGCGTACCTGAGGGACCGCCTCACTCCATATTGCCCTTCGAGATCACTACGGTCTGAGGATGCCAACTTCCTGGAAATACCATCAACGAAGTTGGCACACCTGACATCTACCCGCCGGAGGGCGTTCTCCGTCATAGCCCCCACGCTGTGGAACGCCCTCCCGGCCGAAACCAGGGCCCTGACGGACCTACTCCCGTTCAGACGGGCCTGCAAAACCCATCTGTTTAGGCAGGCCTTCGGAGAGTAGGTCCGCGCGTTTTAAGTACCACGCTGCTGCACCTGCTGCTGCTCTGTTGTTTTATTGCTGTTTGCTACTGTTTTAATTGGTTTTATGTTTTTAACTCCTTGTTTATTGTGCCTTTGGCTCTTGTGAGCCGCCGCGAGCCCCCGGGAGTCGGCGGCATAGAAGCCTCAATAATAAATAAATAAATAAATAAATAAAATAAATAAATAAACATATTGGGTGGGTTTTGATGTCAATATAAACACAGAATTGTAGAGTTAGAAGGGATCACAAAGGCCATCTAGTTATCCTGGAATTACACACACACACACACACACACACACACACACACACAAATAGAGAAGCAAGACATAGACACACACACTCTGGACTTTAAGAAAACCCATTTCAGCAAGCATAGCTTATGTATTTCAATACATATAATATTCAAACATTAATGCTACCTAAAGGCATTATTACTAATTTTAAACAAGCAATGCGTGGAAGTGGAAGAAGACAACAAAATAGGTAGGACAAGAGACCTCTTCCAAAAAATTAGAAACACTGGAGGTAAATTTCAGGCCCAAATGGGCATGATAAAAAAACAAAGGGACCTAACAGAAGCTGAAGGGATCAAAAGAAAGTGGCGAAACTATACCAAAGATCTGTATAGGAAGGATAATAATATCTAGCATAGTTTTGATGGTGTGGTGAGTGAATTAGAAGCAGACATCCTGAGGAGTGAGGTTGAATGGGCCTTAAGAAGCATTGCTAACAACAAGGCAGCAGGAGACAACGGGATCCCAGCTGAACTGCTTAAATCTTGAAAGATGATGCTGTCAAGGTGATACATGCTATATGCCAGCAAATATGGAAAACACAAGAATGGCCATAAGACTGGAAAAAATCAACTTATATCTTCATACCAAAAAAGGGAAATGCTAAAGAATGCTCAAACTTTCGTACAGTGGCACTTATTTCACGTGCCAGTAAAGTAATTCTCAAGATCCTGCAAGGAAGACTCCAGCAATACACGGAAAGAGAGTTGCCAGATGTACAAGATGGGTTTAGAAAAGGCAGAGGAATGAGATACCAAATTGCCAATATCCACTGGATAATGGAGAAAGGCAGGGAGTTTCAGAAAAACATCTATTTCTGTTTTATTTACTATTCTAAAGCCTTTGATTGTGTGGATCATAATAAATTGTGGCAAGTTCTTGATGGTATGGGCATACCAAATCACCTTATCTGTCTCCTGAGAAATCTGTATAATGACTAAGTAACAACAGCAAGAACTGACCACAGAACAACAGACTGATTGGGAAAGGTGTACAGCAGGGTTGTATACTCTCACCCAATCTATTTAACTTGTATGCAGAACACATCATGCACTATGCAGGGCTTGATGAATGCAAGGCTGGGGTTAAAATTGCTGAAAGAAACATTAACAACCTTAGATATGCTGATGATACCACTTTTATGGCTGGAAGTGAGGAGGAGCTGAGGAGTCTTCTAACCAAGGTGAAAGAAGAAAGTGCAAAAGCTGGGTTGCAGCTAAACATAAAAAAGATTGATAAATGGCAAATTGTCACGATGCACGGACTTGACCGGCCCCTTAATCACACACACAGAGACGGACTGAAGGCTAACTACTTTATTGAATATAAAAACAGTTCAAAAGGAATATTGTCCATAAAAATAGCAAAAGCAATCCAAAGGCAGTAAGCAATCAATTGTCCAAAAGCAGCTTGGTAAATAATTCCAAAGGCGTGGCAAAGCTCAGCACAGCAATGCGGATTCAGGAACAAGGCAAGGTACAGATGCAAGGCAAGACTTGGTGGCCACTAGCCAACTTAGCTCCGTGGACCAACTTCGCTACACGTCTACTCAGAAGAGATGTGGCCGAAGTACTGGGGATTCGTTCCCACGGATCCTATACTTAATCTTTCGGCCGAGGTCCCCGACGCTCTAGGCTTCGTCGTCTCCAATCTCTGCTGACAGACCTCGGCCTGTCTAGGCTGTGGTACCATCCCCTTCTGCTAGACTCGATGCTTCATCTCCTATCAAAGGTTTGGCCTTGTCTCCCAGCACCTGGGTCTCTATCTCCATGAGAGCTCTCCTCCCTAGAATCTTCCCAGCCACTCTCTTCCATGTTTTCACTCACAGGATCCTGTGAACCTCTTCCACCCGGCCGTTCATAAGTTTCGCTATCACTGCTTTCCATTTGCACCTGGTTATCTGTCTCTTCGTAAGGGTCAGGCCAACCTTCTTCCCATGCCAAACTTTCTGTGGGCGAAGGAGGCATGGGAAACTCTCCTTCTGCTAACCCTTCTAAATCCTCTTCAGAATCTAGCTCTGCTGCTGCAGGCCCCAATGCCAATGGGACCCCCGGTCCTGGCCCTTGCCCCCCAGGCACAAACGAGAACTGCTGTGCTACACAAATAGAGGGAGAAAACATGGAGGTAGTGACAGTCTTTGTATTTCTAGGTGCAAAGATTACTGCAGACACAGACTGCAGCCAGGAAATCAGAAGATGTTTACTTCTTGGGAGGAGAGCAATGACCAATCTCGATAAAACAGTGAAGAGTAGAGGCATCACACTGGCAACGAAGACCCGCATAGTAAAGCAATGGTATTCCCCGTAGTACCCTACGGATATGAGAGCTGGACCATAGGGAAGGCTGAGCAAAGAAAGATAGATGCTTTTGAATTGTAGTGTTGGAAGAAAGTTCTGAGAATGCCTTCGACCACAAGAAGATCCAACCAATCCATACTTCAGGAAATAAAGCCTGACTGCTCATTGGAGGGAAAGATAATAGAGGCAAAGATGCAGTACTTTGGCCACATAATGAGAAAACAGGAAAGCTTAGAGAACACAACGATGCTGGGGAAAATGGAAGGAAACAGGAAGAGGGGCCAACCAAGGGCAAGATGGATGGATGGTATCCTCGAAGTGACTGGCTTGACCCTGAAAGACCTGGGGGAGGTCACGGCCAACAGGGAGCTCTGGCGTGGGCTGGTCCATGAGGTCATAAAGAGTCGAAAGCAACTGAATGAATGAACAGCCTTCCTTATGGTCCAGCTCTCACATCCGTATGTTACTATGGGGAATACCATTGCTTTGACTATGCGGATCTTTATTGCCAGTGTGATGTTTCTACTCTTCACTGATTTATCAAGATTGGACATTGCTCTTCAACACAAATTGAAGTTTGTGTGTCACAAACTTCATTAAACATGTGGAGGATGAAGTTTCTCATGCCAGGATAAAGTTTTCACCCTTTAGTCAACTGTTGCCATGTTTTAGGATACAACCAATCAGGAACTGACATGTATAACCCACGAACAAACCAACATAAAATCCCATGTTTTCTGAGTGTAGGAACATACAGAGATTCAAATATCTGCAATTTCTGGCCAGACCCAGGATATTCCTGCACTTGAAAGTCTCACATTTTTGGCCGTTGTTACTATTGTTCCAGCATTTTCAGAGGATATTGTTTGACCACCCTCCATTTTGAAGCAGGAGCTCCTGGGATAAAGGTACTGTCTAGAGTCTGGACGGACCCAGAGAAAGCAGAGCAGCAAGCCAGGCTAAGGCTAGGCAGGCACGCAGTAGGGTAGACTAGGTTACATTGAGGGCCCTTCCACCCAGCCATATATCCCGGAATATCAAGGCAGAAAATCCTACAATATCTGCTATGAACTGAGTTATCTGAGTCCACACTGCCATATATTCCAGTTCAAAGTAGGAAATGTGGGATTTTATTCAGCTGGGTGGAAGGGCCCTTTGAAAAGCTAGGAGGACGGAATAACTGACTGCGATTCAGAGGAATCCAGACTGCCTGGCATCTTCTATATTTATTTAATTTTACTTCTGTAATTTAATTTATTATTGATTCTGCTAAGGAGTGACTGCTAGGAACAGAAGTTTTTCTAATTTTATTTTTCCAAAACCATTTTGTGGATAGGAAACTCACAGTTATTGCATCTTAAACTATGTGTGCTCGAGTGACAACAGTCCCAAAGCATTAGTTTTTCATAACTACCCTGTGGACTGGATGTCCCATGGGGTCTTCCAGTAAAATAGTACTGTTACATTTGTTGACTAAAAATCCCTAACAATCAGTGGATGTGCAAATCTTTCTGAAACTTGGGAGGAATTATGCCCTGGTTATGTTGTATAGTCTATATAAATAGATTATACAACATTAGTTTGTGGGATTAACATAACTGAAAAATCACTGGGCGAATTGACACAAAATGTGGACACTACTTGTGTGTGTGTGTGTGTGTGTGTGTGTGTGTGTGTGTGTGAGGAACGACTTGAGAAACTGCAAGTCACTTCTGGTGTGAAAGAATTGACTGTCTGCAAGGATATTGCCCAGGGGATGCCTGGATGTTTTACCATCCTTGTGGGAAGCTTCTCTCATGTCCCCCCATGGGGAGCTGGAGCTGATAGAGGGAGCTCATCCGCGCTCTCCCCAGATTTGAACCTCTGACCTGTTGGTCTTCAGTTCTGCTGGCACAAGAGTTTAACCCATTGTGCCAACAGGGGCTCCACCGAATAACTCTTAAAAATGTAATTGTAATTGTGCAAGTGGGGAAGCTTCTGGGGATTCCTTTCTCCCCAATAGCTCTAAAAATGAGGGAGAAAAGATACTCGGAAGCTTCCCCACTTGCACAATTACAAAACAAAAAGGAAAAAATGTCATTATACTGTTATAGTTATGATACAAACTCCTTGAGATATTTTAGAAACACTTTAAAAATGCTTGTGTCCCCCCCCCCCCCACAATTTAGTAATGAGTATTGGAAAAAATGCATTGATTGCAAACTTTTATAAAACACAGTGCATGTAAAAACAGAAGAATGGAGACATTCAAATAGTCCCAAAGTTCAGATCACAATGCCTGTAATTTACATATGTTAATTTTGTCTTGATGTGTTTTGTCAGTGAATTCAGGTCATCAGGAATTTGGATTACTCAGCACTTGGTTTGACTCTTTTCTGTGAGGTAAAGTGCTGCAACACGTGTGTGGCAGTAAATGAATCATCTTGTAGACAAGTAAGTGTCCTCATGGGTTATGTCATGTAGTTCAATATCAGTTCAAGGCAGCCTTCAGCAAATAGTTCTAGGGAATGCTTCTTTAGATCAACTTTTAGCAAACATAGGCTACACCTCCCAGCATCTACAAGTCAGCATGGTTAGACATTGCACTGAGGTTTTCTGGAAGATTGCTCTAGGGCATATATTTCTTTTAATAGAACGTGTGAAATGAACATATGCCACACTGCTACTTGTCATCATGGGTGGGGCCTGGAAATATTGTAGTTGCATATTTTACTGGGTGTTATCCAAGTCTCTCAGATACTATGTGAGGTTTTTTATTACGTTGCAAGTAGATACCAATTAGGAAGGAATTAAGTTACCTGGCACTGAATCAGATTATTGATCAATTTTATCTGGTCTCTTGTCCTTTATGGATAGTAATGCCTGTTCAGGCTCTCAAGCCAGAGATGTCTCTACTATCTTGTGTGCAACTCTTTCCTAAATGTTGATCCAATCTCTTTTTCACATGTCCAGCTTTGAATGCGATATGAGCCTGTTCACACTTTAAGATCTCAGAGGAGAGTTTGGTTTCATCACCATCACAGGAGGGAGGGGGAGATGAAGAAAGAAAAGAAGAACAAACTATGGAAAAGGAATATATTATTATTATTATTATTATTAACCTCAAGCTTCTATACCGCCACTCCCCGAAGGCTCGGAGCGGTTTACAAGAATTGAAAAAAACAATAACATGAAATCACAAACAGTTAGGGGAGGGTAAGGAAAGGGGAGGGGAACGGGAGGAATTGGGAAAGACAATCTCTGAGCAGTCAAGTGACAGCCAACTCAAACACTGGGTATACCGTATCCAAATCACAAGAAAACAACAATATGCATGTTTTGGATATTATTATTTGATTATTGATAGTAAATAATAGAAAACTTATTAGCACTTTGCAAGCTTAACAATATAGTTAGAACAAATCATACATTCAGTGTCTCAATACACCATAGATAGAAGTACATCACAAACAATGTTAGCCTAATGGCAAATCAATATTCCCTGTTTGGGAGAAGTAGTACACGCAAGGGCAAACGTAACGCTGGTCGCGAACAGCCGTAAATGAAAAGCCAGAGCCGCAAAATGGTTGCGAAAGCCTCCCAAGCGGGGGAAGAGAATTCTATAATTCATCTATTTTGAATTATAGAATGCTCTTTTCCTTCAATTTTAAGATGAATACCCATGGGGTTAGATGATCTTTCTGCTTGCGAGCCCTGAAGAAGATTTTTTCGAAACGACCCGGAACGCCAGGCACCGGCACAGCGCTACTGTCGTCGGCTTCAGTGATAGCCCCGGCTACCGCCTCTCTTCCCCGTTTGGGAGGCTTTTTGCGACCATTTTGCGGCTCTGGCTCTTCATTTACGGCTGTTCGCGACCAGCGTTACATTTTGCCCTTCGGATCTCCGAACGGACTCAAAGCACAACGCTAAGTACCACCGCAAGTTTCATTTCACGCTACTCATTCATTAAGTGACTGTGCACTATTCTTTTGAACTATTCAGGCATTTGCCAGTGATTTTCTTTTGAGTAAAGTCGTGCTCTGCCATTGCGCTTTATGTACTTGCGTGTACTACTTCTCCCAAACAGGGAATATTGATTTGCCATTAGGCTAACATTGTTTGTGATGTACTTCTATCTATGGTGTATTGAGACACTGAATGTATGATTTGTTCTAACTATATTGTTAATCTTGCAAAGTGCTAATAAGTTTTCTATTATTTACTATCAATAAATAATAATATCCAAAACATGCATATTGTTGTTTTCCAGGCAAGTGACAGCTTCAGGCCAGCCGTCACAGGGAGGTAGCTTAAGAGATCTTAGCAGGTCGCCTCGGAGGTCATTCGCCGTGAGGAGGGGGACATCACTCAACGACTTCCCCAGTCGGGTCCTCCACACGGCTTCCCTAGTCGGGTCCTTCACGCAATCCTCTGTCGCCGCCAGTCCACTGACCACCCCAGGCTCCAGATCCTCAAGGGCTAGTCCCTGGCCCTCCGCTGGGAAGTCCCAGGACCTGTCCCAGTCGAGGTCAGGGTCCTCTGGGAAGTCAGGTCAGGAAGTCGAGACCCTCGTAAGGACCTCCGAGACGTCTGCGGCTCCGAGTGCATTCTCAGTGCTCTCAGGGAGTGGCACACGAGAACATCGGATGCCATAATGAATAAAAGAAAAGCAGGAGAGAGACAAGGAGGGGAAAAGAAAGAAGGAAATGGGAAGGGAGGATAGGAAAGGAAAGAGTGGGGGAAAGGAAAGGGAGTGAGGAAAAAGTAAAATAATGAAGGGAAAAGAAGAAAAGAAAGAAGGGGAGAGGGAAGTGAAAAGAAAGGAAGGGGATGGAAACGCAGACTTGGGGGAAAAGAATAGAAGAGGAAGGAAGGAAGAGGGAGGGAGGGAGGGAGGAGGGAGGAAAGAAGGAAGGGCAGAGAGAGAGGAAAAAGGAAGAAGAGAAGGAAAGAGTGAAGGGGAGAAAGGAAGGAAGGAAGAGGAAGGAAGGAAGAGGGAGAATGGAGGAAGGAAGGAAGGGGAGAGGGGAAAAGGAAGGAGAGAAGGAGAAGGAAAGGGTGAAGGGGAGAAAGAAAGGAAGGAAGAGGAAGGAAGAGGGAGAATGGAGGAAAGAAGGAAGGGAAGAGAGGGAGGGAAAAGGAAGGAGAGAAGGAGAAGGAAAGGGTGAAGGGGAGAAAGAAAGGAAGGAAAAGGAAGGAAGGAAGAGAGAGAATGGAGGAAAGAAGGAAGGGGAGAGAGGGAGGGAAAAGGAAGGAGAGAAGGAAAGAATGGAAGAGGAAGGAAGCAACGAAGAGGGAGGGAGAAAAGAAGATAGGGAGAGAGGGAGGATAAAGAATGAAAGAAAAAGAAAGGGAAAAAGAAAGGAAGAGAAAGGAAGGAAGGGGGAGGAGGGCGCGAGGCCAAGGCGGATCTTGGTGTCGATGTCGATGAGGCAGTGTCGCCCTCTAGGCCCTTGGTCAAGACCTCCCTTGATAAACCACGCAATCAGCGGAGGTACAACAGGTTTATTTAGAATATAAGTATAGAAAAGAGGTTGAAAGCAGTTCTATGGTGCTTTCAATAGCAGCAAATCTCAGGAGCAAAGCAATGAGTAAATAGTCCCGTATCAATCAGGATTCAGCCGGAGGCAATCAGGAATCAAGCTGGTTTCAAAAGCAAAGGAAAGTCTTTCAGGAACAAACAGGAACGTAGCAATGGTGCAAGGCTTTTTGCCCAAGTGGGCCAGATCCAATCTAGTCAGGCAGTGTCCTTAGTAAGGTCCAGCAGCCTCGTTCAGAGATCCATTGTCCTGGATGTGTCGTTGGCAAGAGAAGGCTCCGGGCCAACTCCACATGGATATACTGTCCAAACCCTTTGATCTAGCCACGTAACTTTGCGTCAAGTGTCAAAGTGGGCATGATGAATGGTAGCTGTTGTTTTAGCTATCTCAGCTCCTTAAGAATGTAAACCCAATTAGCCTCCCCAGCTGCAACGGGGAGTCAGGCTCTCTTCAGGCTCGGGCCTCTCTGCTTATCGGCTGGGATAACTTTGGTATCCTTGAACGTTTCACCCTGCCTGCCTGGTACCAGGTTCTCATGAGAAAGGCAAGTAGGCCTGGAGAGGATCTTAAAGCCATCATGGCCACAGTATTGTTCATGGGAAGCAGAGGCTTGTGGGGCTTGGGGCCTGACAGGCAGTCCCTCCGGAAGGCGTCGGAGAGGCAGCGGCTCTTGAGCTGCCCGGCGATGAGGGTAATGAGCTGGGCGTCCCCCGGGGGCAGCGAGGCCGGGTCCACGGCACCAGGCCCAGGCCCTCCTCCGCCGCCTCCCCCGAGGCCCGTGGCGGAGGATGAAGTGGAAGACGAGGGCGAGGCACCGTTGCTGGGCTCCGCCATCCCTAGCGAAGAGGGTGCAGGGCCCCAAGAGCAGCGAGGGATGAGGAAGAGGCGGCAATGGCGGTGCAGAAGCAGCAGTTGCTGCGCATTTGCGTCACTCCTCCTAGATACATGCTGGGAAATCGAGGCCCGGGCTGCTCTGGAGAGCCAGATGCAATCATGAAAAGAGCCACATCTGGTTCCCGAGCCATAGGTTCCCTACCCCTGTTCTAAGGAGTGCAAATGGTGTCTGTTGTTTTGAGGTCGAGCAATATGCTTGCTCAGGTAATGATAAATTCTCTCTGTGTGTGATTGCTACTTGCCTCCAATATGACAGTACTAGGCATTTGGGGAAAATATCATGGAATTTGAGATCTTTCAGGAGCTCAGAATTCTTGTAAGACTTTAGGTCAGACTTGCAACTGTCACATTGCTGTCAGAGTCATCCCATGTTATCTCGCATTGTCGGGGGGCATAGAGAACCTAGCGCCACATTGCCCTACTGCAAATTTCCTTTATCCCATGTGGGGAAGCATCAACCACATGACTTCCCCCCATGGCGTCCTATGGCAACACGGGAAGCCCTCCCATGTTGCTGTGGCAGCAGCATGCACTGGCTCAGTCCATCCTCCCCCATGGAACCCCACCAGCATTGTTTGATGGGAGATGGCAGGCTCTGTGGGTGACCTGGGCTAAACTGGAACATGCCACCAATTTTAGCCCTTTGTGATGAGGTCTTTTCATGGGTCCCCCCTTGCGTACTGCTCAGTTTCAACTGCCTCTTGTGGTTGTTTTGAAAACTGGCCAACCTTATTCAGTGCAGAATTTAAGAATTCTTCCAGATCTACAAATATCACAATACTTGGAGATATCCCTCATATCAGCTGATATGGATCGAGGCAGTTGATTAGACATATTTCATAAACCACATCAAATTTTTGGATGACAGCTCCCAAGATTCCCCATAGAGCACAGCAGCAACTACCCGAGAGTTGTAATTTAGAGTAACCTTTTCAAGTTCTGCTTATAACTGGGCAACAAAACCCCATGGCAGTCTTAGATGTTTTTGGAAGTGATTACATAGCTGGAACTCGTTGTGTGAACTGCACCATAGCATGGGGAGATTTAGGTATTGTTCCTGCCTGAAATGATGTGGAATATCAATATTTTTGCAACCTGGACAGTTGCTTTGGTTTACAAAAGCAAAAAAATGTTGTCAATTCAGTTATTTCATTGCAAGAACATTGTTATAATGTAAAATAGTCTCCTTTTCTTCCCAAATCCTTTTCTACTACATGACTAGCTTGTTTTCTAAAATCGTCAGCTCAGGGCATTATAAAAACATGTAAATAATGTAGTGATTTCCTTTCAGCTTCCGACTGCATTCTGCTTGATAAGTTTTGAGTTGTCAATTTTTCTCTAGGGTATAAATGAGTTTAGTTTCTCTGATTTTATGAAGGAAATAGAGCCTTCTCCCTTATAGGCACACACATTTTTAATGCACTCAGGAGATGTTTTGATATTTGTGTAGGTGTTTTTAATATGTTATTTCCCTTAATTGTATTTCCTGTTCATGAAATTAGAAAAGCCTTGATTTAGAGGGATTCATCTTTCAAGTCTCTTCACCCTGTGGTTTTAATTGTACTTGTCTTCACAAGCATAGCATTTAATTATATACTTGTCGTCTTCCAATAATGAGGTACTGCACTCATTAGAGCTGCCTGCAAATAGAGCAACTATTTATTTATCCAGACTTCCTATATTTATATATTTATTTATTCTTGATATGGAGAACAAATTATTTCCCTGTCATCGTAATCTCTTCTCATCCTCACACCCAGTTTGTAGGCTGAAGTTTCATTTTTTTGGCTGGCATCCTAGCATTGACTTACACTTGTCATTTGTTGTGGTCATTATTGTGGAGGCTGGTATTCTTTCTAACCAAACACTGCCATGCCAAGCCATCTTTTAGCTGCTATATGTTCCCCATAAATGGCAATTTCCTGACTGGCAGAAAACTGTAAAGAGGCATCCAGCTAAGTTTCTTTAGATGGGACACAAAGTACTGCTATCATTCTTCTGGACTTCCAGCGAACCTCTTGGCAGTCTCAAAAGATGCATTGACTTGGTATGTTCAGTTACTATACAAACATAGATAGATACTTTTCTGTCACTCTACCAGTCTGTAGGTGCCAGTAAATGTGCATAGGGTATGACTGCAGCAAATAAAAGATCAGCTGTGAGATATTTGAAATTCCATCAGGATAGAAATTCACCGTGGCTGGCATCCTGTTAATTCCAAGGTCATAAGTTAATCTATTTTTACATATCTGTTTCCAATTCATGCTGATTGTGATACCATTGCCAAAATCACAAATGCCCCTGAAACCACCTTAAATTTCAGTAAACCATCCCAAGTGACAGAGCCACCTTGTGTCACCATAAGGCTAAGAAATAATTCTGTGGGGCTCTGCAGGATAACATGTTATCCACTTTCCACCAGTGAACAAAAGTATGATGAAGAGTTGTGACAGGACCCAATGAAGGTCTCTGTTTCTACTCCTCACACAGTCAATTGCTTGCTGGATCAGGCTGTGGTGCAGCTAGTTAATAGTCAGCTGCATTAAATCACTACTGACTGAGAGGTCATAAGTTCGAAGCCAGACCAGGTCAGAGTAAGCTCCCAACCATTAATAGTCTAGCCTGCTGTCAACCTGTGCAGCCTGAAAGACAGTTGCATCTGTCAAGTAGGAAATTTAGGTACCGCTTTATGCGGGGAGGCTAATCTAACTAATTTACGACACCATAAAACCTTCCAGCAGCACGCAGAAGAATGAGGAAGCACTCCATCAAAGGACTTGGTGTCACAAGTGGACAGTGAAGTGACAGCTCCCCCTGTGGCTGGAATTGAGCATACCCTCACGAAGCCGGAAAAACTGGAATGTTAAATTGCCTCTGTGTCAGTGTCTATCTATATTCTATGTCTAAATGGCATTGAATGTTTGCCATGTAGATGTGCATTGTAATCTGCCCTGAGTACCCTGTGGGGTGAGAAGGGTGGATTAAAAATACTGGAAATAAGGGGCTGAGTCACATTATCCTGAAAAGTCCTTCTCACAGCATTACATATTTCCACCATTTAGCTTTTAAATGAATGTCTGCATTTAAAGATATCGTACATTGCACCAGCCTGTGTATAGTAACCTTCTATCATTTCAGAAGCGCTCCTCCACATGCACACATAGTAATGTAGGAAGAGAACATTGCTGGATGGGAGAGGCAGGGTTTTATTTGTTGATACTCCCCTCCTTTCAGAATATAGGCTTATGCACAGATGAAAAGAAGGGGTTCAGTCTCTAGTGAAATTTCTTTTCAGACCCCAGAAAGAAGGGGTTCATTTCTTCAAGGTCTGTTGAGGAGGAAACACATAGTCATTGTCAACCACATCTAGCATCCTCTCACCTGAACACTTGCTTGACTTCACAGTTTCATCTGCTCCCTCATTCCTGCATACTGATGCTGTTACAATTATCCAGACAGGTAAAACACACCTCTATTCCTCTCTTTTTATAAGAAAAGTGGAAAAATGTGTTACAGAGGCAATTAAGGAAACCACAGCCCAGAATGAGAAATACTTAAGCAGGGTGTTCTGAAAGCCTAACAACAACAGCAACAACAACAACAACAACAAGAGCACATTTATTTATAACACCCATTCCACCAAAAGGTGGAGTATCAAAGACTAATCTTTGTCAGAGCAAAGACAATAAAACATAACACTATATACATGTCTGAACTTACCATGGGAAAAGGCAACCTGTATGAGATATTAAAAAACTAATTTGAAATGAATGACTTTGGCCAGACGTTACCATAGAGTTGTCCTGGAGAACCTAGAAAAATTTTAGGTCCTCCAGGGCAGCTCTATGTAGCAACCCAGTTCCCTTTCATGCCTGGGGGGCAGGGGGCATCACCGGGGTCCCACTTGCATTAGGGCCAGCTGCAGTTGATGAGGACATGGAGGAAGGGGCTGATGAGTTAGCTGGGCCTTCCTCTCCCACAGAGAGCTTGGCCTGGGATGATGAATGGCCTGACGGCTATCCTAGCTGGGAAGTTCAGGCTGACCCTGAGAGTGATGATTCCGATCATTATGAGAAACCAGGTGGTTACGGGTCACAGGAAAGGATCAGGGAAACAGTGGAGGATGAGCCCATGGAAGCCGAAAGGGACATGCCCCAGTTCCTGACCGCACTGAAGACCTGGCTCTTCCGAAAGGCTTACGGCTAAGGACACCCTCCAGACTTAGCCTGAGTTACTGGAACTATTTTAATTAATCTTCCTATTCTTTTAGCTTTTAACTATTGAACTCTTTTATGTGTTTTATGTGTAAGTCGCTCGGAGCACTGACGTGGAGGGCGACTCATAAATAATAAAATCAATCAATCAATCAATCAATCATGAAGATAGCGACCCAGGTGCTGGGAGGCAAGGACGGAGCTTTGATAGGAGACGGAGCATTGAGTCCAGCAGGAGAGATTGGCACCGCAGCCTAGAGAGGCGCTAGATCCCGTAGCACAGATTGGCGCGGAAAGGATCCTCAGTAGCTCGGCCACTTCTATTCTAAGAGGAGTGAAGCGAGCGGAGTTCCACGGAGCCAAGTTGCCGGCTCAAGCCTTGCCAAGAAGTCTCTTGGAGTTGTTCATGAACTTTGTCTTGTTCTTTGCTACGGACCAAGTCCTTGATCCGCATAGTTTTACGGAGCCTTTGCCATGTTTGCCTTTGGATTTTACCTACGAACTCTTTACCTTTTTGGATTGACTTTTTGATACTTTTATGGACAATTTACCTTTTCACCTGTTTCTTATTATTCAATAAATAGTTAGCTGATTACCGTCTCTGTGTGTGTGATTAAGGGGCTGGGCCAAGACCCTGCATCGTGACACTCTATGGTAACTTCTGGCAGAAGCATATTACAGGATCACTTGGTGATCTAGAAAATTCCTAGAGTAGACATATTTTGTTGGATGCAAATAAGGGGAACCACGTACTTGTGCCATGGGTACAGGGGTTCATGCAATGTACATAACACCCCAAATATCCTGTCAGTTACACCCCCTCAACATCAGACACCTCAGGATCTTAATCCAATGAATCAGAGAGGAAGATCTTCAACCCCTTATAGAAAAGGGTGAAATTTACTTGATGGCAATTCACAACAAGCAATGTATTCCTTCTCTTGTCCCATAATTCCAGCTGCATATCTCTACAAGTATTCCAGCTCTATGCCACCCCTCCATCTCATACATAATCAATCAATAGACCAAAAATATGCAGCATCTCTCTCTCTATATTTTCTATAGGTGTAAACTCAAGTTTCTTGGCAAACTACAAATCTTGCAAATGTTTCGCGCACACATGCACAAGCCCTTGATTCAAAGAACTGATCATTCAAAGAGCAATTCACATAGGAATGATGAGAAGATAAGATTGAGTTGATGACAAATTAGAATGTGAATCAGCCAGGAACAGCTGTGGGGAAAGGAATTACATTTAAAATACCATGATATCACTGAAATGTAATCTTCCATCTTTGTTAAAACTGAAATTATTTCACAAGATCTCATCCTTTAAAAAAATCAACAACAAATTGCTATTTCTTCCTGTATTGTATTAATTTCCCCCCTCCCTCAATGATCAGGATTTTTTTTGGCTCAGCTTAGCTACAATGTATTACCTCAGCACTCATGTTAAATATTAACACAGTAGCGGTTTGGAACACACAGTGAACCGTTTCCACCCACATAGATAAACACTAGCTCTTGTGATTGAAAATATATATGAGCAAACACTTGGGTAGCACAGTGTGGAAGAAAATGATCTGGATATCGTACATTTGTTTTTTATTGTGTTGTAAAAAGAACGCTAGTATTCTGTCAGAGAACAGGGAAGGGCAAAGGGACACTTAACGGAACATATTTTACAGGGCAATAAATATACTGACGTCTAACTTAATATCCGCGTCTTGGCTGTCCCCAAAAACAAACAGATCTCTGCAGCTCTTTGGGTGACTTGCATCTCTTGCAAGACTCACATCCAGTTCCAGGGAAGCATTTTATGATTTGCGCATGGTTTGTGATTAACTGGCAGCTTGCCTCTTTGAAGAACACCTGCTTTTATTGCTTTTACATATCTTCTTTCATATTGTGACTCTTGCTAAAGAAGATATTAGGATTTGTTTTTCAGGAGCTGATTCTGAGACTTCCAGACAAGGCTTTACTGTACAATTACTTTTTGCCATTCATAGGACATCATCACATGGAGGGTGAGAAGCTGGGGACCAGTGGGGGAAACCATGGGACAGTATAAGGCTTCATTCTCTTAATGTTGGTGGTCAAGGGGTTCAATCCCATGACATTTCTGTGCTGTCCCTGGCTTCCTCCCACACCCTTCTCAGCTTATTTTCTGTGCCTCTTCTGCTGGCACGCTGCTAGCACACTGCCCAACAGAACCTCACTGGAAGTAGCCCTGCATCATATGATGTGCTCTGGTGGGTCCATGCTGGCAGCATGGAGACATGGAGAAATTTATCCATGTGATGAAGTTGCTAGGGTCTCACAGGGGGTTCAGAGGCCATCATCTTCAACCTGCAATCC
This sequence comes from Anolis apletophallus, assembly GCA_030556195.1. Classification (NCBI taxonomy): domain Eukaryota; kingdom Metazoa; phylum Chordata; class Lepidosauria; order Squamata; family Anolidae; genus Anolis; species Anolis apletophallus. The sequence goes on along the minus strand of JARBWK010000004.1, from coordinate 47,363,929 downwards.
TTCCATATTTTTCATTTCTTCATTTTTAACAGGAAAAAAATCTGTTGAGGGAAGGATGGAATAAATGTGCACACGCTTTTGACAAATGATGCTAGGATGTCTTCATTTTGGTGTTATTTCTATCTGATAACTGTAGACAATCCCACTCAGGAGATACACCTGCCTCTACTGTTGGCCCATATGAGTGGTAGTTTCCATTCTGAGAATTTTGGGTTGGCTAGCACAGAATGGAAAAAATACAAGGAGATTATCTCATCTCCCCATTAAAAGAGGGAGGACAGCTCCCAGAATCCCACTCATGAAAGCTGTACTCAGTCATAAGGAAATAATATTAAGTCTGGTCACTGGGCGTTGTAGTCCCCAAATGACTTTTTGAGCTCTACTGAAAAGGAAATGTGTTGCATTCAAGATTTTCAAGAGTAATTTGTACATGGGCAAAAAGGAGGAACAGAGGAAAGAGATCTCCCCCATCCAAGAGATTTGTGCCTTTTTACATGAATTAAATTCTAGGAGGAACCTTAACCCAAAAGACAATGGAAAGCAGTATGCAGATGGAAACACATGAACACACCCCACTCTACAATGTCTAGTTCTCAATAAATGTAGCCACTATAGGTTTTGATAAGGCAGAAGTATGTGTGAGGGAATGAACCTTCTTGAAACTTACACAGATCTCAAGAAATTATGCCTGGTCTCTAAATAGGAGGAAATCTCCTGGAATTCCTCCAGCAATGCTAATATTGCATCAGCTCAAGCTAGTTAAAAAGTTGGTTTATTACAGTAATAAACTCTGTCAAACAACTGGAGTATTAGACAAATACTCCTCATGGAGTATAATTGGACTCTACTTTTGAACAGACATGTACAGGTGTGCTGTACAAATCTACTTTCTTGTAACCCAGCAGTAAGGAAAACCAGCAGGCACTCTGATTTCAAATAGTTAAGCCATTCTTTCCGATTTCAACATGACATATTTGTAGTAGATAATATGATGCAGAACATTTCCCAATGTTTTGTGGATGGGCAGAAAGACTCAAATTTAGTTATGCAAGCACATAGGAATACAGCCATAAATAAACTCAAGAATCTTTTTGCTGATCCACACAATATTGGGAAATCTTCTGCATCATTTTAATACAAAAATGTCCTGCTAAAATTGGGAACAGTGGCTAAGTTATTTGAAAGAGATGGAAAGAGATCTCCCCCATCAAAGAGATTTGTGCCTTTCTTTACATGAATTAAATTTTTGCACACCCTTATTGTGGAAAAGTGACCATGTAACAATACTTTTATTGTCACCATTATCCAAATTGAAATAGTCTTATGTCATTCTTGCCATATGAGGTAGTCAGTGAAGGGGGAGGATGTAGCAGTGTTGCCTAGCCTCTTGAGAAGACAGATGTGGTCCTGGCAATCTCACTCAACTAAAAAGGTTAGGTTCTTTCTGCATTCCCAAGATAATAACCTGCTGACCCTTGTAAGAAAAGGACAAAACGGCACCCATGTGTTCCCAAAAAGAAGATGAGTCAGTGGTGGACCCATTGGTTGGAAGCTATAACAGAGCTCTTCTCCAGCTGAAGAAGAAATGATAGAATTATTGAGTTGGAAGGGACTGCAAGAACCATCCAGTCCGACCTTCTCCCATGCAGGAATACATAGCTTCTGAGAGTTTGCCACCAACCTCTCTTTAAAGACCTCCAACCAAGGGGAGTCCACTACCTTACAGGCCAGGCCATTCCACTATAATGCAGCTCCCATGGTCAAGAAGTGTTCCTAAAGTTAGGTGGAAACTTTTTCTTTCTGTTTTCAATCTATTGGTTTATGTCATAACTAGAAGACATGTCACAGGTTAGCAAAGGCATATACAGTAGTGCATTTGGAAGGCTTCACAAAAGAGTCTGGAGCAACAAGCACCTGAGGCAAAGCACCAAAATCAGTGTGTACAGAGCTATAGTACTGTCTATTCTCCTCTATGGGTCTGAAACATGGGTCATTATCACCAACACCTACGACTCCTCGAACGCTTTCACCAGCGCTGTCTTCGCACAATACTAAATATACACTGGACCGACTATGTGACTAATGTTGCTGTCCTTGAGCAAGCAGGGATCACCAGCATTGAGGCCATGCTATTGAGAATACAGCTGCACTGGGCAGGGCATGTCTCTAGGATGGAGGACCACCGCCTCCCTAAGATACTACTCTATGGTGAACTCGCCACAGGTCAGCGCAAGAGAGGCGTCCCCAAAAAAGAGATATAAGGACTCCCTGAAACATCAACTCAGACTCGGCCAGATTGATCACCAACAATGGTCCACCCTGGCCTCAAATCGGGAGGCATGGAGACGTACTATCCACAATGCTGCAGCCTCTTTCAAGAAGACACGCCAAATGGGTCTCGAAGAGAAACGAAAACGCAGAAAGAACCGCAACTTGGAAACAACATCACCCAAGGAGACTTTCTGCTGTGCTTTCTGCAACCGAACTTGCTTATCTCAGATTGGCCTTTTTAGTCATCAACGCGCTTGTAAAAAGCGTGGGATGCGTCCTTCCTAAGAATCTTCGTTTGCGAAGTAATGCCAAGAGAAGACATGTTTACTCCACTTTCTACATGGCATTCCTTTAGCTATTTAAAAATGGATATCATGTCATTTCTCAGTCTTCTCTTGCCATTTTATATTTCATTGTCTGAGGTGAACCCCTCCCTCAGGCTCAAAAAGAGGATCAGTTCTACACATGACAATGTGTATGCATTTTCTGATGTGGAGATCAATCCTATATTGGAATAACCAAAGAGATATGTACAGCACAATTCTTTACATATATACACAAAGATGGGCACCACTAAATTAAGCAGGATTTACACCTAGGTATATCTCAGCCGTCATCTTTTGGAAACAGGCCTAGAAAACGTTGGAAGACTTCTGAAATTCCAGTTAGAAACTTTTTGCCCCACTGTTCCCATTCTTTCCTCATATTGTTCTAAGGAATTGTTTTGTTATTTTCAGAGCTTTTATGGAAAAGCTCCTTTTGCGTGGGAGTTCCCCCATTTTTATTACGAGTAAGAATAACTTATTACATTTGGCCGAACAGTATGCTACTGAAGAAAGTAAGAACTAGGGTTATGAGGTGGAAAGGAAATGGCTAAGTCTATTGCCTCTAAGTGCATGAATAAAAGCAGCCACAATTTTTATTTTCCGGGAGAAGCTGTAGAAATGAATTATTATTATAGGATGAAGGAGCAGATTCTATCCATTTAGGAATAAAATTGGTTTTCTATTTTCTGAAAAACAATTACCTCTTAGATTTTCAAAATTCAATAAAGATGTTAGGTTAATTTGTCAGTTTTGGTTATTACTGAAATCAGCCTTTATTTCTTTTTTCTTATTTTTTACTGCTTGAGGCTTTGTTATATTTTAGTTGAATTCTTCAGAAGATAAGAAGAATGTTCTGTGCTTATTCAGTTTTTCTGCCTTTCTGAGGCATAGATTGGCACATTAAGTACCACAACCACTGAGCAGAGTTTTGTGTAGGCAGAGATCCAAACAGTAAATATGTCAGGGCAAGAGAAAACCTAGGAGATAAAATGCAGCTTTGAAGATCATTCCTCCTCACAGCTGTGAAGAATAGTCCATTTTTAAGCTGAAGAGGAAGTTATTGGGTCCCACAAGTAGCTAAACTGTGTCACAGGAGATGAAGTCAATGGGCAGTGGTTTGACAAAAGAGACAACAATGGGGAAAAGAGAAACAGGAGGCATGGAAACTGCAGGCTTCTTGGCCTGCCACTAAGACTGCAACTGCCATATCAATGCAAGCACAAAGCCTTTCAAAGATCAAGCAGAAACTATTGTTAAACCAAGAACACAATATGCCATTATACATTACCGTGTACATTCCCATATTTATTTAGGATGTTGAAAATTAGGTAACCTGGCTTGAATGAACAGTGACAGATTAAAATACAAACCATGCTAATATTTGTACGCATCAAAACCCTTCATGATATGCAGTCTTGTAGTCATTCCTCAGTCTAGGATAAAGAATATATTCAAGAAAAATATGCTTTTGTCCTCCTCTCATCCTCCTCTTTGCCATTTTCTTTCACCTCTGCCTCGTACATCCTCACTGGGAAGCCAAAACATTTTGACACTTACATGAACTTGCTAATTATTAGAACTGAGCTACCATTTGGCTTGCTGACCATAGCTATTTGCTTCCCGGAACCGACTGTCAGTCGCTGTCCTTGTGGCTCTGCAGTGAAGAGTAATGCTTTGCTAGTGAACACGGGCTGGTTGCTTTTATGGGATGCTGCCACAATTTGATGTAACAGCTGTTTTAAACTTATCATTTAATCACATAGGTACAGTGTTACCGAAAGAGCCTAGCAACTTTTGACAACTTCAAGTCTAACATTTTTATTATGTATTAAGATATCAAAAGATTCCTTTGTAGTGATGACCTAATAGATTGAGAAAAAACCATACTTCTGGAAACTAAGAACATAAGAACATAAGAAGAGCCATGCTGAATCGGGCCTCAGCCCATCTAGTCCAGCATTCTGTGTCACACAGTGGCCCACTAGTTGTACCCAGGGATCTCTAGCAGAAAGGAGGGCAAAACCTCACCTGCTCCCGACCCCCACAACCAGTACCCGGGAAAATCCTGCCTGCCTCAATCAACACAGAGGTGGCACTTGGATGTCCATTTCAGTAACTACTGATTCCCTTGGTATCCATGAATCTGTCTAATCCTGCCTTGAAGCTGTCCAGGCTGACAGCTGTCACAACCTCCTCTGGAAGTGAGTTCCATAACCCAATGACCCTCTGGGTGAAGAAATATTTCCCTTTATTTGTCCTAACTTTCCTACCTTGGAGCTTTAGGGAGTGCCCCCTAGTCCTAGTGTTGTGTGACAGAGAAAATATTTTTTCTTTATTCACCTTTTCTATCCCATGCATGATTTTATACACTTCGATCAAGTCACCTCTTAAACGCCGCCTTTCAAGGCTGAAAAGACCAAGGCGTTGCAACCTGATTTCATAAGGGAGATGCTCCATCCCTTGGATCATTTTTGTTGCCCTTCTTTGTACCTTTTCCAGTTCCGTTATATCCTTCTTGAGGTGCGGTGACCAGAATTGTACACAGTACTCCAGATGTGGCCTCACCATAGATTTGTAGAGAGGCAATGCAACATTTGCCGACCTATTTTCGATTCCCTTCCTGATCATGCCAAGCATAGAATTTGCTTTTTTCACTGCTGCAGCGCACTGGGTTGACATCTTTATTGAGCTGTCCACCAAAACCCCAAGATCCCTTTCCTGGTTTGTCTCAGAAAGCTTTGATCCCATCAGTTGATAAGTGTAGTTGGGGTTCTTTGCCCCGATGTGCATGACTTTACACTTGTTTAGGTTAAAATGCATTTGCCACTTTGTTGCCCATTCACTCAATTTCGAGAGATCTTTCTGGAGCTCTTTACAATCAGTTTCATTTTTAACTACCCTGAACAATTTAGTGTCGTCTGCAAACTTTGCTACCTCAGAATTCGCTCCTACATCCAGATCATTAATGAATAAATTAAAAAGTAACGGACCCAAAACTGAGCCTTGGGGTACGCCACTTCTCACCTCTTTCCACCCAGAGAAATGTCCGTTTATTACCACCCTTTGTTTCCTACAGTTTAGCCAGGTTCCAATCCAGGACAAGACCTGTCCCCTGATTCCATGGCTGAAGAGCTTATTTAGGAGCCTTTGGTGAGGGACTTTGTCAAAAGCCTTTTGAAAGTCAAGGTAAACAATATCGACTGGGTCCCCTTTGTCTATGTGTTTATTTACACCCTCAAAGAATTCTATCAAGTGAGTGGCTTGTGGGACAAGATGGACCTATTTCCTCCCACAATTTTGCTACATTTTGTTTTCCAAAATGTTTTACACTTTAGGCATTTGTATTATTTCCCCAGTATAGGAAAATGGAAATGAGAATTTAATATATATTTAAAAATATTTGACCTGACATTGAAACTCTTTTAGAAGTTAGAGAACTGCCCTGTTTTATAAGGTTAATAAGGTTAATTTCAAGGTAGAAAGTATCCTGTTTCGTAAGACTGAGAAACCATTATTTGCATTATTATTATTATTAATATTATACTACTACTACTATATTTATTTATGTTCTGCTCCTCCCTCACCCAAATTGGGACTCAAAGCAGCTCAAAATGTGAAAGAAAAAGATAATTAAACAAAAAGTGAAACTAAAAAAGAACTGGACTAAAATAATTTTAAACAGTTCACTCAAGTTAAAAAAATAAAATTCAGCTTAAAAGAGAGGAAAAAGCTCTTTAAAGCATTTAGATAAAAACAACCTAGCACCCTTTGGCCTATTCTTTTAAAATGTATTGTTTTAAGAGCCTTTCAGAATAAGGACATTTTTATCTGCTGCCAGAAGGACAACAAGAAGGAGGCCTTCTGGGAGGGGACGTCCAGAACCTGGGGAAGCCATTGAGAAGGCCCTCCATTATGTCCTACCAGCCAGGTTTGCGATGGTGATGGACAGATGGAATGTTGTCTCCTGATGATATCAGTTCCTAGTCCAATTAAAGAGGGAAATACAATCCACCAAATGACCTGGATTTGAGCCATATAGGATTTTCTAGGTCATGCAAACACTTGGAAGTATGCCCAGAAACAACTGTCAGCCAATGGATCGATTTCAACTGGGGCATAGTATGGTTGCTGTAACCTACCATAGGTAACAGTATGGAACTTTTGACCTGTTGAAGTCTCCAAATACTCTTCAAAGGCAGTCCTATGTAGAACATGCTGCAACAGTACAAATGTGATGTAACCAAGGCATGATCACAGTGGCCAGATCTAACATCTCAAGAAATAGGCGCAGTTGGTGCTTAAGCTTTAAATGTGCAAAAGCAATCCTAGCCACCACAGAAACCTGGGCCTTTGGGTTCAATGCTGAGTCCCGGAGAACCCCCAAACTGTGACCTTTTCTCTTCAGGTGGAGATTCTCCATGTAACACAGACTGAGGCCCTAATCCCGAGTCTGCCCTCTGACTGACCAAGAGTTTCAATTTGTTTGTCCTCATTCAGTGCATTACTGATCAGAACGGAGCTAAGAGGAATGGCATTCTGTTCTAAATATGAAATTCGCTCACCCAAATCCTAATGCATGTAAATGTAATGCTGTTATCAGCAATGGAACTGCTGAAATATGAAAAACATCTAAGTGCAGGCATCAGGTTTAAGAAGAAAACAGGGGTAAAAAAAGCTGTAACAGCTGTGAAGTCTTCCTTTAACAAGTAAACTCTACATGAATGGGTGAAATGCATAGGGTCACAATTATTTTTAGGCTCTTTGTTTTTGGTTAGTCATTATATGTTTATATTGATGTTTTACTCGTTGCTTTGGTTTGGTTTGTTTGTTTGTCATATCATGGCATTGAATGTTTGCCATTTCTTTTGTTGGAAACTGCCCTGAGTCCCTTCAGGGAAATAGGACAGGTTATAAATACAGTTTTCATGTACTATCTATCTCTCTATGTCAATAAAATAGTGAAGAGTAGACACATCACACTAGCAACGAAGATCCACATAGTCAAAACAATGGTATTCCCAGTAGTAACCTGTGGATGTTAGAGCTGGACCACAAGGAAGGCTGAGCGGAGGAACTGTGGTGCTGGAGGAAAATTCTGATAGTGCCTTGGCCCACAAGAAGATGCAACCAGTCCATACTCCAGGAAAGAAAGCCTGACTGCTCATTAGAGGGAAGAATCTTAGAGGCAAAGATGAAGTACTTTGGTCACATAGATGAGAAGACAGGAAAGCTTAGAGAAGACAATTATGCTGGGGAAAATGGAAGGAAAAGGGAAAAGGGGCTGACCAAGGGCAAGATGGATGGATGGTATCCTTGAAGTGACTGGCTTGACTCTAAAGGAGCTGGGGGTGGTGACAGCTGACAGAGAGCTGTGGCGTGGGCTGGTCCATGACGTCATGAAGTCAGAAGTGACTGAACGAATAAGCAACAGGAAATCTATCTATCTATCTATCATCTATCTATCATCTATCTATCTATCTATCTATCTATCTATCTACTCTCCTATCTCTTTTGGCATAGCCATTGGCAACTGCTCATAATCATGATAAATGTGTTGCATTACATAGTTTAGCATGGTATCACAGCACAAAAATATACTGGAAAAATAAGAGGCATGACTCACACACATACATACATATACACACATGCACATGCACACACACATACACACACACATTATATGCATACACACACTTTTAGCCAACGCAGCGGGCAAAATGGTACTACCTAAAAGAATCCCACACTTTGTGTGATTGTGGAGCAGAACAGACAACTCTGCATCTGCATGCTTGTCCACTATCCCTGCCTCATGTATGGAGGAAGAATTGTTGGAGGCTACAGACAATGCTGTTGTTGTTGCCCATTTTTGGTCAAAAGATGTTTAGCTTTATACTAAGATATTTAGTTTTATACTAATTTATGCAATGCTTTTGATATAGAATTAAAAGCCAATGCAATTTTAATATTTGAATTACAGACAAATGTAATACTTTAAAAAAAAAGAGTTCATGGCAGTTGTTTTCCCTTCTGAAAAGAGCCTGACAATCACTGCCCTCTTGTGTATGAAACCAAACTCTTGTTTACCTGACTATTTTATTTATTTTGGGAGGCTCCTGGGAACAGTCCTATTTCGGGCTCTTTTGACATATGCTACACAGTGAATTCTGGCCATTTGCCATGAGTTCCACGTCAGCTACAGCAAGGGTGATTTCCTCTGAATTTGTACCTAATGAATCTGCCTAACTCTGCCCTTTTTATAAAACATTTGTTGTTATATGTGATCTCAGCCTCAGCAGGTTGGATTATGTTAAACAATTGAGGAAATACTTTCATAAATAATAACAGGATGCGTGGTTGTAAAATTATAGGGCTGCAAACACAAATAGCCTTTGTTGTAAAGCAAGTATTTGCTTTGAGTGCCACCCCCTGGCTTAAAAAGGAATAATTCCACATTTAAGAGGGCATCTTTTTAATTTTTTTACAGCAAGGTTAACCTTTCTTCATTAATTGTTATGGGACAGATTCACCACAAAAAAAATGCAGAAACAATGGCCTTGGGCAAAAATGTACTTTAAAAGGTATTCTGTTATAGTTTCAAGGTTGCAACAGGAAGGATTGGATTCTCATTCAATGCATTTCAATGCAAACATACCTCATCTGCACTACTTGAAAGTACACATGACCACAGTCAAATAACCGGCACACTTTTCCCCATGAGATACTGTAGACTGCATTTTTGCATCAAGTAGGAAAACCTGTCATAAAAATGTGTATATTAAGGAAAATATGAACTAAAATAATTATAATATTAAGGAACATGTTTTGCTAAAATCTTTACATTAGGAAAATGGCATGCAAAATGTGTGAATTAGATTAGGAGAATATACTTGAAATATATATTTAAAAACTTTTCTGTAGTCTTTCATTCATTTTTAATTTAATGTATTTGTTTGTTTATTAGCAAACCAATATGGAATGGGACAGAATGCATGCAATGTTGGGTGGAGGAGAAATAAGAGCTTGAACAGAAAAGAACTTGCCAGATTTGTCCATGCCTAGATTAGAAGTCAACAAAGAGGAATGAGGAAAATGTTCGAGCAGAGACTGCCCTCTTTCTTAGTTTTTGATAAGATTCCTACTGCACACTAGTTGCTTTCAAAATCATGTCAGAAGTGACTTGAGAAACTGCAAGTCGCTTTTGGTGTGAGAGAATTGGCCATCTAAAAAGATGTTGCCCAGGGGATGAGACGTTGCCCAGGGGATGCCCAGATGTGTTACCATCCTGTAGGAGGCTTCTCTCATGTCCCCGCATGGGAAGCTGGTGCTGACAGATGGAAGTTCACTCCATCTTGCCGATTCAAACCACCGACCTTCAGGTGGGTATTTCAGTCACACAAGGGTTTAACCTGTTGTGCCACTGTGGCTCCTATAGTTTATGAAATCTTTGTCAGATGGTTTGCCTTTCTAATGAAAAGCAAAAGGTCGGATTTCAATTGACTTTTTTTTCATATCAGGAGCGACTTGAGAAACTGCAAGTCACTTCTGGTGTGAGAGATTTGGCTGTCTGCAAGGACGTTGCCCAGGGGGCGTCTGGATGTTTTGACCTGCATGGGTAGCTGGAGCTGACACAGGGAGCTCATCCGCACTCTCCTCAAATTTGAACCTCTGACCTGTTGGTCTGCAGTCCTGCCAGCACAAGGGTTTAACTCATTGGGCCACTGGGGGCTCCTATGTCAATGGACTGAAAATCTTTCATTAAAGCTCAGTGTTTCACAGGTTAAATCTATACAGTCAGAAGTTAGCATTCCCATGTTTAGCAGGGCTTACTCTAAGGTACCTGCATTCATGATAGTATATTGTCATTATGCTATCCACTACTTCTTCTCTAAAGAGAATGGGTTGAGTCAAGATATTTATATACTGTCTTGAAGAGGTCTAGCCGTATGACCACTACATGGCTTCTGAAAACACCATAATTATTAATTACTATACAGGTGGTAAACCTGAATATTGAGATTATAGTGAAGTGCAACCTCCTTGAATCCTGAGCAAGGCATATATTAAATATACAATAATATTTTAACTATGTGCTGATGTGCTGTCAAGATTTGGACAGTAGGCTAAGACTGGAGTCCAGAGTTTGAATGCCCACTTAACCACAGAAACCCATTGGATCATACTCTCCCAGCCTCAGAAAAAGGTAAAGCCAACCTTTCTCTGAATAAACCTTGCCAAGAAAATTCTATGATAGGGTCACCATCAGTCAGAAATGACTGAAGGCATACAACAAAAATAACTAGACTTGGGTAAGGAATCTTTGCCCCTCCACCTTTGGACCACAACTCCCCAAATCCCTTACTTTTGGCCATGCTGGGTGGGGTTGATGAGGAAGGTATCCCAAAACATCTGAGGGATAACTTTCTCTAGATAGAAAAAAATCACAGAAAAATTAATATAAAATTTATGCTCAATGCATTTTGATTTTCACCATGCCAGTATGTCTGAGTGCATTGGCTTTCATTCTCAGTTTGTGCAGAGGGAGGCTTCTTGCGATGCTTTGCTACCATTTGGATGGTTTGCTAACTTTTGAAATTGCAGTGTCTGTATTCCATGGCATTAGTCCAGACATAGGAAAATTGTAATAGATGCATTATTTAATCATTAATAAGCTTAAAAACTAAATGGCAGTTTAACATGAATGCAATAATCCCTTTCCTGTCTTTCCAAAGACCTACCCTTTCTAGCAGGCCTACTCAGTCAATTTTAATTATGAACTTTAAACTCATGTATTGTGTTTACTGTATTTTAATCTTTATTTTGTATATTTTAATATACATATTTCATAGAAATACATTTTAATATGTTTTTGATGTTGTGTTTTTAGATATGTGCCCCACCTCAAGTCACAAGGAGAGTTTTGGAACACAATATTCCTGATTTCATGATTGTGGGGGAAAACAAAGTATGGATTGTCAATGTAGCAATCCTAGGTGACAGCAGGATTGACAAAAAGCAACTGGAAAAATTGACATGATATGAGGATTTAAAGATTGAGCTGCAAAGACTCTGGCACAAGCCAGTAAAGGTAATTCCAGTGGTACACACTGGGTGCAGTACCAAAGACCTTGGCTAGCACTTAAAAACAATTGGTACTGACAAAATTACCATCTGTCAGCTACAAAAGGCACACATTATTCACCGATACATCACACAGTATTGAAATGTCCGACATATCATCGAATACAAAAGCCAACAGAGTGATCTTGTTTGCTGTGTACTAATTCGTTGTGTATCAAACAACAACAACAACAAACATAAAGTCAAAATCTGGAACCAAAACCATTACAGAACGAAGTAGAAAATGACGTGTGATTTTATTGCCCACTTCAATTTGTCCCAGTCTTGATGGAAAGAAGACCATGCCCTTCCAAACTGCACTTACTTTGCTTATTTAACATTTCTAGCTCTGGAATTAACCAATTACACACTCAATTGATCAACAATGATAAAGATTCCTACAGCATTCTACATTTATTTGTAGAATGTGGTTTGAATGTTTTGACTGAAACACTGTAATTTCCAACTATACAAAATACTGTAATTGAAAATGAAACAGTAATGTTCAAATGCTTTGGGTAAAGAACCAGATGGGAATTGTGACATTTGTTGGCTCTTAGCATGTTTACTCACTGAACTGAATTAATAACTTAACTAATACAGTAATGTGCTCCAGGAATGAAGTTAATGATGAAATTATATAACTTGTTAAAATAAATTCAATTTATGTTGCCCTTTTATTTTAGAAAATGTCAAGCTTAGCTTATGATCATTTATGGATTCCTGTTGGTCTTAGAGAATGACCATACTGGCTTTAAGTAACATTTCCCAGATCTCAGATTGACCTACATCTTGTTGCAGGTATGGGCAATCCCAGGCCTGTGGGCCAGATGTGGCCCCCTGGGCTCCTTCCTCAGGCCCTCCTCTCTCACACTATCCTATCATTCCTTTTCTCTTTCCTTCCTCCTTCCCTCTCTCTCCCTTCCTTACCTTCCTCTTTTTTCCTCCCTCCCTCCTTCCCTTCCACCTTTTCATCCTTCCTTCCCTCTTTCTTCTCTCATCCCCCTCTCTCTTTCTCCTTCCTTCCTTCTTTCCCTTTTGTCTTTCTTTCCTTCCTTCCTCCCTCCCTCCCTCCATTCCCTCTTTCCTTCTTTCCTTCTTTCCTTCCTTCTTCTTCTTTCCTTCTTTCCTTCCTTCCTTCCTTCCTTCCATCCTTCTCTTCCTTGCTCCCTCCCTTCTCTTTTTCCTTCCTCCTTTCCTCCTAGAAGAGGTTTATCTGGGAGAAGTGATGATAGATATGAGAACCATGTTTCAAGATGTAAAAAGGTGTCCCATTCAGAAGGAGGGGGAAAACTGACTTTCTGCTGCTCTAGAGACCAGGGCACAAGGGAGCAATGGTTTCAAATTTTAAAATAAATTAAAATAAACAAATTGCAGGGAAAAGAGATTGGACTGCAAAGATTAGGAAGAACTTCCTGAAAGTAAGAGCTGTTAGAGAGTGGCATAGACTGCCTGGGAGTGTGGTGGAGTCTCCTTCCCTGGAGGCTTTTCCGCAGAGACTGTCTATCGAGAATGCTTTGATTTTGCGTTCTTGCATGGTGGGGGTTGGACTGGATGACCCTTGGGGGATCTCTTCTGACTCTAGGATTCTAGGATTATATATCAGGAAAAGGCAATACAAGATCCAATGGATACACTTTTTCTCCCCCATCTATCATCTCATCCTGACCAAGGCTAACCCTTTTTGGATCCAAACGTTTCCTGACCTTACTTCACTTTCTGCCTCTGAAAGTGAAGAGGAAGGAGAGAAAAGGCCAGAGAGGGGACTTAGGGAGAAACCCCTTCCTCATGGCCCACCCACCCTGTTCTGGCCCACCATGCAGCCCCCAATTTAGAAAGTTTGCCCATGCCTGGCTTATTGCCATGCTGCCATGCCAAGCATTGCAGGTTGTAGTTTGTAATAGGTAGTAACTAGCATGTCAAAACCTATGTCTGACTGAAAAATAACTACAGTCACCTTACAGTCACTTGCAGAGTTGGCTCTTGAGGATTTGGTTATAAGCTGATCTGATTAGATGTTCCCTCTAGACCACTGCTTCTTAAAAATGTCTCAAGTGAGAAGGGGGTAATGAGTGGGGAAAGTATAAGGAGTCCTACTCTAGAAATCTCCAGGTCCTCCAATGTTATTGTACCAGAAGTAGACCACCGAGTAATGCTGGAAGACCTAGGGATTCCTACAGAGAATGCCTTCTTAGAAATGTCTAGGTCCTCTTTTGCAATTCTATGGTTAATGTCTGGAAGAAGTTGGCTACAGAATTGTGTTAGAGATGCCTAAAGCAGTGTTCTATTAGGTTAGTGGATTTTATTTGTGCTTTTCACATTTGCAAGGAGCTTATGCCACTAACCCCAGTAAATGTGGAGGGCTAACTGTTTGTCTCCTTCATCTGGATGGCACTCTGAGACTGTTAGCAAATGATTTGTGGAGGTCTAATCTGAACATTTTGATTGGGGAACTCCTGCCTATTCCTGTTTCAACTGTGCATTGCAGGGGCCTGTTGAGCTCACTGTTATATGAGGTTTTATGGAAACAGAAAAGCACACTGGTATCATTGTATTCTCTCATTCAAAGCTGAATTACCTCATGACAGAATATTTAACTCTGCTGGCCTCCCTTTGTACTCATATTTCAACACAACACATGAAAGAAATGAAGAATAGGTTTAAACTCCATTTCAACTGCTTGAGAGTTATGGACCATTTTCCCTTTCATTCAGTTAGTTATTTCAGTAAACCTTTGGTTCTGCAAAAGCAATATAGGCTGAGAGGAGAAACCATTTAAGGGGAGGTATATCCCTTGTGAGGTCAGGCAGTTGACATATTTGCTCCACATAAAAGACAACGTTATGCTTTGGCTTGATGCAAACAAAGTGGAAATTTCTTCTCCAGGGTCCCGCTTGTCTGGGCAAACATTAATTTGTATAAATATATGGCTTATGGCATTTTCTTTGAGGAGAAAATACGTAGTGACCTTCTGGCAGTTTTACAAAAGTCTTTGCATTGTTAAATGTCAGCTCTCTCCCTTTGTGTGTGTATTTAACTGAATTAATATTTTATCCTAGGCCAGAAAGATGCTTCTAATAAAACTTGGTAAAATTGGAAGCAACATTCTCAGAATCAGCTAGCTAGTATGGCTACTGACTAAAATAACCTAGAATTTATGGGAGTTGCAGACAAAACTAGGTGACAAAGATTGGCAAAGGTTCCGGAAACAAAGCTCCAAGAGTTTAGAGAGCTGTATATATTTATCTTTGAGAGTAAAAGAATGAGGGTACATGTGCAATGTAGAACTAATGCAGTTTGACACCACTTTAACTCAATGCTATAGAATCCTGAGATTTGTAGTTTGGCAAGGCAGCAGCATTGTTTGGTGGAGAAGGCTAAACACCTTGTAAAAATACAACTCCAAGGATTCCATAACATTGATCCATGGCAGTTGAAATAGTGTCAAACTGCATTAATCCTACATGTACCCTGAAGCTGTCTTTCCTATTTGAAGGGATGTCACATAGAAGATGAAGGGAGTTTGTCTTCTGCTCCTCCAGAGACCAGAACACAAACCAAGGTATTCAAACGGAAAGAAAAGTTATTCTACATACCATTTGAAAGAACTTTCTGATGAACCATCAGAACTTTCTGATGGTTCAACAGTGGGATGGACTGCCTCAGAAGGTGGACTCTGTTTTTGGAGATTTTAAAACTGAGGTTGGAGGGGCTTCTTTCAAAGCTGCTTTACTTGCATGCACTTGTATGGAAGAGAATTGGACTAAATAGCCCTTGTAGTCCCTTCCAACTCTATGACTGTAGGTCTTTCTGTGATGGTCAGCTAAAGGCCATACTTTGTATTTTTACCAATAGATTTTGGGTTAATCTCAATTGTGTCTAGGCATGAAGAATCAGCTGTGATTTAAATAGAGGGACCAAGTTGAAGAAGCAAACTGTGAAGTGAAAGTTACATTAAAGCAAGCAAGCAAGCAAGCAAGCCAACAAACAAATATTCTCTTCAGACCAATGTTTCTAAAATGGCAGAAACCCAAGGGCAACCTCATCAGGTTCTTTGAAATTTCTAGGACAAACATTCAGAATATTTGCCTAGAAGTGTGCTTCCAGGTATAGCATAAGCAGAAGCTATGGGAAATAATGTTCTTGTTCCAAAACTACACAAATGCCTCTGTGTGTGTGTGTAAACAAAAATCCTTCAAAATGAATATTATCAAGTGTGGAAGAAACAAATGGAGGTCCGCTTCAATATGAACTAAGAACGAAAGCAAGTGTCCAGTGCTATACACTGTTTATATAGCCAGAAAGAAAGCAGCTACACACTTAAAGGAGGCACCATCAGGATTGGGGAAAGTCTTGTAGAGGTACTACCCCATCGCTATTTATTTAAAGGAACAAAGCTCTTGGGAAGCCAGCATTCTTGCTAGCAAAGTTTCTTAAGCCATAGACACTACCCAACCTTTTTTTAAAATCAGGGACTACTTGACCAGGGACCACTTGAACAGGGACAACTCTCCAACATTAGTACCAAAAGGGTTACAAATTGGTTTTTAGTCAACTTTTGATCAGTTTGGTTATTTGGGATGCTGATTCAAAAAATTGCATTGGATAGACCACATCAGGTCTAGTTTCTGATACATAACATACGACATCCAGTAGTCGCCACCTGCTTGCCCACAGAAAACCATATTTAATAATTTAGAACTGATGTGGTAGTAGTAATCTTGTGTGAGTAGTCAGCCAGCCTCTCCCCTTCCAACATCCCTGTTGCCTCGACACTATAAGAGGGTTTTGCAAGACCAGTCACTCTAATTGCAGCATGGTTTTGAAACAACAGTGTAATAATGGTGAGGCCGCAGACCATGTTTTCATTCTTACGGACCACTGGTGGTCTGCGGGTCACAGGTTGGAACCACTAATGAAAAATCTACTTTAGAGAACTACTTTAGGTCCTGCTTTAGGGCGGACAGTACAATAGCTAAAGGGCTATCAGGAAACAGTATGGCTGGACCTTGAAGTTGTCTATCAACCATCAGTAAATACCCAGTAATGAGCCCTATTTGATAACTGACAAGTCTTTCTGTGCTTCCAAAGCATATGATCATGTTTAGCTTACTTCTTTACAGTATGTCTTGGAATATACCTCAATAAATCATTTCTCCCTTTTCTTTGGATGCTGATTTTGTTCTTGCGCTCGTGCTGTTTGCCACGTTTTTGTTAAGGTGAAAGAGTCAGCTAACAAAACATAGATGCCCTTTGAGGTTTGGCATTGCAACTTGTTAGACTTTGAGCTGAAGGAACATTGTTCGGATTTTCCCTGCATATTCATTTTCGTCACAAAATAGATTCATTTTGGCTACGGTTGTGTGCCTTTTCATGTTCCTTTTCTTTTGAACATTTTGTGTTATTGAGTTTTGCTGGCACAAATTCATGGAAAGTGAATTTCAAAGCTGAATACATGAGCATGCTTATTATTGTTTCCAGTAGCACCCACACTGCCTCACAACCATGAAGGACTTTATTGTGTTTACTAGAGAACACAATTCACAGAAACGTTATTGATTTATTTTTAATCAATGAGAAAATTAAAGTTCTATTTTTCACCACACCATGGAAAAGTTATTAACTTCCTCTTTCCAGTGAACATAGTTACCAATTCCTGATTTATAATGTATATCTGGATTATACCATTATGCCAGTTTTGTAGCACTTTAAATGGCACAACTCTTTTCCATGGAATCCATTCTCCTAGAACACAATTTCTAGAGCATCTTAAAAGCCTGTTTATACCACATAATTCAAAATATTTAAACTTCAATCCCTATCTTTCTGATTAAGTATCTTTTCAAACTGTAATTCTCAGAACTCCTTTATAATTAAAGTGATATGAAATGGATATAAGAGTGTATCGCATATACTTCTACAGCATCAGCATAAACATCAGCAGAAACAGTTGCCCAGCAGTGGTTATAGCAAACTCCACAGAAAAAATACTTTAGTCCACAGTTGTTGTGGTTGTATGCCTTCAAGTCATTTCCAGCTTATGAAAATCCTAAGGCAAAACTGTCATGGGGTTTTCTTGGCAAGGGAATTTGCTTTTGCCTTCCTCTGTAGTTGAGAGAGTATGACTTTCCCAAGGTCACCTGGTGGGTTTTCATGGCTGAGCAGAAATTTGAACTCTGGTCTGCAGAGTCATCGTCTAACATCCAAAACCACTTAAAAAAATGTATACTGTGTTTTTGGCATCGAATTGTTGCCATTGTTAGGCCGCTCTGAGTCCCCCCTCGGGGGTTGAGAAGAAGCGGGGTAGAAATGGTGGAAATAAATAAATAAATAAATAATATGCCATGCTGGCTCCAGCCACAGAACATGCAATTTACTTTTAGTTGAGATGTGGTGAAATTCAATGCAACAGTATTTTGAAGTGCAATTCAGAAGTAAGCCCCATTGTGTTCACTGGGATTCTGAGGAATAAAATTGAGCAGCCCAAATATATGCTTCATTATTATTAGCTTCATGATAAGGATTGCAGTGTAGCTAGAAAACCTGCATATGCCTGCTACCACAGAGCCTGATCCAAGAAATAGGATATGAAGTTTTTCTTAGTTGTCTCCTTTCTTATGATTAACCCCTTTACACAGAACTCTTTTGGACAAGTGATCCCAATTCAACCATTATGCCATGTACAGAGCAATGGTATACCACTTTTCAGTGTCCAAGATGCTTTCTGGTTCTTCTTTTCAATAAATTCATTTATTCTCACAATAACAGTTCTGACTGGTAGCTGCTCTCAGGCTGTGGAAATCCCTTCCAAGGGAAGCTTGATCCCTGCCGCTCACTGTCCTGTTGTTTCTCTATCGAAAAACAATGATCTTTTTTCCCCACGTGGTCCTTTGGCAACTGCACATGCTGCCATGCTTTTTTAACTTTTAATTTAACAAAGTAATGGTGTTTTAAGAGAAAGTTAAATGTGGGATAATAATAATAATTTAATTGTTTGAAAGGATGTCATATCAAGCTTGTTTTCTGCTGTTCTAGAAACTAAGACACAGAGCAATGGAATTCATACTCACAGTGTGACATGTATTCTAATTTTCATTTTTTAAAAAATCAATTGGTATACCAGAATAACATTAATGTGTTGACACCAGGGGAAGTAATTCTTCTCTCATAATACTGTAATTTCTTTTAGACAGCAATGGCTTGTCTCCATTTCAATTGAGAGAAAGTTGGCTGTATATTTCTCCAGTTGGTCATGACCATGTTACTTAGGGATGATGGGAGCTGCATGGTCACAGAGGGTGAATGATAACCTCTAAGTCCAACCCTTGGTTAAAAGAGAATGTGGGTCTTGTAGCAATAAGTTTGTCATTTCCTTTCCTCATCTCCTCTTCAGTTTTGCCATATACAAAAAGGCAAAGGGGGAACATTGAAATAGGAGAACTCCAGAGGAATTATTTACTTGCAAAAATTACATCAGTGTAACCTCTGTGGTACGTTGTGTATGTTGTTTTTGATTCTTAAAATCAATAAACACTTTAGGCAAGAGACGAAGAAGAAAGGAACCATACAGTAGTACACACAGTGTGTGGTGCTGGCACTTCGAGCAAAAAGAGACGGATCCTGTGAAAAAGCACGGCGAAACAAGTGAGTTATTTGTGTGTCTGTGCAATCCAAAATGGAAGACATGTGTCACACTACAGATCTGTGTGACTTGGCAGGCATGCGCTAGACAGGAGCTGTGGGGCCTCCTGGGTTTTCCACCACCACCCTTCATATTCTTGGCTGTCATCTTAATCCCCTTTAAAACCCACCCTTTCCAATGATTTGATTCTCACATCTTTTCTCCCCCTCATCAGAACAGCCATAAAAAGAGCAGCATCGTGTACAGCTGAAAGCTGTTCAGATCCAAAACTACAGCACAAGACACTTTCAGGCAGAGAAGCATTGGCCCCTCTTGGCTCACACCTACAGCCAACTATGTGTCCAATGTGTATCGTCTTTGCTAGCCCACACAACAACACTGAATGATGGATATCCACTTGAAGTTGGATGTTAACACGTCCTCTGTGTTGGTATTTAATTACTATGAGAATGTGCCATATTCTGTGTAATGTCTGAACATTGGCCTGAAGCTCTTGTCCTACAGTAAGCATTTCTATAGAAGATTAACTGTATGCAGGCCCTGTGGCTTTCTTCTCAAAACACATCTTGTCTAAATCTTCTTTTACTTCTTTGGCAGCACTTCCCATTCTAACAGACTGTCTCTGCTGTTTGTCATAGTTACCATCAACAAGGACACAGCTTTTCCCTTTTTCGCGAAGTGAGAGTAAAATTGTGGTTGGGGAACATTATAGGTTCGTTGAATGAATTAAGAGTTCTTGAATTACAAGGAGGCCAGTCATTGTAAACAGTACATTCTGAAAGCCCATTCTCCCATGTTTTCTGCCATGGAGGAGCCATAGAAGAGTGTGGCGTAGGGTCTTGGTTGCTTTTTTTGTTAGTAGGGGTAACTGTGAAACCTGATTGGTCTGGGGAAGAGCTGTCTATGGGTCCTGCCAAGGTGTTATACACCATTCATTTGCACTGCCCTCGTGCTCCCTCTCCATTAGGTTTATGGTGGTAATAGGGCTCAGCAGCAATGCTCAACCCAGCTCAAAAGAGAAGCACCAGAGTCACTATCAACAGCTACCAACAACTTCATTTTTTAATATCTCTAGACCAGTGGTTCTCAACCTTTGGGTCCCTGGTGTTTTGGGCTACAACTCCCAGAAATCCCAGCCAATTTACCAGCTGTTAGGATTTCTGGGAGTTGAAGGCCAAAACATCTGAGGACCCACAGGTTGAGAACCACTGCTCTAGACAACTGTGGAGCTATGTGGTTCAAAACTGTGCCACTAATTTACTACTCACTGTGTTGGCACATTGCCCAGAAGCATTATGAAAAACAAAGATTACTGCAGCTGTATGCTCGCCCAACATTTTCTTTCATCACACCAGGAAGTAAGCAGTGGTACCCCACTTTAAAAATATAGAACAAAGGAATAGTAGCAACTTGCCTCAGATGCAATGAACTCCAACTTGTTCCTTGCCATGCTAATGTCAGCCTTCTCTGAAAAAGTCATTTTTCAATCTAGACTATAAAACATTTTTTCAGAATAAGCCATGAACTTTATTTCCAGTTACTGTATTACTATGGAATATGATTCATCTGATTTAGTCTTAAATTAATTATATTACAATATGGACTCAGAGATCAGGATTCTAACACGTCATTCTAAAAGAGTAGGGTCCTCCAAGTTTTGTTGGACTATAACTCCCAGTTAGCTAGCTGACTGGGACTACTAGGCACATGATGACAAACTGACATATTTACAGAGGGGAATACAGAGGCTCAGAGATAAACAATTTGAACAGAGCCAGATTTTTCCCCTTGAAAATGTATTTGTTGTCAATACTTTATTGGGGATCAAAAGCACTGTTGAAGATTTACTGCAAAGCATCCTAATATAATAATAAATATAATAATAATAATCTTCCGTAGGAATTCAGGTAATTTTCTGCCATTACCTCTCTCTTTTTGACTTTGCCTTCAGTAGACTGAATCCTGACTATATGTTGTCATAGGCTTTAATGGCTGGAATCACTGGGTTGCTGTGAGTTTTCCATGCTGTATGGCCATATTCAAGAGACAATGCTTCTGGAACATAGCCATACAGCACAGAAAAGTAACAGCAACCCAGTGGATCCTGACAGTTCAGAGCTTTCAACATAAAACAAGTAGTGTGAACTGAAAACATATTAAGACTGATTACCAGGTGATTTCCATGTCAGTAGAGTGGGAAATTTACTCTGATTTGTAGATCAAAGGTCTGAGCAGCTATATAAATCTCAGCACTTTGGATAGTTCATTTAAAATCTGCACTAATACCCAGGGGAGATTCACTACACAACCAATATGGAAGCATATGATAATTTATCACTAACAATCATTATTTCAATATCTGCGTGACAAGTTCCTTTTTGCCCTTCTGTAATTAAACCACTGCCTGAATTGTGTAGTAATCATAGGTCCCAGACAGGTTTCAAAAGACAGTCCCTACTATTATGTTACTGTAGTCTTGTCTCATTAATAACTTCATGTTATTGATTGCTGTACACACATTGCTAATAAAGAAATAAATATTCTGTCAGACCAATAGCAAATAGAGTGAACAAACCAAGAAAGTGGTAGGTGACTGCAGACAGATTGCTTGGTAATTGATGAATCATGCTTCTCAGTGGCCAAGCTGCCATTTCTTGGAGTGGCTGTAGATGGCAAACTGGCTTAAATTGGTAAAAAAGCAAAACAAGCATCATTTTCCATGGGAAGGTTGTGTTCATTCAGGACCCTTTCATATTATAACTCTATGATTTTGCTTTGACATGGGCTGTGTTCTATGCAACCTTAGAGCTTGGAGATGAACTAGCTATCTCTGGCTGACAATTTTAAAAAACGTTTTTCCTCAAACTATGATTCCCGGCACTCTATATGATGTTGCCATTGTAGTTAAAGTGGAATTATAGCACCATAACTGTGCAGTATGAACAGCACCCTTGATTCATCTATTCTCCCCAATACTTTACTGTTCTAAGAAATTTCAGGAAGGTGAGTAAACCCTATCATAAGAACATAAGAAGAGCCATGCTGAATCGGGCCTCAGCCCATCTAGTCCAGCATTCTGTGTCACACAGTGGCCCACTAGTTGTACACAGGGATCTCTAGCAGAAAGGAGGGCAAAACCTCACCTGCTCCCGACCCCCACAACCAGTACCCGGGGAAACATCCTGCCTGCCTCCATCAACACAGAGGTGGCACTTGGATGTCCATTTCAGTAACTACTGATTTCCTTGGTATCCATATCATGTATCAGGGTGGTACCTGTCCATTTTGTGAACTATCAGATTTTTAGGGGATTCTCTAAATGAAATTTAGATGGGCACAGACTTCAGGCCCAGTGTTGAAAACCTATCAATTCCATCAGCCTTTGCTGACAGGTCATTATTGTTGGTATGATGTCCTTCCTGGAGAAGTCTTCAACAGAAGGTGAGAGCCAGTAGGAGAAACGCCAGTTGGGAGATTTATCATTGATGAAATAGTGGGTTGCTGTAAGTTTTTAGGGCTATATAGCCATGTTCCATGCAGCCCAAAAAACTTTCTTAATGAAATACTTTGATTATTAACATTTATTTGGAAATAACTTCAACCTTTAAAAAATGAAGTCTACTACTACCTAATTTTTTTTGTTTACATGGTGTTTCTAATGTTCATAGGCTGATTAATTTGTTCTGGGCTTTAGCCTGACCTTTTAAAGGGATTATCCAAAATGTTGAAGTTCTCTGGAGGATATAATTCAGTACCTTGGATAGCTTCTTTAAAGTTTAGACTGAACCAGATATGGAAGCTGTCAGCCATCCCTGCATGATACTGATATGCATGACCATTTATAAGATGTTATCTGAATCATTGACTGAAAATGCTCTGCTGCCTGAACCTAAACCAGTGGTACTTTAGAAATGAATTCTTGTGTGTTACAGCTAGTAAGGCACCCGGTTTCACACTCACAAGGCAGTTCCATTATGGTTATGTGGGTTGGTTCTTATCTATATTCTTCTTTAACATTTAGAATTTCTAGAAATAATCTGGGAATTTGTAGATGCTATTTCAAAAATATCTGAAAGACCTCCTCCTTCCATATGAGCCTTCCTGAAATTTGAGATTCTCAGTGGACAGGTAGGTACAGATGAACAGGGTTTAGGTGTCCTCACTGTGGAAGTCTCTGCCAAAAGAAGTTAGGCTGGCTCCATCTTTCTGAGGCTGGCAGCTGAAACAATACTGTTCTGCTGATTTTTGGTCTTTGAAATTTCTTTGACTGTTTTAACTGTCTGACTTTCAATTATTTTTAAGAAGTGCTTTCATTTTTAATGTAAAAGTATTCGATGTATTTAATGTTGTAAATGTTTTCATCTGTTGTATATTGCTTTGGGGACCCTGGTGGTCTGAGTGGCCATACATACATACATTTCCTTTCCTTTCTTTTCCACTCCCATAGATTATCAAGATACAACAGCACAGATGCATAGTGATGAAAGCTGCATGAAAGGAAAATTTGATGAATTTTGGTAACTTGGAAGAAATAGAGATTGGTATCTTAAAGCATATGTTTTCATTAGTAATAAAGGATAAAAAGGCTGGCATGTTGGTGAATTACAATGGCGTAAAACAGACTAATGCAATTGCAACTTAGGGCCCTTCCACACAGCCATATAACACAATATCTGCGTAGAACTGGGTTATCCGAGTCCACACTGCCATATAATCCAGTTCAATGTGAATTTTGTACATCTGTGTGGAAGAGGCCTAACTGTTTTAGTCATTGTTGACGTCAAAAAGCACCGTTGACAGCACACAACCTTGACTTTTGGTCAGATGCAGAACTCTGAATCAGGCCACTTCCTGCTCTGCAATAACATTATATTTAGGAACCTCCAGAAGACCCCATATCCTCTGTCTTGATTTGGCAGGAAGAGTTCAAACTAGCCTTTTTATTCCCTTTTTAGATGATTTTAAAATGTCCCAGTTTCTTTTTCTCCCCCACACTTCTCTTTGTTCTCAGTTTACTTCACTTGTTGCTAACTGAGTTCAGAGTGCAATAGTAATCTATGCTCAGTTAACACAAGAAGGAAGGAAGGAAGGCAGGACAAAGGTTGGAGCATTACCCTTTCCATCAGGCTCAGACTAAAGGAAAATGTTGCATCCTCTCCTAGCTTCTAGGTTCCTCCTCATTTATAAATTTTGCCATTTTGATCACTCCATTATTGGAGGATATGGGACCCCTGGGCTTCTATCTGGATGCTGTTGATTTGTGCCCAGTTATAAGAAATTAGATGGACACTTGTTTGCTGCTCTACCTGTTCTCCACTGATCAAAAATGTTTGCATTTAGGGAACTGAGTTGAGAAAAGAAGACCTGTGGGAAGAGGGTGTTGGATTGAGGACTACTATAGTTCCATATCTCAAGGCAGGATCATGGCCAAAGAAAAGTTACTGCACAAATACGCATACAGTATACTCAGGGCCGTAGCCAGGAGTTTGGTAGGGGGGGGGGGGGGACTGAGTTTGGTTCGGGGTGGGCTGAGACTGGGTGGAAGAAGGTCTACCCTAGCAAACCTTTTGTATTGTTATCCCAATAACCCCATTAATGTGGGATATAATGAGCATGGTGATCAGATCATGATATGAATAAACATAACAGTTTAAATAATGTACCAGTAAGGCCTTTTTGCAGACCATCCCAATATCCCACATTAATGGGGTTATTGGGATAGTATACTCTAATGCTTCAGGCAATGGATGGTATTTCAGAAGCAGCCCTTAGATTACAATAACATAACATGCATAATAGTTTGTAACATTATATAAATAACTGCATAAAATAATAATCTCTGCTAAGTATACCTAACTTGGGAATCTATTTAGCCATTAGAATTGACCTAAAGTTTACAAAAATTGCCATGCTCCAACACTTTGGTAAAAGTGATGGCTTTTCTTATCAGAAAAATAAAGGCTTTGTGGACTCCCAAAAATACATAAGGACTCCACCCCACTCAGACCTATTGTGGGTGCCATTGGATCCCCCACATACGACTTAGCAAAATTTTTGGCTGCACAGTTACAAGGCCATATTGGGCTCACTACACACTACATCAAGGACTCAGCCCACTTCATAGAAAAAAAATCAGCAACCTTAAGCTAAATACCAACGACAAACTGATCAGATTTAATGTGGTGTCTCTATTTACCATGGTCCCGGTAGCAGACACCATTACACTAATCAACCAGAAGTTCCCAGAAGACATCACAGTTCTGTTTCACCTCACCACCAGCTACTTTCAGTGGGACAATGAATTCTATGCACAGAAAGATGGAGAAGCTATGGTGAGCCTTCTCAGCCCAGTCATAGCAATTTTCTGCATGGAACACTTTGACAAACAAGCCCTGGAAACAGCAACAAAAAAACCCCCACTATATGATTCCGATATGTGGATGACACTTTCATCATTTGGAGCCATGGAGAAGAAGAACTAAACAGGTTTCTGAACCATCTTAACAGCATCCACCAAAACATCGAATTCACCATGGAAAAAGAAAATGAAGGAAAACTGCCTTTTCTAAATGTCCTAGTCATCCGCAAACCAGATCAACAATTGGGTCACACAGTTTGCAGAAAACCTACACAAACAGATAGATACCAACATAAAAACTCCAGCCATCACCCAAGTCAAAAAAGAAGCACCATTAAAGCCTTGGCAGACCGTGTAAAAAGAATCTGCGAATCCCACCTCCTTCAAGATGAACTGAATATCTAAACTGGGCTTTACAGTCCAATGGATTCTCCACCTCAGATATCAGAAGAGCTGCAAGACCGAGAACAAGCCACGAGAGTAAAGACAAAGATCCACCCCAAGGAAAAGTGTTCTTGCCATACATCAAGGGAACCACTGACCACATAGGAAAGCTGATGAGGAAACACAATATACAAACTATCTACAGACCTACTAAGAAAATCCAGAAAATCCTACGTTCAGCAAAGGACAAGAGGGATCCTCTCACTTCTGTAGTAGTCTACTGTATACCGTGCAGCTGTGGACAAGTCTACATAGGGACCACCAAACGCAGCACCCCAACACGGATAAAGGAACATGAAAAGCACTGCAGGCTACTTCAACCAGAGAAGTCAGCCACAGCAGAGCACCTGATGAACCAACCTGGACACAGCATATTATTTGAGAACACAGAAATGCTGGACTACTCTAACAACCACCATGTCAGGCTACACCGGAAAGCCATTGAAATCCGTAAGCATGTGGACAATTTCAACAGAAAGGAGGAAACCATGAAAATGAACAAAATCTGGCTACCATTATTTTTTAAAACCTCTAAAATTATAACAGCAAAACAACACCCCCACACAGGGAAACTCCAGAGAGGAAACAATCAGGGGCAGCTAATCACCTCTCAACAAAAGATTCCCCCAGACACTAACAAGCCACACCAAAAAACCTGCCAGGCCATCAAATGCTAATCAAGGTGGCCAGTTGAAACATTCACACCTAGCTCCAACAGACAAGAGCTCTTTGTCCCACTCTGGACATTCCACAGATATATAAACCCAATTTTTCTAGTTCCAACAGACCTCACCTCTAAGGTTTTGCCATAGATGCAGGCGAAACGTCCGGAGAGAATGCCTCTAGAACATGGCCATATAGCCTGAAAAAACCTACAACAATGCAATAAAGGTCTTCCTTTGGTACTTAAATGCTTACCCTAAACCTGTTTTCTCAAACCTTGCAGCCTTTAGAGTTTATTCAGATAAAACCCCTAGAACTCCCCAAGTGGTGGGGAATCGCATTGTTTACAAATGAGCATTATGGGAATGATAGTCCAGTACATCAAGAATGCAAGAATTTTAAGTTGACTGGAAAAAATATCTCCAAGCATACATCTATAATCCTAAGGCCCTTACACAGCTGTTTTCTCCTTGGTACCAATGAAGGCATTTTTCTTTCTTTCATTTCGCTATGGCATGTGGAAGATGTGGCCTCCAAAACCCGTAGGTCTATACACATTTAAAAATATGTATTTTGGAAATTGGGTTGTGAGGTGGTGTATGTGCGTGCGTGAAATCCAGTTAATAATGGCTCAAGGGAGTTCCAAAATTCAAGCCTTTTGCTCCCATAGTCTCTCAAGACCCAAGAGATTGAAATACGACTACTATCATTCCACAAATTTGGTCAAAAACTGACCACAAACTAAGCCAGAAGTGACGGTTTGTGACATCTGCATGCACTGATGTGGACCTCAAGTAAATATGTAATCTGCAGTTTCTAGTTCTCATAGCTCCTATAGGTACATAAGAGGGAAGGTAGAAAAATAAATGTATGTAATGTAATATCCTTCCCTCCAGTGAACAGCTGGGCATTATTTCCTGGAGTATGGACTGGTTTGATCTTCTTGCAATCCAAGAAGATCAAACTCTCAGAATTTTCCTCCAACATCACAGTTCCAAAAAATTAAAAACTTTATTTAAGTGTAGCAAAACATTTAAATAAAATAAATAAATGAAATAACTGCACAGAAAGAAATCTGGGATGGGTCAGGGAAGAGATGTAGAACTAGAAGAGAATTTCTCTTGATCATACAGTCCAGCCAGATTATACAGTGGCATAGTAAATGTGAAAATCAATGTCATCAAGTCATCTGTTGATTTATGACCACTCCATGGAATTTATAGGGTTTTCTTAGGCAAGGAATATTCAGAGGTAGTTTCATCCATTCCTTCCTACAGCATATAGCACGTGGCAGTCATTGGTGGTTGGTCACCTGTCCACACACTGTCCAGGGCTAACCCTGCTTAGCTTTCAATATCAGATGGAAAGTTATGATTTAAGTCTCCCTCTCGTCACCAACATCCAAGGGTCCTAATCCAGATTGAGTCCCTCCACATTTCCATGTTAATAAAAATGAGAGCCAACATGGCATATGTTGAACTACAACAGGTCCCTACTTGACCGTGGAAACCCATGGGTGAACTTGGGTGAGCTACACATTCTCAGCTCTACAAAAGCCTGTGATAGATTCAAGTTAGCATCATCATAACTCATAAATAAACTCACACAACAACAACAACAACAACAACAACAATGGGGAGGAGGGGGCTTTGGACAGGCCTGAGTGAGCTGCCATGTGTAAGACCAAAACAGAAGTACATCTGTAGCTACTCAAGATGATGAGAAAGCTTTTACTGACATGGAATGGGTAGGGAATTTTTCCATTTTAAAAAACTGCTTGGCTTTTCACCCAGGTGATCCACTGTAGTTAAACACTTCAGGGTACCTCCAGATACACATTTGCATTCCTCTTTCCCGCATGTATGGCTGGCCCCAGACTGTACGTCTTGGACAGCAGCCCCAGTGTCTGAATATTATTCTGATTTCTTGTCTCATACATGAGGCTGATCTTGACCACATTGACTTCAAGAGATTGATAAGAAGCCTAATTGAGTGCAGGATCTAGATTTCAGTCTGGGATAAGAATGTCTTTTCCACTCCATGCATAACATTTGAATTATTACTTGAATTTAGAAAGGCTTGGATTGAAGTGGGCTTCAGGCTCATCTATTACTGAATGCAGAACTTGAAAGATTCAGAATATTTACTCCAATGAGTTAATTATATACTAGAGTGATTTTATTTGCTGTCACTGGAATTAATTCATAAGGGGGGGGGTGGGGCTGATACTTTTTTTAAAGGCAAAAGCAAGGCAGGGAAAATCCCATTACAGTTCTGCCCTTTGAGACAAATTAATCCAGACTCAACTCCACAAGATTTGTAACACTATGATCTGCCAGATTTGTAGTGTAGTTTAGAAGCACATTTTATAAAAGTGTGAACTGATGTTTCATGAAACCCCTGGGATGTTTCATTTTTATATATGCCTTGTTTAGTGTAATACTGGACAAGCCTTTTTTTGCTGGCAGTCTGCTGTTGAAAGGCCTTTTCTAACCCTTATAATAGTGCCTTTATGTGAGTATATTGGCAAAATATATTTAAAAGATACATTGTGTTAAAACATTCCAAAGAACTGTAGTCAAAATCTTTTAGAGACTGAATAATGCACTAAAATAACTTTATGTTTGAAATAATTTCAAAACAGGAAAAATAGCATTTTTAAAACAAAAGAGAATGGGTAAACTCTCAAAGAGTCAATAGGATCTACAGCCTGGAGAATTTATCTCGCTATAATAAGAAAGCACACAACCCATTTTAATGCAAGGTGAGAAACCTCAGGTTATGTGGGTCCTGGGTTCCTCTTGGCTTTCCCAAATAGCCACATCTCTTCCCTATGAGACTAATTTGGTGGTCTCTCAGTTTTGCACTGTTTTCCCCTCATTTAGAAAAGTTGAAATGCTTCTCCCAAGACTTAGGGCTCATGTATGTTGATAGTAGGCTTTGAGGTCAATATTATGGATTTTTATATGACCCATGGATAAGACAAGTATCATTCTGCAGAGAAGGGGAAGCACCAGTGCCATCTCAGGAGGGCAGCTGCCCCCGATTGCCACTGTCATTTCCCTGCCCCAAATTACACTTGACCTATTCATGGGTCATATCAAAATCCATAAGTCCAATTTCCCTGCCCCAAATTACACTTGACCTATTCATGGGTCATATCAAAATCCATAAGTCCAAAAGGACAAATGTGGCAACACAGCAGGGAGAGTATGAAGGTTGATGTTTCTTTTAGGTTCTCCTAGGATCTCACTTTTCACCACTCTGCTCAGAGAAGAGGAGGGTTCATTTTTTAAATAAGAGTACAAAACAATAATATCTTGACATATGAGTTCAATTCATTCTGTAACCAAGCTCGTAACTCAATTTGCTCAAATGTCAAAGCAAACTTCTGCAATGAAATGCTATCCTTTCCAGAGCTCAGTCACATAACAAATTTAACCCATTTGCTAAGGCCCTGTGGGGTACAGTGGCTTCACCCAGCCCTTTCTTCCTCCCTCTCTCCCTCCCTCCCCAAGCAGCCCCCTCTTGGCCTCCCCATTGCCATCCACCCTTCAGAGATAGAGACAGAGAGAAAAGAGGTCTCCATTCACTTGTTCCAAGGTACCTCCCACCCACCCTGTGAGCTTGGCCTGCCTTTGGGACTGTCTCCAGCTCTTCTTGTCACTGCAGAGGCTCCCCTCAAATTCCCTCGCTGGTCTTGCATTGTCTACTCCTGGCTCAAATGACAGCAGAGTCCCTCTGCGGGCAGATGGAGTGGCCATTCTCTCTATGCCTCAGTCTCCTGGGCAGCTGCCATCTTGGAAGAGGCTCGTAACTTGGATCTGGCTTGCATGAAAAAAAATCAGATGAGTAATGGCTTGTAACTCAAAAAGCTCACAACTTGGGATGCTTGTATGTTGAGGTTCCACTGTACTTACATTTGGAGGTCATTTTTTTACTATAGTTTCTAGTCTTGTACATGAGTATACATTACATAGCATATTGCATTTTTACTGGTATGGCAATACAATATGGAATCTTGGGATTCCATCATTCTCTGCTTGAGAATTCAAACTTTGTTGTCATTAGTTGTCAAACCAACTTGACTTATGGTGAATCAATTAAAGAGGAAAGTCCAAGATTCTGCCGCCCCCCATCATCAACTGCCCTGTTCAGATCTTATAAACTTAAGATGATGATCAATCCACTTCTACTATAGTTTTCATTTTACTACTACCTCTCATTTTAACATTTCTTCTATCTCATGATAGATTCCAAAGTATGTTGCCGTGGAAGTAAAGTTAGAGATAGATCTACAATTGTGTACAATTCTATTCTTTCCCATTTCATGTCATAAACATTTCTTCATAATTTAATTATTGGAGAAGTTGGCATTCTACATTTTTTGAAGATACTGAATGAACTCTTCCAACTCTGTGATTCTATAATTCTCTGAATCTCTTTGTCAACAAAGTCACATGAATTGGAAGGAATTATTTTTCACCACTTGAGGGAGCACTACTTTTAAAACACAATAAAAGTACACCCAGCCCTCTGTAACCATGGATTCTGCATCCACAATCAACCATTAATGTCTGACATTTTTTTAAAAAAATATCCAAAATTAAACATTGATTTTGACACCTACTATACTACTGCATGTAATGGGACTTAAATATCCACAGATTTTGGTATCTAAGGAAGTCCTGGAGCAGATACCAATTGCCACACTGTATAATCTGGCTGGACTCTATGATCAAGAGAAATGCCCTTCTAATTCTACATCTCTTCCCTGACCCATCCCAGATTTCTTTCTGTGCAGTTATTTCATTTATTTATTTTTATTTAAATGTTTTGCTACATTTAAATAAAGCTTTAATTTTTTTGGAACTGTGATGTTGGAGGAAAATTCTGAGAGTGCTTTGGACTGCAAGAAGATCAAACCAGTCCATACTCCAGGAAATAATGCCCAGCTATTCACTGGAGGGAAGGATATTAGAGGCAAAGATGAAGTACTTTGGCCACATAATGAGAAGACAGGAAAGCTTGGAGAAGATAATGATGCTGGGGAAAATGGAAGGAAAAAGGAAGAGGGGCCGACTAAGGGCAAGATGGATGGATGTTATCATTGAAGCAACTGGCTAGACCTTGAAGGAGCTGTGGTGGCAATGGTTGACAGGGAGCTCTGGTGTGGGCTGGTCCATGAGGTCACAAAGAGTCGGAGGCGACTGAAGAAATAAACAACAACAGCACATTTAAATAAATCCTCCTCCAGGTGATGTACAGCATAAAACAATAAAATATGAATCACGGCTAACTAAAACAACCATAAAATAATATTTAAAATAACAACAATAATACTAATTATTATAAAATATAATAATAATTATAAAAAATAAGCACCCTTTTCTTTAAAATCAGATAGTAAGAGCCAAAGCCATGTGCATAGGATCACACAAGGACCTCTGTAGTGGTGATCCTTTTTTTTAAGAAAAAAAAAACCCTAACATAGAATGTGCACATTAAGACTTCTATTAATGTTGCTATTTTTTTTGCAAATACCTGTTTTTACTACCATTTTGTATGTGGGTGTTTGAAAAGTACAAATTTTGGAATTATGGATTTCAGAAAAAACAAGCAGCTAGCTACCCATAACCTTTAGCAAAGTCTGAAAGGTCTTCCCTTACTTCAAAAATTTTTAAGATTTTATTTCTCAGATGCATCTATTTGCAACACCCAGGATTCTAGTCCAATGAGATCTTAGCAGGGAAAACTAGTACATGAGCCAAATTCTTGTTGGATTTTCCAGTTGTAGAAGCAATGGATCATTTTTATTTGTGGCCCTTAAGCATTCTGCCACTTTTGCAACTATTGCTTCAATCTGTTGTGTAAGTGAGAATTGCATCAAGTAACATATATACACACACGCCTTGCATGAATGCAGAATTAGCTTTGTGCAAAAACGTCATTTACACAAGTGGAATGACACCACTGGACACTGGACACAGTGCTGGAATGAGAAAAGTGGCACCTTATAAGATTCGCTTTCCCCCTGTTTACCTCTTTATACTTTTAAGATCTCCCTGAGTGTTAATTTAAATCAAATATCCAGCCAATGAAATTGTCCTAACAGTAAGCTAGCAAAATATTTTTCCATCAATGAGATTTCAAGAATGCTTTGTCATTCTGGTCTTAAAATGGTCTTTTGATGTCCAGCCAAAGGGAAAATGACCACAAGAAGAGGTTCCATAAGGCCATTGTTTTTGCATGAGACCTGCCTTTTAAAATAAGTCCTTGGCAGCAAAGAGGTACTTCAACCAATGATTTTATTTTCCACTTTGTCTTATTTGTTTCTAGTTTTCTCATTCATGTGCCCAGAAAACAAGATGGTAAAATTAATAAGATTTGTTAAAAATAACATAGCCATGGGCAAAGTTATTATTACAGGAAGTGGTCCATTTCCTGTGGTAG